>VXBC01002306.1:75819-98038 GCA_013399945.1 Ploceus nigricollis
TCTCGCAGCGCCGCGGGCGCAGAGCCCGCCCGGCCCCGGGAGCGGAGCCGCTCCTGCCGCGGGGCCATGGCCCTGCTCCCGCGGCGCTTCCTCTGCTTCGTCCTGGGTAAGTGCGGCCGCCGCGACACAACTTCCCCGGGGCCGCTGGGGNACTGCAGGAAGCTGCAGCAAGCTGAAGGTGCTAAAGCCACAGCCCAGAATTCCAGGGATGTGTCTATCCATCCTTGCTTTAGTCTCCTACTCAGCTTGGTGCTGTGCTTGCTTTAGGTACCTCCTAGCTGTGCCACTGCCAGGTTTCCTGCAAAAAGGAAAAGTCTTCATATTAATCTCCTGTCTGACTGTAGATAGGGACAGAAACTCATCTCCAAAACATTAAAATCTTTTGCTTGGAAGCATTTTCAGTCAGTAAGGTTTTAACTGCCTCAGAATGTGTTGTGCTTTCCTTGTGGAGTGATTATTTGGTTTTCCAGTGGCGCGTGGGCTCTGCAGTCCTAATTGTTCCTATTGCAGTATTTTTTCCCTGTTGTTTTGTGTGGGAGATGATGACTTATAATTATTTTTATTTTCATCATGAGGGAGGTGTGAAATGGCCAAGTCATTACTAAATAATGGAGAGAAAAAGAATCCCCATTTTCCATAGTAAGGAACAAGTACATAATACATTTAAGAGAAGGTGATTCTGCTCAAAGCTCACCTATCCTAACTCAGTCTCTTTGTTGTACTTTGTTCTAGACCCTGCTGCAATTGCTGCTGGGAAGAACAGCCTTGTTTACTGTCAATAAAGGTTAAAATTTGTTCTTCAAAGAAGTTGGGCCAGTGCTGTGCTGTTTGCAGCCCTCTTCTGCTGCCTCTCCCCGTGGCAGAGCCGTGGCTTTGTGCCGTGCCCTTGGTCCCGGTGCTGCAGGTGAGGCCTCAGCTTTGGTGTCTCCTGCTCTGTTCAAGATGGAAGCAGTCCCAGGCTTTGCTCTTCCACCTCATTCCAGCAGCTGTTGCTGTGTCTGTTCCCCGAGCTCGGCTCTGTGATTAGGCAGGTGCTAATAGTTCAGGAAGAACTGCCTCTCTGGCCTGTGAGGTGTTCTGTTCCTCTGGGGAAAGCACAAGTGTGCATGATGTGAAAGACTCGAGTTAGCACACTCTGGTGTTCCTTTTTTATTGACCTTTGAAAGGGAGATAAAGGCTCAAGCCTTCAAGCGTGAGAGAAGCGAGTTGTGGGGCAGTGACCCCGCTGCAGGCAGAGTCCTGCCCTGCTCCCACGGGTGTGTCCTGATCCGGAGCACCTGAGGAGCCCGGGCAGGCTCTGCTGCTCAGGCACAGCTCGGGAACGAGCTGCAGGTGGAGCTGTAGGAGCTCAGGAACGATGTTACACTCCAATAAACACTAAAGCGGAAACCACAAAACATTTCTCCTGAAAATCGCCTTCCATGTGTATGTTCAGCCGTAGAAAGGGGGAAGGCAGGATGTTTTAGCTAGGTAGAAATCCCCTCGCTGGAGGTGGAAGCGGGGTTAGGGAAAGCGTGTGAGGAAGCCGGACTGCTCCGTGCTTTCCTTCGGAACTGTTCGCTCCCTTCGCCGCGCCTCTGGGCTGCGAGGGGGACAGGGCGATAAAGAGAGCCTGGGATCCATCCAGCTGCCCCCACGGGAGCGCTTCCCCCTCCTCTACCCCGCGCTGCCGCCGGGAGANGGATTCCCTCTGCGCTGGGCGCGGGCGTGCAGCCCCGGCCGCCTCCTCCGCGGTGAAACCGCTCTCCCTGAAGCCCGGCGAGGTTCCAGCCTGGCTTCGCTGGCGGCACAGCAGTAGGGAAATTAAAAGGAGAAATGATTCCAGGGCGCTTGGCCTCAGGAGCAGTGAGGTGGTGATGCTGTAGGACAGCCTGCTTTGTGGGGGATTCCCTGCTTGCTAGGTGAGATGGACCGAGGCGAGTTCTGCCTCCTGTCCGTGCCTTTTGTTGCAAATGTTTAATTACTGCCTTTGCAGTCTGTCTTCCCATTCCTGAGCCGCAGGGAAGAGGAGGCAGCCAGAAGTGCCCCTTCAAAGAGCTGAGGTTGGGTGTTCTGGGGTTTAGCGGTGGTGGGGTTGGAAACGCTGGCGTTTTGTGGTGGTTTCCATGGGATGCCTCGGTTTCTTTGCTGCTCCTGGCATTTCAGTGCAACAGGTAGAGACTTGTGCCGTGCTTGTCACCTGTGTACCCGCAGCAAAAGCTCGGAGGGATGTTGGTGCTGTGTAAAAGTGTGTTTACTTAAGGTTCTCCAAAAGGAAACCGCACCCCCTCATCCTAACGCTGGTCTTCCACAAAATCAAAGTGCTCCTCGAGGCAGCACGAATTTCTCCTTCCTTCCCTTCCTTCCCCTGTGCTAGTTTTCTCCCCCAAGCCCTGGTGAATAGTGCATTGAGCCGTGCTGCACATCATGTGCTGATCTGTACCATGTAATTAACTATTTACTACTCCTCAGCTGTGCAGGGCAGGAGCAGCCCGTGCCCTTGGACGAGGCACATTCTCCTGCTGGGTTGCAGGGAAAGGCTGCACGTTCCTGGCTGCAGAACCCTGTGCAGGGAGCACTAACTCCTGCTAGCCAGAATTTCTCTCTGCTCTGCTTTCCCAGCCCCTGTCTCATTTTCCTGACTCTCTGTTCTCTTGGTTGGGGAGCTGTAACTTTTAAAAGTACTCCAGGCTGCTCCTTTCCATCTCCAGTGGGCTTGGGAGCAGCAGGATGCTGCTTCTTGTGTGAACCAGGTGCCCAGTGGCAGCCAGTCTTGGTGCTGTGGGTGTATTTTTCACTACATTCTCCTCCTGGGATTTTGTATTTTGAGCACATTTAATGAAAAGACCCACCCTTTTTACACCTTTCTGCTTTTACAGCCCTGCACACAGTCAGGGCTGCACTGAAATTGCAAGTGGAAACTGAGTGCCCAGAGATCACGGTGATTTGCACCAATGCAGGTGTTTTAAATTGAGATTTTTTTTTTTTTTAAGGGAAGGATCTGAAAGAAAAACCTTTTTCTTAAAGCTCAAGCTTTAAGTAATTTCACCACCACTGGCTCAGTCTTTAAAAAGCAGTGGCAGTCAGGGAATCAGCCATCCTAAAAACCCCAGTCTCATTCAGCAGGGATCCAGCTGTACCCCAAGGTAACCACTTCCATTAAGGCAGAATGAGGCTTTTTCTGGGTTTTGGCTGCAGCTTCCTGCAGGGGCTGCTCAGGGAGGAGGGGATGAGGCAGGCTCTTGCTGTTACAGGGCAGTGATGATTGGCACCACAGCTCTGTGCTGTGCTTGGGTGTTCAAGGGCAGCGCTGGGCTGCTTGGATTTCTTTCGGGTGTAGATAACTATTATGGTGAGAAGTAAGAGGCATTTGCAAATAAGGTCAGTAAAACATTAATATCTTCTGGATTCCCTGCATCTTCTGTCTGTGCTGTACAGCACTGTGTTTGCATAGTCTGTAGAAAATGATGCTCTCTTAAAAACAAAACTTCTGGGCACTGGAGGTGTGTGACCTCTCCTGGAAAACAGGAATTAAAGTGCTTTGTGTCTTCTCTCAGCCCAAAGCACGCTCGGTAATGCCTGCCACTGACTGCAGTTTGAGTGCCTCCTTTATAAAAGCTAAAGCTCCCTTGAAAGTCGAATTTAAGGCTGCTGCCTCTCTGAGAAAATCCTCCTCAATATTTACAGAGTGCCCTGTTAGAAATCCCTGACAATAAAGTAAAACATTCCTCCTCCTTTGAGAGCATCTCTGGCATGGAGACGACTCAAAACTTCCAGTGCATCAAAAGAGAAGTGTTTGGATAGGGACAACAGAATTGCCTCCACCCTGTAATTCCTTGTACTGCTCCCGTCGGTGCCAGTTGTTTTCCTGCAGGAACCAGTGGCAGGTGGGTTTGGTGGGCTGGCTGGAGGCTGTGTGATCTGCTCAGGAAGCCTCTTGGCTTTGAGAAATAGGGCTGCATTTATTAACTCTGAAACGATGCTGAGTTTCTGAAGCACTGGTGCCGCAGCCTCCCGTTCGTGCTGAGCCAGGAGGCTGTGAGTAATGTAAATACAAATGCCATGGCCTGCATGGAATGAAATGAGACCTCGTAATGGCTCAAGATGGGGTTGGCGTCTTTCACCTTTCCACGGGGCTGGAAATCGACGTTGGGGTTGTGGCAGAGTTGAGGGAGGTCTTGGAAAGCCGTGGGTGGGAATCTGGAGTTACTGCTCAGCTCTGGCAACTTTGTTCTGCTTCCCTGACTGGATGCAGAGTCTGGCTCTGCCATTTTTTGGGGGAAGTTCAGGGCAGGTTTGGGCCCCAAAGCCGTGGTTGTGGTCAGAGCCCTTCCCAGCACAGACCCTGCACCAAGCAAGGACTGAAAACCCCACTGGGTTGGAGCAAGAGGAGCATTAAAAGCCCATTAGAGGGGAAATGCAGCATTTCGGCTCACTCAGATAGCTAAATGCCTTTTTTTCCTTTAAAATACAGCCATGGCTGGGGTTTGCCAGGTCAGTTCCTGCTGTGGGTGGGTGATTACCAGGGAATCTTCATCCCTGGCTGCTTTTAATCATCAAATCCACTAATGAAGCTGCTTCATGGTTTCAAGTCCCTTGTCCCTGTGCTTCTACAACATGGGCTTTTGGGGATCTGAAAACACATCCTGACACCTCAGAGAAGCACTCCAGTGAGGGGGCAGGCAGCAGCCTGGGTGAAAACCCCCCGATTTCAGCCAAGGGTGACCTCCCTGGGCATCCCTGTATCCTTTGCTGGGAAAGCAGCAGTGCTGTGTGTGGGGGAGTTGCAGAGAGGTGCAAAATCTCCATCTCTTCAGCTGGAAGGGAGGAAAACCACATCGAGAAGTCTCTGTTGAAAAGGAAAACAAATTATTCCGGTGATTCCTGGGCTGCTCACGTGGCTCAGCAGCAGATTTCAGTCTGGAAACTCTGTGCTGAGAGTATTTAGTGAAGCTGCTGTTATGTGCAGCCTGTGATGGGTGCACCAAGGTGACAGTGAGGTTATTTTGGTTTTCTCCCTAACAGATTTTTATATTTACTCAGTATGTGCTTCTTCATGAGAAATCTGTTAGATTGCCCAGGCAGTGATTTTTTTATCTTGAAGGTAATTCAATAAAATGTTTGCTAGTCCCACGTAGCAGAAAATCTGTGTTTAACACACGTTGAAACCTGAACCAGCAGGATCACAGTGTGTTGTCTCCAAACCAATGCCAGGCACTTTTAACCTTGGTGTTGCTTTTCCCTGTTCTTATTTTAGCCTCAATCAACTGAAATAGCCAAAGGAAAAAATAATCCCGGGGGTGGAAGGAGAGTACATTTGCCTTTAGCACATTCCTGAGATCTGGAGTGTGATGGCTGCTCCTTTCTCCCTGGCTTTGAGACTGAACTGACATCTGTGGCATCCAGTGCTTTGTTGATGTTGTGAAAATAACTCCAGACCCAGCTCTAACATTGGATTAAGGTGTTGGGATGGCAGTGCTGGACACCACAATCCTCCCTGGGAAGGCAGGAGGGATGGGGCTGGTTCCCTTCAGCCCCTGGATTTGGGGTGCACAGAATCCAGTGGGGATCCCTCCTTTCTTCCACCCTGCTCTTGTGAGCAGGGATGTGATGGTGGCCACGGCCAGAGATGATTTGAACTCGGGGTGGGCGAAGTCAGGGCTGTACAGGCATTGCCAGTGCCTGTCTGAAGCCTGTGGTTTGCTTCACAATCAAGAACTATTTTCCAAAAGACCCCGCTGTTCATCAAGGATATAATTATCTTTATAACTAACAGCTCATGGCACATTTTTCCCTCCCCTGATGTGCAGTGAGCCAGCAGTTTGGTTTCAGCATGCCTGGCTTTTGATTTCCTTTCTCCTTCCTCCCTTCTCGGCTGCTTTTGATTTTATTTTACCTAGTGAGTAAATTTTGGTGGGTAAATAAAATTATTTGTCATTCTGTCCTCTGCAGAATCAAGTCTAGGGACATGTAAGAGAAGTCCCATTCCTGGAAATAGGCTTGGCAGCCTCTGATGGATAACAAGGCTAAGACATCACTTGTGCTAAGGCAAGTGGGAAACTGAGGCAAGGAGGGAAAGACCCTCATCCAGTTCCTTGGAGCAGCCTATTTCAGTGTATTTAGTAGTTAATATTATTTAACAGCAATGCTTTATGGCAGAAAGTCAACCCCTTGTGACCCAGCTAAGCAGGACTGCCCTGCACTGGGCTACACAGTACAAACCTTGATTTTGCATTTTCATTTCAGTCCCATATTCTGCATCTTACAGGAGCTGTTACATGGAGTCTTGCATGGATTGGAATTAAAATTGTCTTTCCTTGGGGGATGGATTGGATGTTGTAGGTGCTTCAGGAAATACTGGACTTGAAAGAGGGGTGACACAGTGCAGGGGTACCTCTGGGCCCCCAAAAGCCCCCAGACAGGCTTTGCTGTCAGGCAGCTGCCTCCTACCTCGACTTCCAACTAATAATTCCCTGGCAGTTATTTTTAGGCAGTTTATTTTGTGCCCTCTTAAAATGCTTGGAGTAGCTATAGAATGGCAACAAAAACTCAAGTATCCCCAATCCAGCAAAAAGTAAATGCCTGCAAACTATCCAAGTACCAGCTTGAGGGATAAATCACTTCCTCCCTTTGCAGGCACAACAGGATTTGTGCCAAATTTAAAACCTGGGAGATCCTTTTGGGTTTCATCATGATGTTCAGCTGTATGCAAAATACCTCATTAATGCTGGCTGGGAAAAAAAAGCAGCTTTCTCTTTATTTTGCTTAGTGTAATAAAATGAAGGGAATAACCATTCCAGGAGCAGGGATGAAGTCCCCCTTTGCTACACTGAGTTAATAAATCAGATTAAAGGACTTTGGGGTGTGGGTGCACTTCCCCTTAATATGAAAAGTGCTTTGTGGGGTGGGCCCCAGGGGGCTCTTCAGGCCCAGCACATCTTGTGCTGCATTCCCTAAGAGGTGGAAACCTTTGGCCCCTTTGGAAGTTTTCCACACAGCAGGTCCCTAACAGGGGCCTGTCCCCAGCTTGGCTGAGCAGGGAGTGACTTTCTCTGCTGCCCCTGGATCCAGTGCCCACTGTCTCCCAAGCCAGCAGGATGTACTCCCACCGTGGGCTGTGTCCTAACTCTGCCTCTTTCCATTGCAAGTTTTTCCCCAGCCGTGAGACTTTTTTCCCCTCTCAGCTTGAGTGGCTTCTCCCCCATCCCACTTTCCTCGCGTCCTTTTGTGGCTTTGTGGCAGTGAAGCTGTTGGACAGGCAGAATTTGGGATGAGCTTTCCATCTGCAGAGCTCCCAGGGCAGCTCCAGCAGGGCTCTGTCCCTGTGTCCGTGCCCTGTTCCAGCAGTAGCTCCGTGGTTTCCTTCTGCTGCTCCATCTGCAGCCCCCTGGAACAGAGGGCAGGCAGGGAGGGGGGATCCTCCTTTGGGGCTTTCCCAAGTGAGCCTTGGCAGCTTGTCCAAGAAATCCTGGGATCAGCCTTCCCAGTGCTTGGAGATGGGCAGATATCCCCCCACCTCCCAGCATCTGCTCTGCCTCCAAAACCCTCACTGTGTTGGAAAATCCCCACTCCCTTTCAGCACATAAAAACCCCCAAATCCCATGAATTCCCTTTTAATTCACATCCTGAGTGGCTGCCCTGGGAGACAGAGTCCTGCAGATTAAGGGACAGTACCAAGGGAGGCAGGAGCTGCCTGCTTAGGGGACTGAGGGTGCTCCTGAGGCATCCATGAGCAGATTGGGAACGGGATGATCCCGTGCAGGTCTCTGTCTCCCCCAGGGTCACCTGCAGGGCTCGGACCCCTTCATCCATCTCCATTCCCAGGCTGCTGCACAGCCCTGGAGCTGCTGCTGGATGCCAGCCCCGTCCTGAGCCAGCCGGGCAGGGAGGAGAGGCTTGAAAGCTCCATTTCCTGTGCAAATCCCGCACGGAAACAGCCCTGCCCGGGCTCGCAGGGGGCACAGCCCAGGCTGGCAGCGAGGGCACCTGGGGGCAGGTGGCTCCTGAGGAGGGCACAGTGCTGGGCCAGCCCCCCTGCTGTCCCCAGCCCCAGCACCTGCAGGTTTCTGTCCCAGAAAAGCGTTCCAGCTGAACACCAGCTTCGTTTTTTCCTGGTAAAGCAAGGGCTGTTTGCAGGCTCTGAAGCCTCTGCTGAGCTGGTGGCTGCCAGAAGCAGCCCTGGTGGAAGGATTTTTTTTTTAAACAGAGGGTACCTGACCCTTCCCAGGTTTCTGCAGATGCTGGAAGGGCCAGTTTTACCATCTTTGTGGCTGCAAACTGGGCTGTTTTTCATGCTCATCTTCTGCCTCCTGCCCCATGTCCTCTCCCCACCCTCCTGGGAGTGTTTTATTCTGCAGCCAGGTCCAGACCAGGAGGCTTGTTCTGAATAAAACAGCAAAACCACCACCTTGAAGAGGAGAGGAAAACAGCCTCTTTCCATCTGGGGCTTGTTGAGAGCACTGGTCATTTCTCAGGGGAGCTCTGAGAATTTGGGAGAAGCCCAGGGGAAGATACTGGGGTGTTTGTTCTCAGAGCCCAGAGCTTTGCTGGTGCCACATGTGCCAGTGCCAGCCCTGGTGACACAATTATCTGCCATCTTTGGGGTTCAGCTTTTGGATGAATATCTGCCTATTTCCTGCTGTTTGCTATGAAGCCCTGAACAGTTTTCCCCCCAAAAATCCTGACAGTCCAGCTGGATGGTCTGGTGAATTCTCTGCAGGTGTTGTCAAACAGTTTCATCATTCACCCAGCACCATCAGGGGTACTTGCAGAAGTGCCTGGGAAATGGGAACATGCCATGCTGTTCCAGTCTGAAATCCCCAAATCTGTTCCCAGGCTCCACACTCCTCCCTGTGGGGTTGGTAGCACATCCCAGCAAGAGAAGCCCATGAATTCCTGGAATTCCTGGAACACTGAGGGGGGAAAGGTCAGAGAGCAAGGGATTGTGCAGAGGGATACTGATGGGAAGTGCAGGATCTTTCTGGCAGAGAAAGCTCAGGGATTTTTGCTGGTGGACCATCACTGTGACAAATGTGTGGGCTCACAGAAGGGTGGTGACCCCAAAGCTGTTTCTGGAGGGGTGGCCCCGAGCTCTTGGTCCAGGCTCCAGCTCTGAGAAGTGCAGTGTAGGAAAGTCCAGTTGTCTTCCCTCTTCCTGAATTTTTTGTAACCCTTCAGGACCATCACTGTTTTTCTGCTGAAATAAATGTGTGACAGGCTTTTTGCAGCTAAGCCTCAGTAAGCTGAGTCCTGCTGGATGCTTGCTGGGACTCTCCAGGACATCAATCCCAGGGCAATCATGAGGATCTGGGATGCCTGCAAAAGCCATCCCTCCAATCACCTCCTCACCACTGCTCTCCAGGTGTTTCCCGTGAGGGGGCAAACCAAGAGTCCTTAATATTGCATCCTTTACCAGGCAATCAGGGATTCTCTCAGCAGGGAAGGTTGTTCATCAACAACTCTCCTGATAGGAGAAGAGGAAATGGCTTCCCACTGCCAGAGGGCAGGGCTAGGTGGGATAGGGGGAAGAAATTCTTCCCTGTGAGGGTGGGGAGGCCCTCGCACAGGGTGCTCAGAGAAGCTGTGGCTGCCCCATCCCTGGCAGTGTCCAAGGCCAGGTTGGATGGGGCTTGGAGCAGCCTGGGACAGTGAAAGGTGTCCCTGCCCATGGCAGGGGTGGATAAACTTGAAGGTCCTTTCTGACCCAAACCATGCCAGGGTTCTGTGATTCCCCACATCCCTGCGGCACCTAAAGACCAAGCTGGGCCGCAGTGAGATGCTCCCAGAGGAGCACTGCATTCCTGCAGCTCTCAATGCCATTTTTCCTGAGGGAATGGCAGTGATGGGGCCCATGAGAGGGGGGGCAGCTCAGCCTTGGTCCAGTTGAGTTTTGGAGCTCAGTTCTTCAGCAGCTCCTTGCAGCCTTCACAGATGGATGCTGCTGAGTGCAGAGCTGTGACTGCTCTGGAGCTGAATTATTTGCAGCTCACTGCAGCTGACTTACACCATCTCCATCAGCAGGGCTAAGGGCAGAAGGAAAACCTTCTGGAATGAGAGCCAGGAGATACAGAAATCCCTCCCTGCTTTTCTTCCCCCCTGTTGTTACAAACCCTGAGCCTGAAGTCTGAAGTGGGGTTGGGGGAAAATCTGTGCAGCAGCAGGGATCTGTGGGGTAAGGTGGGCACCATGTGGAAACGTGGCAGGAGCTTCTCACTTTGACCTTAAATTGTGCAATTACAGCTAAAGTCAGTTCTCCTGGTCAGCTGGAAACAAAAGAGCTTTTCTGCCTCTCTGTGCCCAGCTCCATCCTCAGAGCACTGACACAGCAGGCCCTGCTGGACCTGAAACAAAGGAGCTCTTCACCATGTCCAAAATCCAGTGTCCTTGGAAAAGGTCACTGGCTGATGGCTCTGCTTTCCCCAGTCCCTGGGGCAAAGGGGTTTGCAGAGCCCATGTAGGTGTGGGAGATGCAGTGGGAGAGGCATCTTCAGGAGCAGGTCCTGGTGGGGCAGGCAGAGCTCCTGGGGAGCACTGAGGAGCTGCCAGGGGGGACAGCAAGGTGCTCACCTGCCTCTGAGGGACCTCCAGAGCTGCATTTTCTGAGCTGCTGTGATTGGCACGTGCTTAAAGCCCCCCAGGGTTTGGGTTTCACTTGGTTTGGGTTGTTTTTTTCTTTTAGTGGTAGGGCTGATTTTCATGCTTCATCTGTGGCTTGCTGCCACTTGCAGCCAGGTTGTGGTTGCTTCCTCCCCATGGTTTATTCTGTGTTTCTCCTCTCTCCACTCAAGGTTAAGGTGTTTTTGCTGAATTTCCTCAAGTGGCTTCCTCTTCCTCAATTTCCCTCTGTGCTTTGCATTCTCATTCCTTCCTTCCTGGCTGTTTCCTCCTGTGCTCCTCAATTCCCTTGGCTGCTCATCTTTCTGCTTTTTAATCCCTTCTCCTCCCCTGCTGTCCCTTGTCCTTTTGCGGTGCTCTGCTCTGCACCTGACACATTCCCCAGCAGCATTTTCTCTGCAAGCTGCTTGTCCAGACAAGTGATGGCTGTGATATTTACATGTCCTTCACAGTCCAGCGCACGGATGTCACCGAGGGGTGACCCCCAGGGTGGCTCCTGAGCCTCCCTCGGATGCTGGTGCTCGCTCAGCCGTGTCACTCCTTCACTTGGCTCATCCAGATTGGAAGGGATGGGAAGGGGAGAAAAGCCTCCTGGCCATCAATCATCCTTGAGCCTGCCTGGACTGAGATTTGCAGTCCATAAATCATTTACATTTGCCTCATGTAACAGTATTGCACCTTTCCTTCTTCATTCTTTCTTCTTTTCCTTCTTCTTCTTCCTCTTCTGCTTCCTCTTCTTCTGCTTCTTCTGCTTCCTCTTCTGCTTCTTCTCTTGGTGCTTTGCTTCAGCATGTCAAGCCCTCCCATCTGGGAGCAGGGCTTATCCCTGGCTGAGGCTGTGCTCCTGGCTGGTATCAGCTAGGCAGAGCTTGAGATTTTGATAAACTTAGTTTTATTATTGCAACAGTGAGGGTTTAATGCTCTTTAACTTCTCTTGGCTCAGTAACTCCCATGGTTTTATCTCAAGTCAGGCCAAAGTGGCTGCTGCTGTCAGAGGCAGCATGGGAGCCCTGCACCCATCCAGGAACATCAGCCAAGGTTCTGGGGGCCCTTCCCACCCAAATTCCCACCAGCTCCTGACTTTCCACCCATTGCCATAGGATGCTGGTACCTAAGTGCTCTGAGAATTTTGGAGGGATGGTGTCCCATGGTGATGTCCCTTGGCCACTAAATAAGCAGCTCAATTCTGTTGTGTTAAAAAAATCAGATAAAAATAAAGCACAGAGTTATTCACACGTAGCAAAAAATAGATCTGGTATGTGGTGCCTGCCTGCAGTGCACTCCAGGAGCTGCAAAGGCACTAGCTGGCACTTTGGAACCAAGGGAGAGCTATTATTTATAGCCAGGCTCACTAAACCATTCCCCCAAAGGATTTTTTTCCCCTTCCCTTTGTAGCATCACTGTCCTTTCCCTTTCTCCTCACCAGCAGCATTGCACTGATTGTGCATGAGGCTGTAAGCAGCACCTTTTTGGTCCCTGTTTTTAAAGCAGCTGCAGGGACACGTTCCCAGGAGGGAATTCAGTCAGCACTGTGCAGCCAGGGATGGATTTGATGGATTTCCCTGTGTCTGTCCCTGTGCTCCATCAGAGGTGGATGTTTGTTCCCAAGTGTGGCACCGTGCAGGTCATTTTTCAGGAGTCAGCAGCAGGGTTCTCTTGTTCCCCAGCTTCCCCCACACCCTTACTTGTGCTTTAAGCCCACAGCGTGGACGTTTGAAGTCCAGAGGCATTTCGGGCGATCAGCAGAGAATAAATCCACATCCTTACTAATTTATGAGTTACCCAGCATGTCTTGAATAACTGATTCGTCAGCACCAGGCAGTGCAGGCTCCCAGGGCTGTGAGGAGGGGAACAAACCTGGGAGAGGGAGGTTTTGGAGAGCTGGGGTTGCTCTGGTGTCAGCAGTGCTTTGGCAGGTGCCTCTGTGTGAGGACAGGGGCTGTTGATGCCTTGTGAAGGCTGACCTAGAACAGAAGCCAGGCAGAGCTAAAGAATAAAGGAGGGATTTATTAAAAGGCCTCAATGGATGCACCTCAGGCAGCACAAGAGCCCAGCCAGGGTTACACGCAAGATGAACCAAAATGGTCACAAAATGGACACCTGGTCATGGGGTCTCTCGCTTATTTATATAAGTTTTTGTCCATTAGCTTATTTGAGTTAATTGTCCAATTCCAGCTTTAGGTTATGAGGTCCCATCCTCCTTGTTTTTCTCTCTCCAGCCCACCTTGTTTGTGCTCTTGGGCCTGAGATTTGGATCATTTGTCCTTGGTCCCCAGCTAGAAAGGAATTGTTTTGTCTCCCTGCTCTGTGCAGAGAGCTCACCATCCCCCAATATGAAGCTCAGACCCACACACTAAAGCAGCACAGAATCTGAAACATATAAAAGCTAAACCTGAGGCATCAGTGTGACCCCAGCAGAGCCTGACAGCCCTGGCCTGTCTTGCAGCCCAGCACTTCATCGCGGCCACGGCGTGCCAGGAGGCCGACTACGGCTGGATGATCCGGCAGTACTGCCTCAAGGACTTCCAGGACAGCATGGAGGGCATCGGCCAGCGCCTCTGGTGTGACTGGGACGAGACCATGGGGTAAGTGAGCTCCCTCTGCTCCTCCCTCTCGTCCAGCTGGGATTTGGGGGTGGAAGGGTGTCTGTGCTGGGGTTTATCTCACTGGGGGGAACACGCTGATGTCACTGCTTGGCTGGTGATGCTGCCCTGGCTCTGTCCCTGCTGGTTCCCCAAGGGGTTTCTCCAGCCTGGTCACACGTGGCTTGCAGGGGAGAGCAGTGGGTGTTGCCTGCCCAGACTCTGGTGAGGTTTTTGGTGCTGTCTCCTGTGCGTGCTGGATGAGGTGGGTTGGGCACTGCTGGAACAGCCAGGCCTGGGGGCTGTTGATCATTGGCCAAGCACTGGTTGCAGCACCCAGGAGTCACCACTGTCCTGCTTGATCTCTCCATTAGTAATGTGGGTGATGGGATTGAGTGTAACTCCAGCACCTCAGGTGACACCAAACCCAGAGGGGTGGGTGACACACCAGAGGCTTGTGCTGCTGTCCACAGGGACCTCAGCAGTTCCTCCTCAAGTTCAGCCAGTGGAAGGGCAAAGACCTGCAAAGACCTGGAGAGAAACCAGAAAGGGATCTGGGGGTTCTGGTGGGCACCAGGTTGAACATGAGCCAGGAGAGTGTCCTGGTGGGAAAGCGTGGGCAGAAACCAAGGCATGGGAGGTCCCCTGTGGGCACCAGAAATGTGTTTTCACTGTGAGGGTGGCCAAACATTGGCACAGATCCCCCAGGGAGGATGTGGAATCTCCATCCTTGGAGATACTAAAAAAACAGCTGAACATGGTCATGAGCAACCAGCTGTAGGTGGCCCTGTGTGAGCAGGGGCATTTGGACAAGGTGAATTGGTTCTCCAGAGGTCATCTCCAGCCTCAGCCATTCTGGGATTAAAGGGTTTTTTCAAGGAGCCTAGCCTAAGCAGGGTTTGGAGGTCAGCGTGGTGGTCATGCTTCACCACACAGCAGTGGAGCTCCAGTAGGAGAAGACCATGGCTCTGCTGTGTGCTGGAAATTGACGGGTTAATGAAGAGGCAGACTGGGATCCCCGTCACGGGCACTTCTGGTGCCTCACATCTTGATGGACATATTTTCCAGGAGGGTTTTCATTTTTCCTCAGCACTCTGGTTCTCCAGACAGTTCAAAACCCCCCAGCTCAGCGTGACAACCCCGTAACCCACCGAGATGTCCTCAGAGCCTCGCTGTGAGAAAATCCCAGACGTCCCACCAGAGCTGCTGGCTCAGCCCCTGCTTCCAGAAGTTGTGTGTTGATTTTTCCAAGCAACTAGAGGGAGAGGCTGGAATGGTATGGCAGTGGCAGCCACCTGCTAAGCCTCCTGTTTGTAATCAGTGTCAGGGAGTCAGCTGTGATTTACGACTTGGGAGCAGAGGAGATGCAGCCTTGCTTCCCTGGGGGAATGCTTGGGAGCATCTCTGTGGGATGAGGAGGGTGGAAGGGGATCCCTGCCCAGTGCAGCCCCACCAGGGAGCCCGGGGGGACACGCCAACATGTGGGGAATGTGCTGCACTGCGGGGGTTTGTTGGATTTTTTGGGGGAATTTCCTTTGGGTTTGGTTTTATTTTTATTGCAAACAGTGCTTTCTTTGGATTAGCTCTTTCCTGTTTATAGTCAGCAGAGCTGAATCTTTTGGTACCACCACGGTGTAGATCTGCTGAGATGGTTTTGATAGACGTTGAAAGGCTGGTCAGGGGTGGCTGTGTGTTGGTGTGAGGGCTTGAGGGAATAACCCCCCTCTTTCCCCCTTCTGCTGACTTTCCATGTTGTGCCTTTCCGTGGCCTTTCCCTGGGAAAATGAAGCAGCGGAACAAAAATGAGCTCATGTGACACCAGTAGGGATGGGGGTCAGCTGCAAACAGGGAGCAGATGGTGCTGTGTGCCATGAGTGTTTTGCACAAAAACTAAGAGGTTTTGTGAGATTTCTGTGGTTTCCTGCTTCATGGCCCTTTCTTCTGGGTGAAATTTAAACCTACACACCTGTGTGTATCCATCTTTTGGTCAAAGGTTGGGCTCCAGGATCTTGCAGGTCTTTTCCAACCTTAATGGTTGGATGATTCTGTTCTGAGATTCTAAACATTCTATTGGGTTTTCCTTCCCCTTGATCCGTGGCAGAATGGAGGGGAGGAAAAGAGAGCTGAAAGACTCTGGGAGGTTTCTGCTCTTGAGAAGCCTCATCTGGTGCTCAGAAATGCCCAGGGCTGCTGCTGTTGTTCCAGCCCTCACCATCTTGTTCTTTATCTCACATGTCCTGTTTGTCTCCTAAATAGCTTCAGCTGAACTCGTTACCCTTGAGGCACTTGGAGGAAATGTTGATAAGCTTGCAGGGTTTAATTTGATTGCCTGAGTCCGTTTACTCCGTGCAAACACATGGCTCAGGGTTATTTGAGAGACGACATTCCTCTGATCCTCTTGTGCCCTCAGGACAGTGGAAAAATTGGGTAGAAATAGTTCAGTTACTGCAGTAAATCAGCTGCAAGGATATGGGGTTTGGGTGGGCTCAACACCTTGCTCCCTGGATGTGTGTGGGAATCACCATCCCCTTTTTGGGGAAAGGGAAGATGTCCCAGCAGGAGTGGGCAGGGGCTGGCACAGCTGGCTGGTCACCCCTCTGGCCCTAGGGGAAGGATTTTGTTTTCCACCAGGAGTGAGACAAAGAAATGGAAATAAAGCACCTGCCTAGGGCCTGTTCTCTCCAGATCTTCCCCCACACTGAGGCATTTTGATGCTTGGAACCTGTGTGAAACAAGGAGGAACGTTGGGAGGTTCTGCCTCTGTACCACCAGCAGCAGCATCGTGTTTGGATGATTTCCTGGATGCAGCATTTAGCAGGGAAATGCCCCTAAGCTCCATCATTTCCTGCTCAATTGAGGATGGCATGATGGGAACATCTGGATAAATGCATTGTCTCAGCAGAGTCTGTAATTGTGGGTCACTGGTCCTATTTATAGGCAGCAGATGCTGCTCTGTGGGTGGGTTTAGTAGTTGGTGTGTGGGTTAAACAACTGAGTTAACAGAAGAAGAAATTGATAAAACAAAGAAAGTAAAGAAGTTTTCTCCCTCTAAGATAAAAAGTTTAACACATAAACTGCTTTGTCTAATCTTACCTAGGGGGTTTCTCCTTACACTGCTCCCACCTCACCCTCAGAGGCATCAGCTGAGCTCTTGCACCACTGCTCCTGTTCTGATACCACCAAGGGCTCTCTCTGGAGCAGGAGTGTTGGGTGAGGTTGGCTTGGGCCATGTGGACAAGCACCAGCTCTCTGGGAAGGTTTGTCCAACCCCCTTGAGCTCTGCTGGCTTTGTTAGCGTTGCTTATTTAGGGAAAACGGGTGGATTTTGATATACAAGTTCTTCTCATGGACTGAGGGAACCTGTGTGAGCTGTTGCCCACTTTGGCTGCCCTGGCATTCAAGAGCCAGACTGGAGCTGCATCTTGGGCTCTTTGGTGTCGAGGGCTGCTCCGTTCCGTGCCGGTGGCCGAGCTGCTTTGGCCAGGAGCTCAGCTGTGCCCGATGAATTATCCCAAAGAGCAGCTTGGCTATTTTGATTGCAGCTCCAGCTTCACTGGCGTGGTGGCTGAGCCAGGGGGATTAGCTGTGGTGTCCCTCGAGGCAGCTATTTCAGGGATGAGGAGGGCTGGGGCTGCCACTGCCCACCCCGCGTGCGTCAGCAGGCGCTGATGACTTGGGGATATTTGTCCTGCTGGGTTGTGGCTGCAGGGGAATGGATCTGCAGGAGGGTTTGTGCACAGGGGGATGCTCAGGGTGCTGAGTGCTGCCACAGCTGCGGGTGTCACTCCAGCCCAGCCAGGCATCCTCATCCCAAATATATCCACGCTGTGGCATTCCTGACAATCTCCATGGAATGTTTTCCCCCCATCCTGCAGGAAGAAACTCACCAGGGGGATCATGGTGCTGCTCTGACAGCTGCAGCCAGGGATGGAGCTGCTCTCCCCGCTGCCAGCACACTCACACTCTGTCTTCAGGTTATTTATCCATTATTTACAGAAAACAGATTGATCCATTCTCTTATTATCTCATTATCTATTTATTTATCTTCAGCTTGCCAGGTCCCTTCTGGATACCCCTTTAGCCTGGCTCCAGGCTCACCCTGCAGCCTTGCAGAGGAGGAAATCAGTGTTTTCTTTTAATTTGCAAAGCAAAAGTGAAGCCTTATTTTTTGTTTTTTTTTTTTTTTCCCTTCTGAAGCAAGGAATTCAGGGAGGATAGGAAATACCGGGATACTCACAGTGAAAGAGAGAGCTGTCAATCCTGTGAACCCCAGCCCTAGTGCAACACCATCCACATCCAAGTGCTGTCAAGGAATAAATGCCAGAGCCAATTCCAGTCTTGGCTGCAGTGGCAAAAAACCCCAAGGAATTCGTTAGGATTTATAGCAGTATAAGCATTCAGATGCCATCAAACCCTAAATCATTCTTTGACTGCTTCCCACCAGTGCCTGCAGCCCTTCATCCCCACGCAGTCCATCCACAGCATCCTTTAAATCCAAACCATTTCCATGGTGACAGGGACAACAGTTGTAACTGCAGTTCACATTGGGTAGGGGAAAAATATTCCAAAGCACAGCCAAGCTTTTCAGGGCCAGGTGTCTGTCTCCTGGCAGTGGTGGGATTGTTTGGGAAAACCTGCCCTCCTTCCAGTGCTACCCTAGAGTGGCTGCTCAATACTTTTGTGGAGGAGATGGTGTTTGGGAGGTGGAGGCTTGCAAAAGAGCTTGGGGCTTGTCTGAAAGCCAAAAGCTTGACTCCAGCCTTGCTACAGGCAGAATGGCAGCTTGGAACAAAGTTTATTAGGGAGGCCCTCCTGTTGAGTCAGGAGATGCAGAAGGACCCCCTAGCTTCCTGAATTTCCTGGGGTGGGGTCTGTGTGTGGCTGCATCCAATTATTTCCTATATAGCACAGGTAGATATATATATTGCCCTATTTATTGAAACAGTATTGAAGCAAAGCTGTTAAAATGAGCAAAATAGTTATTGAGTAGAGACTGATGTTACTCGTGTGGGCGAATCGTGACCCCCCTTCTCCATCCATCCGTGGGAACTTTCACAAACAGGGTAAAGTTCAAGCTGGTTTATCCCCACTTAGGCAGAGCATCCTCTCCCCAAAGAGTTTGAACTCTGTGCCTGAGGATCATCCTTGCAGGCTCCGGGGCTTGGCTCAGCTTTGCCCTGCTGAGCCTGGTGGGTGTGGGGGGAACACGGCGTTCCGGGGCTGGGCTGGGGGGTGCAACAGCAGGGCAGAGCTGAGCAGGAAAACAACCCCCCCTCCCTGAGGTATTTCACCACCAGCCCAGGCTGAACTCCCAGTGGGACCAGGCTATCACAGTAATGTGGCCCTGCTCGTGAGAAGAGAGAGAAGCAGATGCTGTTTTGGAGAGGCAGTGGGACACATGTTCACTGCTGTGGCAGGGAAGAGCACACTCAGGCCCAGGCATCAACACTGCTGCTCTCCTGATGCTGATCCTGTCTGACAGGGCAGCGGGAGCAGCCTGGATCTGATGGTTAACCCTGGTTATCCCTTCCCAGCCAATGGATCCTGTTGGATCCTGCTGCGGCAGGAGAAGGTCCCCAATGCCCCGTGACTGGTGCATTTGGGATGGACGGGAGATGATGGAGTCTCACAGGGCCTTTTGGGGGTCTGTGAGATGCAGTGGAAGAATGAGAGCACTTGGCTGTAGCTGAGAGCTCAGCTTTGCTTTTAGTTGTTCATGGATAGAAGTGTGATGGTCAAGTGTGCTCTGTGTAAGCCAAGGGCAGAAATCAGCTCCTGAAGAGCACCCAGCCTTGCTCTCCCCTGGCCAAGAGTTCAGCAGCCCTCAATGTCACTTCTGCACTTGGACCTGTTCCTGAAAAGTTTATTTTCCCTCTGGGACCCTCCCACTCACTCCCCACTGGCCTCAGGGGCGTGTGAGCCTCACTCAGAGTAACTCACTCAGAGGGTGAGAGTGCCCGTGATGCCACCCTGCTCCTGCTGAAGATACCAGCTGGAGCAGGGGGGCTTTAATGAAAACACAAAAAATTGAAGGGACAAAAGACTTAGGGTGTGTTAAGCCACCCCATTAAGCTGGAGGGACCTCCCTCCAGTCATAGCCCCACGGTCACCTCCTTCTCCCCCCACGCTGCTCGGGGGGCTGTGGCTGCCCAGCTCCTCCCCTCGGGTCCCTCCTCGAGTCCGGAGGTGGCTATAGCACCAAATTTGGCTGGAAAGGGCAGTGACAGTTTATCCTCTCACTGATCCAGCCTGGCACTGCTGGGCTTTGGTTCCTTGCATGTCTTCCCATGCAGTGATGGGAGCAGTGATTTATCCCCACGGAAGTGCAGTTGGAGCCAGGGAAGGGCTAAGCCAGCTGCACTATGGCCCTTCCGCTTTAAAAATAGCTTTTATTCGCCTGTTAACACTTTCCCTCTGGTTCCTGAAGATGCTGCAGCTCCCGAGATCTCCTAAGGATGCTGATGAACGGGAAATGGTAATTTTGCACATTGGGATGCTGAGCAGAAGCTGCTTTTAGCAGCTGCAGGCCCTGTTAATTAAATCTCTGGCTGTGTGGGCACAGCCTGCCCCAAAACCCCAAACCCCAGCTCAGGAGCTGTGCTGGGGCTGTGGAGAGGGGCTGGGAAGCTGCTTGTAAAATATTTCTTCCCCCAGGCAGGTTTTTAATTGGAGAGCTGGGGTTGNGTTTTAAAGCAGGGAGGGTTCAGCTGTCATTCCAGAGGATGACTGGATGGCCTGGCACAGAGAGAGTGGCTCTGGCTCAGGGCTGCTCCTGCTTTTCCAGGTATTTTTAAAAAAATGGAAAAAGGGACTTGCTGGTCCTGGAGGGGTGGGCCTGCCCAGCTGGTTTCTACACAACCTCCCCAGTTTTAGGCAAATTAAAGGAGATTTTAAAGTAGATTCAGTGTCCTCCTTTCTGTCCCTCTTTGGACTGAACTCACAGAAGCTGGAGGATGGTGCTCTGAAGGCCAAGTTGGGATGGTTTCCTGAAGGTCTGCTTAAAGTGTGGGTCTGCCCTCTAATAGCACCAGTTGGGCCAGGAAGTTCTGCAAAAATTAACACAAACCACACAAAAAACCTCCAAACTTGCTCCTTGGTATTCCTGTAAACACTCTTTCTGTTTTCATTTCCTTCTCTAAATTAAACCACCACCACCACATAGTTCCATAAATAAAAACTGCTTTTGGCTGTGAGTGAGCACTTGAAAGTTGCCATCAAAGTGGCAAAACCAGGTGGGAATTTAAAATACCCTGTTACCTTTTTACCTCTCTAGCTGTGAACTCAAAACCCCATATATTTTTATAGGTTACATAAATTTTCAAAAACCTGCTATATATTTTTACAGGGCTGGGTATATCTAGCTGCAAACTCAAAGAACAGATAAAAAATTTAAGAACACCTGTCTGTGGTACAATCTCAAGTACACACCTGTGTAACAGAATATGTTGTACAGGGAGGGATATATTAATTATATTATATTATATTGTAGCATATTATAGCATATTATAGCATATTAGCACAGCATAGCATATTATATTATAGCATATTATAGCATAGCATAGCATAGCATAGCATAATATTAGCATATTATAGTATATTATATTATAGCATATTTTAGTATATTATATATTATGAATATTATATATATGAATATATAAAGTATATGAGCTCTATATGAGATATATGTGGTATATATGATATATATATATATATATATATATATGATATTATATAATATATATTTATTATAAATTACGTAGTGTGTATTTTTTATTTTATATACACTACATATGAGGTACACAGTACTTCATACTGCCCGGGGGGAAGGTGGCGCGGCCGTGGCCGGGCGCTGGTGCCGGTGCCACCGCGGTGCCAGCCGGTGTCCCTGTGTTTTGCAGCACCTACGGGGAGCTCACCAACTGCACGGTGCTGATCGCCGAGAAGCTCGACTGCTACTGGCCCAACCGGCTGGTGGACGAGTTCTTCGTGGCCGTGCACAAGCAATACTTCAGGAACTGCTCCCCGTCGGGCCGGGCGCTGCACGACCCCCCGAACGGCGTGCTGTGTCCCTTCATCGTGCTGCCTGTCCTGGTCACCCTGCTGATGACAGCGCTCGTGGTGTGGAGGAGCAAACGCAGCGAGGGCATCGTGTAGGGACGGCGCGGGGAGGGACGGGCGGCTCTCCCCTGGAACGTGCCTGCAGTGTGGGAAGAGCCTGCCAGAGGAGCAGCGCGGAGGTACCGAGCCCCGGCGGCAGGGACAGCATCGCCACCGCTCCTGCTCCGCCCGTGTGCCGGTGGTTTCCAATACATGTCATTTCAGCGATGGTTGTTGGGGCTGCCCGGGCAGCGGGGGCTCCGCGGAGCGCCGCTCAGCCCGCACCGGCCCGGCCGCGCTCGGCTCCGCCTCTCCCAGCGCTTCCCCGGCACCGTGTGCCGAGCAGGAGAATTTTAAAGGGAAAAAACTCCAGGGGTGTGGGGGGAGTTGAAATCCTGCCAGCCCCGCGGTGCCAACACGCGTGGGACCAGCGGGTCTGGGTGCGCCTGAACATCCCGGGCTTGCTCTCTCTGTCCTGTTCTGGGTTCCCCCCACACGTGGAAAGGCATCTTCTCCCTGGCACAAGGACTGGGTTTTGCCTGGGAGGTGAGGAACAACGCGGGGAGGGCGGCGGTGGGAGCGGGTGGCACCGCTGGTGCCCTGGGGCTACGAACAAGGAAAGGGAATAAGGTGCTTTTCCTACCTAAATAAATAAATACAGGAATAAACCAGGTGCCTGTCTCTGTGAAGGGCGAGGTGAAGCCTCCCCCTCAGTGCCCTCATTCTGTGATTCCAGAAACCCCCAGTAGAGCTGGCTCCACCCCATGAGCACTGGGTGGGGCACAGGGAGGGCCCTGGGTGTGCGTGGGCAGCTCAGGGCTCCAGGAGTGGGGTCAGCTCCAGTGCAGGGAGGCTGGGCAGCACCTGGCATGGGATGGGGACCCCCAACCCCACACTGACAGCTCTGGTCCATTCCAGACCCCTTCAGTGCCTTGCTGGCTCAGGAA
>VXBC01002306.1:99865-170702 GCA_013399945.1 Ploceus nigricollis
GGGCTGTGAGGTGATGAGATCGAGGATCCCCCCCTCCCGTGTCCTGGATGAGCACAAACCAATGCTCAGACCTCCTTGTACAGTATTTAACAGTATCCAAACTTTATTACTCTGCTCATCTCCTCCAGGCAAGCAACAATACAGGGAAGGGTGAGACAGGCTTGTTCTGGGAGGCAGGGATGGCTTTGATGGCTGCAGCTCTGTGCTCCCAGGGCTGCTGGTACCTGGACCAGCTTTCCCTGGCTCCCCTGAGCAGCACCGCGGCTTTGCTCTGCCCTGGGCACAGCAGCAGCAGCTTCCTGGCATGAGTGGGGAGCCATCCATGGTGACATCCCAAGAAATGGGGACTGTGACCCCTCCTCCTGAAGGATGGAAGTGCTGACAGTACCAGGTGCCTCTACAGCAAGACATTCTTTGTAACAGCAAAGTAGTTTTTGACTCAAGACTAAGAGAATCCTTCTACTGCCATAAGCAAAATCCAGATGTATTTCCACCCTTGCCATTTCTGTGAGTGTTTTACCCCCTGCCTTTGCTGACAGATCTGTTTTGGCAGCACAGATCTCTCACTGCAGGTGCCTGCTAACACTGGGCTCATCTGTGTTTCCTTGTGAGTACTGTCTGCAGGTGAAGCTCTCCTCCTGCATGCCAATCCCTGCATCTCACCTCCCTGCTTTCCCAGGCCTCCAGCAACAGCTACAGGAGCTGGTGGAGCTGTAAAGGAAAAGGCACAGGGAAAACTCTACACAAAAGTTTCATGCTTGCAGTTTGCACCCCAGCTCTGCTGTGCTCTTGAGGGAGATGGTTTTCATTTCCTCCAGCATCTGCAGCAGAGGAGCAGCAGCAGAGAATGAAGGGGGAGTAAAACCCCAACAGTCAATGCCCAAGTGTCACACACACACTTGTTCTGCATGAAAGCACACAAACATTTATTTCCTAGTTTGTAAAAGCTCAGCTGGGCTCCATCAGCTCCTCTGTGTGATCCCAATCCTGGAGGATGCCCAGGGAGCTCTGACACCAGGACTGAAGCCTCTCTGCAGGCTCTCAGTGCCATGCAGCTCCTTACAGAAAAGGCAATTGCAGCACCACATCCTCCCAAAGCAAGAAAGCCCAAGTGTGCACAAGTGGGGGAAAATGTGTTGTGGTTCCAGCTGTGGCATTCCCTTTCAGTGCAGGAATCTGCAGAACACAATTAGGTGCTCTCCAGGTAAGGGTGCTTAAATTTACCTTCATCAGATCAAACAGCTTCTGATGCTCCCTCACCACATCCAGACTGGAAAGCCAAAAGCAGATTTCTTTTTAAAAAAATCTCCCTTTCATTAATTTTTTTCACAGAAATATATAATATATATTATATATGTATTGATATATATATATCAATATATATTTTATATATATCTATTATATTGATTCAGCAGAGGGTAGAGGAAAAAAGCAGGGAAATCACAGTGACAGTCTAAAATTTACAATATCAGGTGCTAAGCATTTGTAGTAAAAGCTATGAATCAGTTGGGAAAGTAGAGGTGACAGATATGTTTCAAAGNGTTTTAAAAAAAAAAAGTGTAATTACAATTTCAATAGTGACTTCTTTTAACTTCTCAAGCATATCTCATCAACAGGATATACAGTACAGTTCAGAAGAGTAAACATTTGTAAAAGGAAGCAGACAACTTTTTCAACCAACAGACACAATTTCTTGCTGTATTGATGCTGAACTCTCCTTGGAACATGGACAGGTTATGAAGTTAGTTTTCTCTTCAGTACAACATGGACACAGGACTGGTACACCCCGGGCTGCTTTGGCTGCTGCTGAAGCTCAGGACAGCTCTGGAGCTGTGGTCCTGCCATCCATCCCCCTTCATCATCTCGCGTAGCGCTTAATGTAATCTTCAACTTTACTGCGGAAATCCTCCTGGAGGGAAGCACAGCACAGCACTGTTAGCCAGGCACAGAGGGATGGGCTCACTGTGCTGCTGCAGCCCCACGCTGCCACTGGCAGGGCCAGCCTGCCCACAGCTCTCCCTGAGAGAATCCTTACAATGAGTGCTCCACAGCAATCTCCACTGGGGAATGAAGTGGAAGCTGCCATCACCAGCTACCAACTTAGGTACACTGCCTGCCATTCCATAACCTCTGTATCCAGGGGAAACCACAGAGTTCTGGTAGTTTGTGCTTATAAAGCACAGAGATGCTGAGCAAGAGAAATTCTGACATGGTGTGATCCCTGTGCAAGCAGGGAGGCCAGGCAGACGCTACAGTAAAAAGGTGATCACTGACTCAGGGAAGAAATGATGATTTCTGGCTCCAGATCAGAAGGCTGAAGGATTGCTTTATTAAAACTATACTATATTACATTAATATACTATTTTAAAGAGATACTTCTTGTATCATACTTACTATATCATACTGACTAACTATCACTAACTAACAAACCCTGTGACTCTCTGCTGAGAGTCCTGAACACAGCTGGATCCAATTGGTCCATGAATCCAAACAACCATCCCCAAAATCCAACCAAGCAATCACCTCAGGTAAACAATCTCCAAACACCTTCCACATGGGGAAAATACAGGAGCAGAGATAAGAATTGTTTTTTCTTCTTCTCTCTGTACTTCTCCAGGGTAAATCCTGAGAGGAAGAATTATGTCTCTCTGTTCAGAGAATGAGAATGCCACAGACACCACATTCCTGGCATGTTATTCTCACAATCTGGTATTAAATATGTTCCCCCCAAACACACCAAGAGGCCTGTGCTCCACAGTGCATTCTGCTGGATTTCCTGCTCCCATTTTTGTCTGCTGCTGGAATATAAAGCAGGAAAATCTGGGAAATTTATGTACTCACATCTGCTGAAAAAGAAAACAACTGAAAAAACAATGCATGCAGTAGCTGAGGAGGTTTTGAACACTGTCCTGGTACACTGGAGCTGCCTGGAGAGCAGAGGCCATGGAAGCACTGAAATCCTCTGCCCAGGCTCTGCTTGTACTAGGAAGGGCACAAAATCCCACTGCCACGACCTGTGGGATCACAGCAAGGCACGGTCCTGCTTCAAACAATGTCACTTCTTAGTTCCAGGTTTGCCAATACATAAAATGATGCCTTTCAAACACATCTCAAGTGTTTTGGCACAGACCACTCAGAGCTGGACATCACAGCACACCAGGAAGGGGCACTAATATGACCCTTCTGCCTCAGTCAAGCTTGGAACACATCAATATTTCCCTGGCTCCACCACCACGCTTCAAACACTTAAGATCAGCTCCCCTTGTGATGGTTTGGTTTTCTGCTGCTGAGTTTTTCCACCAGTGAAAGGATAAAGGTTATCCCATGGTTAAAATCCAAAAGGATCAAAGAAAACCTATGATCCATGAGAAACTCTGATTTCACTTTTCAGCTGATCAAGTGCATCACAAATGTCCATAAAAGTGCAAAGTGCTCAGAATCTCAATGGAGTTTAAGGCCAGAAATATCCTATTACAAATACTACAAATCCCACTCCTCCTTAGGAACAGGCTGCCTTGCTCTTCTGGGGTGAAAGAGAAGCTATTTTGGTCCAATAGGGCACCTCCTAAAGGCAATAGTGTGTGTGGTGACTTTCTCACTCTGCTGCAAGCACACCCATTTCCACACTCATCCAACTGTATGCTGTGTTAAAAAAAATGCTGTATTTTAAAAGCTAATGCCATCCTCAGCTGCAATAAAATTCCCAAACCCAGGCAATTTCAATCTATAGATCGTTGTGGTGGAAACTGAATTCACTGAGGGCTTCTTGCACATTTTTTCCTGTGGGAAATGAATTTGTAGAGAATTCTCCAAGCCTGACAGAAGGCTCACATATCTGTATGCAAACTCTGAGATAAGAAATGCTGACTTGGAAATGCCATGGAATAGGACAGACATTGTTAAGAGAGAAATGGAACTAGAAACAAGTTTCAAAGGATGGCCTTGCAAATAAGACTGGATACTTTGGAGAAGGTGGGCAGGCCCTGGCACAGAATAGGGGGACCCACGAGGGGTAATTTTANGAGGGGTAATTTTAGATTATTGGCTTTAAAACATTTACATGGTGTGGCTAAAGCTGATAGGCCAAGAAACACTTATAGAGTATTGTAATTAAAAAACAGTTTGTGATAACGTGAATTATAACATCTGTATTGTCTCACCCTTCTCATGAGACTGAAAATGGAATAAAAGTTTTTAAAACATCTCTCAGTTACCCCATGTCTCAGTCAGAAAAGGGCATGATCTGAGAGTTTCCCACTCCTGGGTTTCACCAAAAGATGGATCATTAAAAGGAACTGAGCACAGGGCTGGGAAACACCACTGGACACACACACCTGGACCATATCCAAGAGCAGGGCAGTGCAGACAGCTCAGAGCACCCTTGGCTTTTCCCTCTGTCCCTTTATGAGTTATTTCTTACACAGGGAAATGGGCTCTCAGCAGTGCCTGAAGAGAAGCAAGAGCTCAGTAAGGAAGGCAGGAGGCTCCAGAAAGGCACAGTGTCACTCAGCAGCCCAGGCTGAAGGACTGGTGGTGTTGGCAGGGATGCATTCACAGGGTGCTCACTGTGTGTGAACAGGAGGGGCTCAGCCCAGAGCTGCAATATTCCATCCTCACCTGCCATATGGCTCAGCACTCCTGATTAATGGGGGACACTTCTCTCTGGGCACAGCTGCTTGTGTGCAACACTGAATAATCAGAAGCAAAAAAAAATCAGCAGATCAGGATGTACCCTGCATTATAAAGAGGCAAAATCCTGCTAGAAATGAGAAGGGAAAGAAGGATTCATAACATCCCTTCAAGGACATAACATGTCCCACAAAAAGTGTCCTCTGTATTTAAACAAAGATGTTTTGTTTGTACAAAGAGGTTTAATAAATAACCTTTACATGAATAAACATACATAAAATAAACAGCACAGGGGACAATGCTTTTAAATGAACAGAGAGAAGGTCTAGATGAGGTATTAAGGAAGGAATTCTTCCCTGAGAGGGTGGGCAGGCCCTGGCACAGAGTGCCCAGAGCAGCTGTGGCTGCCCCTGGATCCCTGGCAGTGTCCAAGGCCAGGGTGGACAGGGCTTGGAGCAGCCTGGGACAGTGGGAGGTGTCCCTGCCCATGGCAGGGGTGGCACTGGATGGGCTTTGGGGTCCCTTCCAACCCAAACCATTCTGGAGTTCTGTGATTGTGTTCAAGAGCACTTGGGGAGGATCTGCAGAGCCTCAGCTCCAGAAGAGAATTCCATTCTACCCTTTCAAAAAGCATGTAGAAACACACACTCAGGAACCAGGCACCGTTTCAAAAACTGACATTTGACCTGATTTGGCAGCTCTGGGAGAGGAGACTTCATTTTTTCAACTGTTTATACTGCACCAAGTTATGCTTATTAACTGCTTGTCTTTTATTAAGCTTTTAATTTATAATTTGCTCAGTTATCCAAAGCAAACACAACACTTTGGTGACAGCTACCAGAGAAGTCTGGAAAAGTTCTGATGGAAACTTTCCCTCAGAATCTTCTTTGTTTATTTAAAACAAATTGTGTATAAGGATTACCCAAAAATAAAAATAAAAATAAACCCACAAAGCAGATTTAGCTCATTTATTATCCTTAACAGACCCACTACTGGTACTTCATGCCCTGCACTGTTTGGCCAGTCCCTGTAGGAAATGTGCAATTTAACACATCTGTCCCTTCACTGTGACTACAACCACCAGATCCTGTGATGAACTTTCTGAGCTACCTTCACATCCTTTAGATCCACAATCCTGTAAAATTCAAATGGAGACAGAAAAAGATCACAGATCAATTGCTCCTGCCCTTCCCTCTCCTGTGCTAGTAATCCTAATAGTAGTAATTATTTTTTTAAGCAGCTCTATTTTAACAGAACACCATCTGAGCCCAACATTTATTACCACGGTTAAATTCCAAACAACTTCTGCTAGGACCTGTGGTTCTAAAGTGATCAAGAATGGGGACTTGTGAGCAGCAGTACAATGGCATTCATTACCCACCTCAGCCAAGGCTTTAGGATATAATAACCAGGTAGATCTACCCATTAGCCCTATGAATTACACTGAAAGCCACCTTTTCTTTCTTTTCCCCCTTGCAGAAAATATTAAGTATTCACACCCATCAACCCCCACACATCCCCTCCCATTTAAGAAGGAGCTGAATGAAACCTTTGAGTAGTACAGAAATCTCAAGTCTGAGGTGTTTTTTTTTACCATTCTTGTTCTGCCTTGCTCTCATTTTCCTCTCATTGTTTTACTTAGCTCAGTCTCTACATGATGTGAAGAGTTTTCCAAGCTCTGTAATTAAATTTTAGTTCTCAGAAGAAAGAGAAGAGTGGGGGGTGAAAAACCTATACAAAGGTATCTCCCACGAGCTCCCTGCTTAGCAGGTGCAGTCAAAGCCACATCCACTTTCATGACCTGTGATCCCAACTTCAGATTTTAGAATTCTCCTAGACACCAAGCAATTGTCATTTTGCAAAATGATCAGGAAATGCTTTAGCAGATTTCTTAGTAGCCAAGTCCTAAGGAGGGGGGGGAAAAGGTGAAATTTTTACTGCGGGGAAAAAAAAACCAACCAAAGCCAGAACACACCACGGCAGCTATTTGGAAAAGAGCAGCATTGTGAGAAGAGAAACACTAAGGTTTGGACTTTTTTAAAACATCAGCACACAGAGGTAGGTTACAGAACTGGTGTGGGAAGCACTGACCTGCCTGCCAGGACAAAGAGAAGCTGAAGATACCTTGCAGAAACACAGCAATTCATTGACACACTGAACACACTTGCACATTTGTTTGAGATTTCACATCTTAAGCAGGAATCATTTCCCTCATGCTTCCACAAATTTTCTGCTGTCTGCCACTGGAGAAAGATAAAGGAGAGAAGGACTCTCTGAAGTTGCTAGAAGAGGAACAGGCTCTGGATTAGATAAATACACCTAAATCCTGTTTGTGCAAAGGCAAGAGAATTGAGCCAGATGAAGAAGCAAAGCAGCTTCCCAAAGACAATGGTGCCCTGGCTCAAATGCAATGTGAGTCCAAAACCCCCATGGGGGCTGGATGGAGATGGAGGCCTGGAGAGTCCTCTGGTGCCAAAGGACTTGGGGTTTGCCCAGACTGCCACAGCTCTCTTATTGCCATTTAAGGTTTCACCTGGGCTGCTGAAAACATAGCAAACCTCCTGGGAATTAAGCCAGGGAGCAGAGACTGCTGGGTGCCTCAGTGCCTGAGGTCAGGAGTCTCCTCTGCTCCTGCAGGGCTGGCCCAGGCAGTGATCACCTTGCCAGCTGTGGGAAAGGGTTACACAAAAGCCCTGCAGGAAAATTACCTGAATTATCCCAATTACTCTGAGGTCAACCTCCTCTGAGCTGCACACACACTTCCACTCATGAGGATGCCACTCATTCCCCAGAGAGGCTCTGTCCTTGGGATGCAGATCTTGATGGATGAATCACAAGCACAGAGGAAATGGGAGCTGCCTGGCTCTGGCCAGAGGGTTTTGCAAGTCATGCTCTACTCCAGGCAAACGATGTTCAAACTAACCTGACAGGGCAGGTGAGGCAAGTGGGGAATGCAGCTCCGAGAGCTCAGATTCCCTGTGAACAGCCCTGCCATATGTTCCCTTTCAAAAGCCAGGGATGTTTCTAAAGGATGCAAAGCAAAAGCTTTCCTTTCAAGCCACTTAGTCGCCTGAAGCATCTAAAACAAAAGCTTTAAAACATCTGCATTTCTTCCACATTACCTCAGCAAATCAAACCATCTGCAAAAGCTTAATGAACTTTGCTGAACCTGAGAGAGGCTCCATCCCCAATCAAAGTGTTATGGAAGATGGGTAATGGTTGCTATAAATACTTGCAGCATTAGAAAAGCAATGGTTTTCCTATTTACATCTGTTAGCACAATTAGCAGCTGTGCTGTTGCTCATTTGCACATGCCATTTAATGCACTTTGTGCTCGCTGGGAAAAGCTTTCAAAGGCTCTAACAAGGACACAGAACATAAAGTGGGGAGGCAATCCAAGAAAAACCCCAGTGCAGCTCTGTAAATGCAGAAATGCTGCAGAAAAACAAAGATGTGTTCTAACATGGCTGCCACGGTTTCAGTGAGAACAACAAACACCAAACAGGATGGTTGGGGGAGCAGAGGAAGTGAAGGATTTACTGCAATAAATATGGAGATAAATAAATGCAATGACTCACAGGGAGAATTGTTATGAAAAGATGTTTTTGGCCTGGGATGGAAATGTTGTTCTTAATAAGCCATTGAGCTGTAATCAGAGAGTAATAAAAACCCCACAACAAAAGTTAAACAGCTTCCAAAAAAACCACATCAAGCTTGAAAGCCCTTTGGGACTACATTCTTTTCCAGTGTGGTAAAAGCTTGGAAAGCCGAGGTTAGCCAAAGGTAAAGACCTACTTCAGTTCTTCAGATACACCTTGTGGGTGCATTTAATTAAAATAATTCTTCAGTGTTTCACAACCCCTCTAGAAGAAATCTGGGAAGAGATACTTGATTCAGTAGCCAGGAATAAATCTGAGTTTCTTGTTTCACCTGAAGAAGGTTAAAAGCACCATCACGCTTTCACCACTGCAGTTTTGTACTGTTGTAAATAAAAACCAGTGTTCACACAAATATTTGGAAATAGGAAGAGAGATTTCAGGATGGCAAGGGCTGGTGCAGGGCTAGCAACTGAAACCAGGGGATGGGGTTAAGTGGAAAACCTCATGCTAGACCAAGGACAGAGACAGATCCCAGCCTAGAGGAAACAAGCACAGCAAGGATGAGACCGTGCTAATTTAAGCAACAACATTAACTCAAATATCCTACAATACAAACAACATAAAAAATGAGGTCCTGACAAAGCCAGCTTGAAGCAAACATGGTGAGGAGCCAGCTCTGGGTGAGCTCTGTTGATGTCCCTGTCTTGACCAGCATGAACAGCCCTTCTGCTCTCTAAGAGCCATCAACAAGAGTTTCTGACAAAGTCCGACACCGAACGGGGTGAAAATGAAAACATTAATTTGCATCCTCCATTCTTGGACCCAGACCAGAAATCAAAAGCCTGAGAAGTCCCTGGTTTTAAACCAGGATTTTTTTACAGTTTCTATGGGTATAGAAGTAGTTGTATCACCCCAAACTGTTTTCTAACAGAGCCTTGGAGCTCACGATAAACTCTCAGGAGCTTCCCTTTTCTCCCTCTAATTTCGCACTAGGAAAGACTGTGACCTCCCAAACTTCACATCAGAGTAACTCCAAAATCGTGTGGAGGAGGTGAAAATGAGAAATGCAGTTTGAAGATGAACTGAAAACAACTAAAAATGGTAAGAGGTAATCCAAGGAGATGTTATGAAAAGCAGAGCAGAATGCAGACAAGCAGAGCAGCTAGTGTGACAAAGTACACAATTTCACAATGAATTTTACAATGTCACTCTTTCTGTATGCTTTGAGAATTAATAATTCACAACTAAGAAGCAGTACTTCAAAGCCTTGACCTCAATTACTTCTTCAGCAATTTTAACAGCACATCTTGCTCCAATGTTGGGAGTAAGAGCCAGCAGCACTGAAAATGAAAAAAATCAGAGTTGCACAAAATCCCCTAAAAATTCATGTATGCAGCAGTGTGCCCACTAATTACTGGAAATGTGGCCACATAGGGAAGAGGAAAAAAGAGAACTGCAAGTAAAAATATGCAGCTCTTGTGATCAGTAGGAAGCAATGGAACATCCTGTGGTGTTTGAATAGCTTGTGGGGAGTTCTCTTTACCAAAATAAAGCCTCATTTAGTGTGCAAGAGTCTGGAGCCCCTACAGACAGGGAATGTCTAGCACAGGCTTTCCAAGACACATTTAGCATGCAAAGACAGCAAAATGTGACTGCTCACAGATGTGCAGGCTCTCAGCACTACTCCCCTGGCACTTTTCACCCCCTCAGCCTGAGCAGCAGCCGAGGGCAGAGCAAAGCCTGGGGTCTGCTCCGAGCTGGATGTGCCCACAGAGCCCACCTGGAGCTTTCCTGGAGGCTCCTCCCAGCCCAGCCTCTCCCTGCTGCTGCTGCCAGTTTTGGTGACAGCTACAGGAGCTGGATGTAAAGACTCTGCTGCTCTGTCAAATCTGATGGAAATCCAAGTGTGTGTTTAAAAGCTCTAGGGATTGATGGGGAGGCTGGCATGAGGGGACAGATAGATGGCATCACTGCATAAGCCTTGTTCCTCTGCCAAAAACAAACACTACAAAGCAAAGAAATTGCCAAAAGATCACTTCATTGAAGCTCCAGGACAGATTCAAGACAGAGCAGGTGAAGGGGGGGATGAACCTGTTGAAAGGCTGAGCTCAGTAGGCCACGATCAGTGGCAGAGTCACTGCCATCCCCAGAGATGATGCAAAAATACCTCTGTAAAATACCTCCTGGAAATGTCTCAAGGATGAAATGCTGGAAAAGCTACAGCTACACAGCAAACACTCCCTCTAATGTGATTCAGAATCATTTCACTTGGTTCTGCTGGCCATGAGCAAGAGAGAACAAAGAAATGTTTCTATCACGTCCTTTAACTCGCATTACATTAGAACACAAGATTCTTTTCATGCAACCTGACAGCTGCCTTGCCAAGTTTTCCAGAGGCTCCTTACTTTCATCATTATCCATAATTTTATATTTCTTCAAATTATTCTGCTGCTGTTACAAGACTATCAGACTGACAGACTCCAACTTTCATCAGAGAAGTGAAAGGATAGAAAACAGAAAAGCTTTAAAAGCAACAGTGGCAGTGGGTTGACACATCTGTCCACAGCACAGTGATGCACCAAACACAAGAACATTTTGTTAAAAAGATAGTTTTTAGTCCTGGGGTATGGAGGAGGAAAACATCAGGCTCATCAACTCAGTATTTCCTTCACCCTCAGCTCCACACAAGTTCTTCTGTTCTACACCTAATTGCTATTGTCTTGTATTTCAGTATGTTCAAGACCACATTGTTTAGTTTATAATAAATGGAGGGATTCCCCTCCTTCCCCTAGGCAATTACATTTCTACAGTCTAGGAAACTTTAATCAAAAATTTACTTTAAACCTGAAGTGCCCTGCAGTTCTGAATCTCTCCCCACTCAAAATAATTGGCATTAATCACCAATTAAATTGGTTGCTTCTAAGGCTAAGGCATAACCTTTCTTTTCCTTTTCACCTGTTTTAGCAGCTATCTGTACTATAATGCCTTGTTCAGGATATTACCATCCTGATGACAGCCTTTGCTTCTATTTTTAAAAAGATGGCCACAGACTTTAATCCCACCAGAGAGAAAATTTCCCTTCAGCCCAGGAATTATAGCTGGGATTGCCAGCAGAATACAGCAAATAGATCATGGATGAGTGGCCACTCATCCTAAGCCACTGCCAACCATGAAGAGCAACTCTCCTCCCCTGAGCAGCACAAGGAGAATGGCTTCAAAAACCCTGGTGGAGCCTCTTTTTTCAGCGTCAGGAAGTGCCAGAGGCTTCCCAGGAGAGGGTGGCTTATCCACCCAATTGTGACACTGTCAGTGACTCAGACCTTGGTCTTGCACTGAGCTCCTTGCCAAACATTCTTTACTCTCTTTATCACAAGGCTGGAGGGCTGAAGTTTCCAAGATGTAACAGAGAAAAGCCCTGGATGAGAGTCTCAGCTGTGAGTGCAGCCCAGCACTGATTTAAGCCACAGGCCAACCTCAGTTCTGACAACCAGAAAAAGGATTTACTTTGCAGGCAGATTAAAAGAATAAAAAGTAGAATGTCAAGATTACAAAACTGGTTGCTTCTTCCCTTGTGCATTTTAGCTTATCTGGGCAATGGGAACCTTTGGCACCTGTGAGTACAAAGGGCAGCACTGCAGAGAAAAGTGGTCTGCATTTATTCCTTCAGTATCTGTCAGAGCACAGATAAATCAGGTGAGAGAGGCTGTCTGTGTAGGAACATCACAGCAAGATTGAGACATGCAAGGAAAGGGTAAGGAACAGAATGCAATTTAAATGTCAGGCTGCTAATCCAGGACTAAGATGATCCAAATGAATGCCCAGCCTCCCACTGCTCCATTGTCCTACTGGGGTGAATCATTTCCCTCTGCACAGCACTCCAACCCTCATCAGCAAAGTACCAAGCACCACAACAGCTCTCCATCCTTTCCATTTAGTTGGGTTGCCAGCACTGCAATTTGTGGACATCAGATCCTATTCACACAAAAATTAAGTGTCAAGCCTACAAATTCTAAAGTAAACTAGCATTAACCACTTCATGATACTGAAAATAAAACAGCCACCTATTTTTGTTTAAACCTGTTTTTCAGCTTATAACAAAAAATATAGAAATGAAATCACTTACAGTGACTACTGAACACTATAAGGAAAATCAGGACAGGTGAAAAGCTTGGCTTGCCTGTAGCCAGTGAAGAAAAAACCCCAAATTTACAGTGGTAAAACATCAATTTTCATTCCTGATGAAGCAAGTAAGACCCTTGAACCAAAGGATCATCTTTTTTGCCACCTGTTAAATCTTTCAGTATTACCTACCTATTTAAACTTGCTGGCAGACATCTGTGAATTTTCAGAGAATATGAAAACCAGAATATTCCAAATTCACCCGGACCTGGTTTACTCTATCCCCTATTAAATGAAATCCCCATTTCTTTTTCCAGAGGGATTTTAGCCCAGAGGTTCATATGCTCAAGGTTACTGGAGAATCCAAAGCAGCTGTTGTTTTCTGCACCGAGGCCTGGAAGGGCTGGGGGAGTTGCAAGGGCTGGTTTTGAGTTGAGGGTTATGTTAATAGCCCAGCAGGGTTAGATGGTGCAGCAATGTGAGAAACCCAGCTCCCTGAGCTCACATTTCACTGCTGGGGAGCACAAACCCAACAGGCTCTTCTGGCCAGCAGCACCACTGGAACTTGTTTCTGTGGATGCAGCTAAGTAAAACACAATAAAAGCAATTGCCCAATGCTGCAGGAAAAAATCTCTGTAATCCAAGCACACAGAGTGCCTGACCAGGAGCTGACATGGTGGAGAGCTCTACCTAATCACAGGAGGGCTCATGTGATAACCACCATCCTTATGACACTCCCAGCTGAGGAAACCCAGGGGGATGCTGGATTAAAGGGCTCGGAGCACACAGGGCTGGTAAATTGTTCCTGCAGAATTTGGACAAAGTCTGATTTTCTTCCCCAGTGCTAAGACAAAATCTGCCAAAATGAACGTGGCTGCCCCATCCCTGGAAGTGTCCAAGGCCAGGCTGGACAGGGCTTGGAGCACCCTGGGATAGAGGAGGGTGTCCCATGGCAAGAGGTGGCACTGGATGGTCTGGAGGGCTCCTTCCAAACCACACCACTCTGTGACTCACAAGGAAATTAACTTGGAGGTTACATGGTAAATGTTTTACTACTGAAATAAAGATCTCTCAAGACAGCAGAAAAAAATATTCTGTCTTGGTAGCTTTTGTTACTGAATTATTCACACTCGTGACAAGGCAGGCAGGACATGATGACAAGCTGAATTTTCACACAGGTTCCTTTCAAGTCTGCCAACACAGGGCTGGAGCCCACGGAAAAGCCCCACTCCCTGACAACACCTCACTTGGCAGCTGTAACCAATCCCCTTTCCTCCTGTCACTTTGTCAAAATGAATGCAGGCCTAACCCAGCCAACCACCAGCACAGTGCCAGAAAGAAATTCCAGAAAATTCTGTTCATTGCTGATTTCCCACTCCTTTATGCCATGCTCAAGAGGTCAAACTTTGATACTTTGGTTTTTTAACCCCTCAAAAATAATCCAGCTCAATCTGTTCATGCCTCATGAGCACCTTGCACACCCAGCACATTGCTCCTCCAGCACCAGCTCAAACACAGTAACAATAAAATACTTTAAAAGATTGCATTCAAGTAAATGTTTTTGAAGTATTTTCTCTGTTCTAAAGCAAATTTTCCAGCTGCCTTGAGTCATCACTAAACTTTTGACATTTGAGCTTAAAAAATGGTAACAGTAATTATCAGAACTCTTCATATATCACTGTCACTGTTTGAATACAGAACTTTATAGGGGTATGTTTGGAGAAAAATTCCAGCTGGCTCTGATGGGAAACAATTTGCAAGGGTGAAAAGCCTGACAAAGAGAACTGGGCTAAAAATAATGCGTGAATGAATTAAATGAGCATTGTTTCTTAAAAATTCCTTAGGGAAGGCATTAGAGAAAGCAGTTTGCCATTAAAAACCCTTGGAGTGCATTCCCTGGCTGCAATCCAATAAAGAAACATTCAGCCAGAAACATGATATCAACTTGGGTCATAGAGGTATTTGACTTTTGAGCCACCCATGTGCTTTGGAATACTTTGCAAAAGAAAAGCATTACCCATCACAGAACACAGATTATCCACAATTATCTGCAAAATAAAATGCTTGTTTAGAGCTATTTCTACTGCTTTTTAGCACAAATAACATCTCCTCTGAAATGCACAGTGACAGGATGCAGCATCCACAGTCCATGAAATCTTGTTTATTATATTTTATATTCTCTAAGTGTTTTATATAAAAATGTATTTTAGAGAATCTTGGACAATTTTGGTGATTGCTATCCAAACAAGCTGTTTTGCACCCAAACTGGCCAACAATTACTACAGATCAGTGAATAATGTTTCTAATTCTCAGACAGACTTAAGCTTCAGGGAATTAAGCCAAAACTAAATGGAAACAACCCAGAATCTAAGCAGTCTGGAGGTAAGGAAGTGGCAAGGAAAAGATCTGATATCTTCTGAACAGGAAGAATCCCTGCAGGAGCTAAATATTCAAATGTGCCTTTGACATAAAAATGATAAAGACAGAGCAGGTACAACAGAGAAACAAAGAAGCTACTGTAACATCACTTAAATAAATTACTTCAAACCAGAAGATCTGAAGAAGAAATACAGATAATGAATATTTTCTTCCCCAAACCTCGAAGTTGAATTCCATTTTGTGTTAGTTTGCCTGCTTAGAGGATCCTGTGGCACACTGGCATTTATAGCATGCTATTCATTCAGATGTATCAAGGAGCATTTCAAAGAGACTGATCTCCTGAGATAGGAAACTACATTAACAGAAGAAAACCAACTTCAACATGATCAATGATGAGATAAAACAGAATCCAAATTTGAAGGCATTATTTAGTTTCAAATGCTTTTCTTCAGCTAGAGAGAAAAATGGCATTTGAAGGAAGGTTTAAATCTAAATGTAATTATGCCCTTATTATGCATGAGCACAGAAAGAAAAAGGCAGGAGGATGAAAGTACAGCTGGCCATGCCATTATTTTGGAGGAATGTTTAGAAGGAGCAGATCTGCAATGACACAGAGGCAGCGAGCTCTGGGACTCTTTAGCTGTCTAAAGGCATCACCACTGCAAGGACAAAATGACTCCAAACTTCAGCAGAGATAAAAGATCCCAAATCTGCCAGCTCCTGTATTTAGCACCCTGGGGAGTAACTCTGCGAAGAGAGCACCAGGCTCTCAGATTGGTGCTTGATAAAACCTGAGGTGAGACATGAGGACAGGAATCCCTTTCACTTGGAGAGGTGCTTCCCAGGCCAGACCTGAAGTGTCTGATTAAAAAAAAAAAAACAACAAACCAAGAAGTAGGAAATCACTCTGGGTGAAACAAGTTTCACCATCCCAACCTGCTGCTGGTTTCTGGTGGCTGCAGAACTGAGGAGGCTGTGCTGGGCAATGACAGTTTTTGATGCAAATGGAAATTCCAGGGGGGATTCAACTCAGTGTGATTCCAAAGGGATGCCTGGAGATCCTCTACAGAAAATCTGTATTTGTTTCTTACTTTCATTACCTCCTTGCTGACAACCTTCTCTTCCCATGGCTCACCTGTTCTCAGGAGGTCTCTGGCCCAGGCCCTGACACTTTGGCAGGTGCTGCTGGTTCTTGCCCAGCTGTCCAGGGGTTTCATAGAATTCCACACTGGCTTGGGTTGGAAGTTCATCCCATTCCACCCCCTGCCACGGGCAGGGACACCTTCCACTATCCCAGGCCTTGGACACTTCCAGGGATCCAGGGGCAGCCACAGCTGCTCTGGGCAATGATTGAGAAATTAAGACTCTTCTATTAAAATTCTGAATTGTTTGCTGTTTAAGGACTCTAAAAAACTGCCTACAATTACGAAATGTTATAAAAACTCTTTAGTGAAATCTGTACTCAGCAACTGTTCCTAATTACCAATGGAATTTCTAATGGAATTAGATCAGTGCTCTCACTAGTGAGGACAACACGACAGTCCTCAAGTAACTTCAGGAAAACATTCACCCCACAAGACTCATTAGAACAACCTCCAAGCAACTGAGGAGGGACTGGGTATTTTAAGCCAAGTTTCCTAAAGAACTGAGGCTGTGTAGGGCAATTACAATCCTGAGAGGAAACCTTAGGAGGCAGCTTCAGATTCTGTAACACCATGAACTTCATAAATCCGTCTCCACAGGAACAATCCTGAAATAAAAACTTTATTTTATCACCCAGAGAAACCTTTAATCAAAATTTTAAAATTAAAAAAAGAATTGCAGAAGTCAATCCAGAGCCTAACTCCTCCACACAAACCCATGCAAAATAATTGAGCATTAAATGCTTTTTCCAAAGAGGATGCAAATAAAATCAGGGCTCACTGAGTTAAGTAAAAAACATGTTTAAAGTGGGTCCTTGGCAAACACACACCTCTTCCCATTAGATTTCTCAGCTCTGGCACTTCAGAGCTGCAGGTAAAGATGATAAGCTGGATTTTCACAAGGAGGAAGAAAAATTCCCTGCCAAGTGCAATCTTTCACAAGGACACAGCAGAAAGCACTGAATGCTGACTGATGGCTTTCACTGAGATGGAAAGGTGCAGGAAAACAACACAGGAAGATGGAATCAGCTTCTCCTACTACTGAAACAACTCCAGATCACAGGCATGAAAAATCAATGAGTGTTTGCTAATCTTCAGGATGACAATTGTTTGAATTGCACCAAATGCAGGGTAAATATAATTCAAATAGGACACAGCATTAGAGTTCTTGACACAGCAGGCCTAGGTGAGGAAGAAATCTAAGGAATACTTGGAGAAACATTTCTACTTTAAGCCACACAAAGTGTGCAATGAATCTTCTGTTGTGTGTTGCACAAATGACTTTGAAATGTTTTCTGGCAGAAGTGAACACCACTAGAAAATGTAAAGGCTTTTACATTTTACACTGGCAAATCACAATGTCCTGAGGCAGCTCCCAAACCAGCCATGACAGATGGCCATACAGAAAGTATTTCCTAGATTTCAGCTAGCAAATTACAGACACAGCACCTCTGGATGAGGAATACCAAGTCCTGAAGCACTAAGCTCACTTGGTTTTCCACTGCCAAGCTCTTCCAGAGCTTAGATCTTCCAAAAGATCCCCATTGTTTCAGTGTTCAGCCTACCTGGCTGCCACAGAGCAAATCAGTCAAGCTCTTTGTGTCTGCTGTATAAAAACCAGCAAATCCTACCATTTTTAGCTCACACCATTTTTAAGTGAGTAGTCATTAAACACTTACTCATTGCTTTAGAATCCATGGAATTGATTGATAATTAATGGCTCTGGCTATCCACAGCTACTGACAGACTGACTTCTGTGCTAAATGCAGAGTGCTCCAAGCTCAGTAATTAGTAAGAGCTTCTTTAAATCCAGCAAGAAAACTCATACCACCAAACTGCTGAGATTGTATCAGTGTGAGAAGACAATGCTGGGCAACTCCTTGCTTTGTTTACATAGAGACATCAATCATCTTTTGATTTATTGAGCTCTACACCAGGAAAGGATGCTTGCTTGTCTTCCAGTGACTGTGACCCAACTGCAGAGCAATGCGGGCACCAGGGATGTCCAGCACTTGGGAAAACACATGTTGCTCAAATTTGTTGTACAGCCTGCCAAAAAATTCCTGGCACCTAGCAAGGTGTGTGTGGGAGAACTGTAGAATGAGTAAAGCTGCATAAACAAACATATTTATTTTTAAAAATAATTTGTAGAAGTGACTTGATGCTCACTGACTGAAGGAAGCTGCAAAGGAACAAGTTCAGTAACTGACAGCTCCTTCCTGCAGCTAAAGAAGTCCTGGAGGGCTGGCAGCTGAAGCTTGCACTAACACACATCTCAGGTAAGACAGGTTAATAAAACAATCAATTTATAGAACTTGAGCTCTGAATTTTGTATCATTTTACATCTTAGAACAAGGCTGCTTGTCCAAAAGCTGTAACTACGTGCTCAGTCACACACCACAGATTTAATGTAAGAATGGAGAGGTGCCTCACAGAGGAAGGGATCACAACTGCCCCTTCCAGCCTGATCTAACACAAACATTCCCAGCACAGCTGTTTCCCAAGAATCAGCAAGAAGAATTTGCTACCTCTGATGTGATTTTTCCAGCATCTGCAAGGCAGGAGTCATTAGTGATGACTTGGAGCTGACCAAAGCCCAGCCTCAGCTCTCAAGAAGTACAGGCAAGGCCTGGGATTAGCTGTTACCCCCTGGGGCAGCCAGGCTCAGCCTGGAATCTCAGCAAAGGAATGCCAGCATTTCAGATCTGAAGGGACACCAGTGAAATTGTGAGTCATCTCCCCTGGGAGAAGCACAGGGGACAGCCCTGGGTGCAGTGGTTTGGCTGTCACACACCCCACACTGCCAGGATTCCCCTGCACACAGATGTTTGTGTGCAGAACTGTTTCTGTGTGGATGGATTTGCACAGCTGTTCATACAGATACTGCACATGCAAGCACATATTACATATACTGTATTTCTATAATCCTCTTACACATGTAAACAAGTCTCAGAGGAAAGAAAACCAATTAGCATTCCCATATTAATCCTGTTGGGCATTGCAAGTATTTCTTCAGAGCCAGGATGGGAGCACAGCAGTCTGACTCCACAACAAAGTGTTTATGTAAAATATCTCTGCCACAGGGAACCAAAATAACAACTCAGGCTGCAAATGCAGCTTTTTTCCCTCCCTTGTATTATTTATTCTCTCCACAAAGGCATCATTGGGGTTTTTTGATGTCACCACAAAACACACTACAGAAAATTCACCCCTACCTCATGCTATAAAACACATACATTAAATTCAGATAAGCTCAAAAAAAAAAAATTAAATGGCATGATATGAATTTTACAGGTGCTTATGAGACCACTAGGAGTTTAATAAACAGAAAATATTTGTTCCCCCAAAAAACTGTGATTTAGAAGACTGTCCAAAAAACAGCTCAATTTGCTTTTCACTTCTTCAAACAACTTCCATGCAATTAGTTAATTAGTGTAGCAGTACCTATTTTTGAGGGCTCACCTCTGGTTTTGAGGGAGGGGTGTCTTTTAAATCAGGTAGCATTTTCCTTTCTGTGGATTCCCAACATTTCCAATCTCTCAGTGAGGCTGAGAGGTGCAGGATAACAATTTGAACCACCCAGGGCCAGGGGGTGGAATGGGATGGGCTTTAAGGTTTCTTCCAACCCAAACCATTCTGTGATTCCATGATAAATCAAAGGCACAAAGACCTCTCTCTTCCAGAGGAGGTTTGTAGGTAATTTTTTCCAGCTTTGCTGTATGTTCTCATCTCAGCCCTGCAAACATGGATGAATACCAGAATAGCTACAACATCTCATTAATCAAAAAATAGCTGGAAAGAGGAACTTGCAATCCTGGTATTTCCTCTTGAAAAAATGAGATAAATTAGGTGCACTGCCTGACTGTACTTTCAATGAACTCTTCAAATCAACACTTGCTCACCTGGAAACCTTCTGCAATCTTAAAGGTTAACTTCAATAAGTGTCAGGAGAGTTTAATTAAAACAAGAGGTCTTGAACATACTAGGTGTGAGTTCCATGTGCTTGAGGAATACATCCATGACATGATGGAATTTGGAGATGGATACAAAGCAGAAATTGGCACTTTTGCTCAGAACGAGCAGTACGTCTCATTTATGTTCACCAGGCCATGTTCTGCTTTGCTCAGTCCATAATACACACATGAAAATTAGGATGAGGATAAAGAAGACAGAAGTTTCCACTCCTGCTCTTTAAATTTGCCCAGATTTCTCCTGGCTTTATAAATATATGCAACATGGAACAGCTCCGAGTAAAAGAGCTGCCTTTGGAAAGAGACAGAGAAAGAGGAGATCTTTTCACAGATCTTCCAAGGCAAAGGTCACTCATGTCACCATGCCAAACCAACTCACCATCAGCCTGCTGCACATCACATGCACAACTTTAGGGGAAATCTCAGGCACAAGAAAGGAAAGATTATGTGGGCCCACAACCACATTATGGCCCACAGCCCCAGCACATGGTGACTAACACTGCTGTGTGGAGCTTGCTTTCCCAGAGAAAGCACTTTTTGTTTGAAAAACTGATACAATGAGTCACTCAACTACCTCAAGCAGCAGCTCCACCACTCTGAAAGGACTGGCTGGGAACTGCTGAGTACAGAATGTGTGCTTGTTTAGGAACAACCTGCCTTAAATAAACCACTGACTCACCTTGTCACGCAAATGATGCTCTGCAGCCTCAATATTCAAAGGATCGTCAAAATTCAAAAGATCCTGGAAAAGAAAGAGAGAACATTGAGGGGCTCCCACTCACTGCATCACAGGAGCCCAAAGCCCTCAGGAACAGGATAATGGATCAAAGCACACAGGGCAGCAGGGGCACTGCCATTTCATCATTTCATCACTGCCTCGCTGGTGTCTCTGCCAGAGGGAAATGCAAATGAGTAATTTGGTAACTGGAAACCAAATCACAGGGCAATTAAATGATAACAGCACCAGGGCATTTAAGCCCTTCTGGTATGGGCCCCATGACACTTCTCCCTGGAAGTGAAAGCATTTCTATTGGAAAACTAAATTTTGGAGGAACAGTCAAACTTGCAGGAGGCACAATTCCTGCTGATTTTTGTTAGAGGGCAAAGTAAACCTTGCAAAAAACTTCTGCAAACAGTGTGCTGATAAAGCAGGAGTTTCCATAATTCCACCTCCACAGAAAAGCAATTTCACTCTCTTTGTGAAGAAGCTGTGTGACCTGGAGCCTGACAGGGAAGTTTCAGTGCTCTGGGGAAAACAGGGCCTAGAGGAAAAGGAGTGCAAAGATCCTGAGAACTAAGGACATGTGGGGTCAGGGAGCAGAAACAGTCCTAACAAACCTTGGGCCTCCCAGTTTAATCTCAAATATTGACTTTGGAAGTGGAAAGGGTCTAGGATTAAAAACAATGGACAAGAGGAATCATCATTAAAAATAACACAGAATCACAAGGCCCCTGTTCTGTCTGCAGCCCAGATCTTTCCCCAGTTCAGGGTCAGCCTGTGAGAAGAGTGAAAAACCACTGTCCCACAATGTGAAAGGCTCCTGGCAGTCCCCAACTCATCTTCAAGCAGCAAACCCCACATTTCACTCCACTCAGGACACCAACCCACCTCATTTTCACTCACTTTTTTCAATAAAACCACCCCCATGAATCTGCCACAGCAGTGTGGTCCCAGTGCCAGCTTTTCAAAGCCTAATTATTGACAAGAGGCTGGGGGTGAGGGAAATCCAGGAGGGAAGCACAGCCCTCACCAGCCATGACAAATCCCTGTGGTCTCCTAGGCAGGACCACCCCTCTCTGCAGCTCTTTGCCCAATATTTTTATTTTATGCAGCTCTGCCCCTGAGGATTTTGCTTCCTTTCACTTACTTGGCATGCACAGGGAGACTGACTGTGAAATGCAATTCACTTTTGCTGGGAAGGCAAATGCTCTCCAAACTTTTACATCAATTTACCAAAGAAGCTGTTGAAAAAAACAACCAAGACTTTGGATGCAAATCCAAGTTTCCTTCCACACCCTGGAGTGGCTGGGGTGGCCCCTCCAGAGGAGATGACAAATGTGGCCACCAAGTTAGTGCTGCTCTTTGCTTTCTCCTGACCTTCCCACCCAGCAGCAATGGCTGAGGAAAGAAATCCCTAGAAAAGGTAACTTTTGTAAAGACTTAGCTTCTTCTCTCCACTTTTAGGGCAAAAGCAGCTGTTGCATCCTGCCCCTGCCTCTTGCAGCTTCCTGCCCTCTCCTCCATTTTCAGGTGCACCTGCAATTACAGGTTCCTTGCTCCCAAAAATCTTTAAAAAAAAAAGGGGAGGGAATGGGATCCCTGAATAAAATCACAAAAATTCTGTGACATGTCAGGTTTTATGCAAACAAGGAATGAGACTGCAGGGCAGTCATTCATTCCTAAATAGGATTTTTTTTAAAGACTAACAGCAACACAATTCCTTCTCAGAGCAGTATGCATTTCTATTTCCTGCAAACCAGCAGAAAGATTCGGAAGATCCCAAATAATTTGTTATCAAAATATCCCCTAATATTTCTAACCAAAGTAAAATCCATGTACAAAAAGCTGGCATTTCAGACAGTCTGGATGAGTTCCACAAACAAAAGCACAATCTGATTTCATACTTGTCCAACATCCACTGAAGGCAAGGGAAATAAAGACCTAAACTTTCACAGGCAACACACAAGGTTGTCATTAGGTGATGCTGAAACTAAACCAGGCAGGAAAAAGAAAAGGGGACATGCAAAATATTCCTTTACTTACAGTAAATAAAGAGTTTAACCCCCAGACAATATCCTGCAAAGAAAAACACAGGTAGTTAGGCATTTCAGGAGTTTTGAACATGTTCACAAACTTAATTTTTCTATTAATCCATGAAATAACTGGAAAAAATCTAGATTATGAGTAACATTTTACTAATTTAAAATCAAAATGTTGCAAAAGCTTTCCCATTTCATGGCCACTTGATATTCAGAAGTCAGTAAAAACCACATAGTGCATATTCAAACAGAAGGTCAGAGCTTTCTGTGTGTATTCCTGTTGCTCCTCCATTCAAGGAGAGCAGTGATACCTTAGGATATGCCACCAGCTGAAAACTGCACTGCTTAGTTTAAAGGGTGGGTAACGAAAATTAATTCAGCAATCTATTCTTAAAATTAAAGAGGGGTCAAACAAATACTTGAAACTGTCAAAATATCAGAGAAAAGAGGGTGAGCTGTAGTAGGAGTACAGAGAAATACTATTCTTACATAAGCATATGTCTCAAGTCATTCCACTGCTAAAATGCACCTTTCACAATAAAGACAAAGCCTCAAAGTACAAAACTTCCTATGCACAGCAAAGAATTTCAATAAATGAGTGTACTTGAGTTTGTTTCCTGTTCTGGGCCCTGTGCTGAGAGTGTGGACCACAGAAATCCATATCCCTTAAGGACACTGTCCAATTATGCCCTAATGAACAAGACACGATGTCAGCATTCCGCAGCCAAGGGCCTCTCACGATCCAATTTCCCTCTGCTCTTGCACAAACAACTCACTGGGTTTATCTGCTTTTAAAACATCAATCTGCCCAGCAGGGATGGCATGGCAGCCCTTCCAGCCTCAGAACCTTCTCAAGTGTGGCAAAGACAGCAACTTTCAAACATAAACTGCACAAAAGGGGTGATCCAGACATTTAATTCCAGTTATCTGTAAATTTTAAGACTTTAATGCTGAGCAGTCATCCTCACTCCCAAAGAACAACTCTGCCAGTTCCCTGGCAAACAGGAGAAAAAGGAGCATTTCAATTTTAATTATTATTCAATTATTTCAAAGAAGGGATGGAAATAATTGTTTCACACTTTATTTAAGGTTCTGTGCTTGTTCAACTGCTGGAACAGACAGCAGGCACAGCAGAGGTCAGCAGAGCATGGTATTAAGGACACCTGTATTAATCCTAGGGATAAATTATTAGTACAATGCAGTGATGTGCCAAAGCCACAGATTAAAGGAAGATTTGTTGGCATGAAGAGCAGCAAAAGGCAGGAAGGTCTCAATTTCCACTTGATTCTGCCACATCCAGGGAGCAGAGGGTGCTCAGCAGCTCTGGGCAACCCCTCTGCCCCCAGAGGTCAGGAGCCCATTCCATTGCTGCCCTCCAAGGCTGTACTGTCCTTCAGGGAGGCAGAGTTGCAGGGAAAAATGACATTTTTACAAGTTGCCTTCTACCTACACCATGGGACAGCAGGCTGCAGTTGCAGAATGTGCTGCAGAACCACAACACTGAGCATTAAAACCATCCTGAACAGGTACAAGGCCACCTGAGTACTCTGAGGTCTGGCCATTTCTAACTCCTGAATGCCAAACCTGCATCCCCAGGGTTACAAACTCTCCACAGCTGTACAAGCATCAGCATGGCTGAGAAGGAACAAACCAGGAGCAAGTCAGTGCCTTCCAAAATCCTCAGGAGCTCATGTTCTCCTTAGCCTGAGCAGTGCTGACCCCCCTGCTCTGCCAGAAGCTCCCCAGATACCAGCAGGGCTCTCTCCAGACAAAACTTCTTGTCCAATACAAGCTCCAGTACCTCACACAAGTAAATGCTGCAGCTCAAAAAGGAGATGTGATGTCATATTTCCCCATTATATAATCAATTGTTCCCAAATTCTTATTTGTTGAACCCTGGTTTTAATGCTTTGGAGTGCTTGACTCATTTGGGCTAGTTTTACACAGTTCTATTAAAAAACAAAGAAGGAAACATCAAAAAAACCAACAAAAACCTTTGTACAAGCACAAGCTGTCAGAATGTTGTACATCTCCACCGCCATTCTAGACACCAAAAAGCATAATAGGATTATTATTATTACTGAATAATTTATTTGTGATAGTCTTAATACCATTTTTGATGTTTCCATCTATTCAAGTTTTATGATTTGCTGGATTCTTTTTACACCCTTGCATGGCTCCATAAGAAATTAAATTATTAAATTACTACCAGAGAACAACTGCTTTCTGTAATGAGCTTGAGGCTAGCCTGGATTGAAATCTAGGATATTGAGAAAGGGAAGTGGGATGGAACAGATGAGCAAAAGTGAAGCAAGTATTTGGTGTTTGAAAAACTCAACACTGCTGAACTGCAGAAATAATCACTCTGCATTGCTGACTTCAGCAGAGCTGTTGGCTGCACATAAGCACTGGCCTAGATGCTTGCTTTGGGTTTTCCTGAGGAACTAAAAGGGTGTGCAAGCCACTGAGGATCTTGTCAGATTTAACAGCTCAAAAACTTCTGTTCTCCTTCAGTGTAATAAAGCATCAGGCTTGGCTTCAAATATTTACTGAACTTGTGGCTTAAATAGCCTGAGAACAAAGTTAAGCCCTTGTGCAGGAGTTTTAAAGGTGATCTTCACAGGGAGGAGCAGGGCAGGTGGCACTGAAAATGTTGATGGTGCACACCTTGACAGTGCTGCACTTCAGTGAGACCCCACTTGCACAAGACCAGACACCTGCACCTGACAGAGCTGCTCCCTTTACAAAGCTGCTTTTCACCAGACTTCTTCCCTGGGTTTAACATCAAAGTTACAGAGGACAAGGGCACCACTGCTGAGGGGCAGCCACAGAGCAAAGCTGAGAGCCTCTGCTTTTGTACCAAACCTGCTTTTTGTGCTGGACCAGGGCTGCCAATTCCTCGAGCTGCTTTATGTGGTTCCTGCTCCAGCCTGCCCAGGCTGCCCCTGTGTGGTGTCCCCGAGGTTTACCATCAGCTCAGATGTCACCTGTGGGTCAGATGCCTTTGGGAGGCCAAGGCAGGTCTTGGATATGCAAATGGGTTTAATTCACATCTATTCTGTTAGCTCAGAGGAGGCAATGATGGTATTTCAAATCAGGAACTGGGGCTCCCAAGCACAGCAGCACCTGGTTAAACCCACAGTGGGTGAGGGGAACACAGAATAAGGAGGGAAGCACACTCTGCTCCACGGCACTGCCACCATCCTGGGCTGGAGCACAGGGAAGTCAACACAAGCAAGTCAGAAGATCAACAGACTGCTGTAAACACCCCTTTATAATTGTCCCTTTTCATTCTGCACTATTTTTGTGCTGCATCTGAGTGAAAAGTTACACTAAACCCCTGCCCACAGATTTGTTTATGGCATGCCAAACGAGGAGAAAAACCCCGCTGCTGCAGCAGTGTCTGAAGTTCAAGAGCAGCGACCCAAAATCCTCAATGCAGCTTTTGAAACAGCCTCTCCTGAGGCCAGGGAGTCTCAAAGCTTTGCATTTCTAGGAGGTCCTAACTCAGCCACTGATCTTGCCAAGTGACAGCTCTCAGAGCCACTTCACAAAAGCAATGCCACTGAAACCATGCCACAGACAAGGGCTTCAGAAAGACAACCACAAGCACTTCTGGACAGAGAGCAAACATGGAAATTGCAAATTAAGATTACATTAAGATTTTCCAGTTTACCTCAATGGTTTTGAGGTATGGAATTAATTAAGATTAAATTAAGATTTTCCTTTAACAGGCAAAGTATATTTAATACATTAATTTAAGAAGAGAGCAAACCAGACAAAAGCACCTAACAAACTTCCAATCAAAGAAATTCCCTGAAGAGATCCAAGAAGCATTTCTGATCTAACAGACTGAACAAAACAGAGCTCGTTGCTAAACAATTCTTTATAAACAAACAATTTAACCCAGTCAGATGAACAAAAGGAGCAGCAGTCATTTATACAAGCACATGTCTGAAACAAACTTTTTTTGGTTTGTTTTAAAAAGGGCTGGAAATGCCCCTGTAAAGTCCAGCTTGCTCTAGTCCAGGCCATGCATGGCCAAGTCCTGGGGCAGCTCTCTGCTGTCATGTCTGACTATTCACCACCTCAAGGTGGTTTTCCTCTTCCCTTCTTCCACCATCTCTTAAAAACAAGCCCAACTTCCTCTCTTTACTGCAGCCTAAAAAACCAAGCACACTTCATGCCACTCTACCAAATAATCACTGGTCCTGGGGATCAAAAAAATGTTTTCCTTCCAGAGATGTAGGCACTTTTTAGCTTATGAAAAAACTTCTCTCCTGAACTGTCTTCTCTCAAATAAAATCTCTTTTTATATTTCCTCTCCTGCTCCTCTCTAATCTTGCAAAAGTTGAAAAACATTGTTTCCACCTAGAATAAGGTGGAAAAGTGAATGCCACCTTTCTTCAGCCACCCACAAAAGCCACCTCAGTTGTCATGTGCCTGTCATCCCTGCCTGTACTTCCCACCCAAACACAACAGCAGCTCCCTCCAGGGCTTTGGATAACTTAAAAGGCATGAACTGCTCCAGTTAGCAAACACAAAACAAGGAGGAAGGCTGGAAAACCATTTCTTTTGTACTTAAATATAGGAGGGGAAAGAAAGCAGGACCAATTCCAGCCTGTTCCTGTCCCAGACCCAGGCAGCTGTGGAGTGCCAAGCATGCAGAGCACTCCTCTCACATCCCTCACTTTGTCACTGACTCCTTGACATTTGTCCCCTGGTTACTGCAGGGCCAGTGAATAATCCTGTGGAAATTGTTCCCTGGGGAATTCTCTGAGAGCTTCTTAATGAACTACACCAGTGAGTACAGCTCTGAAGCCACCACCCTCTGGAGAGGAGTCTGCTCAGTGCATTAAAGCTGACGTGAATTGAATATTCAGAAATCAACAGCTTGGGGAGAACAAGCATGGTTTAATTACGCTTACTGAGGTATCCCAGCTCTCCCCACTCACATGCTCTTAAGAACAGCTACTGTACCTAAACCAAAGATTTGGTTTTGCCAGAGGACGTTAAAGACAGAAAATTTAAATATTGCAAATCTTTTCTGAAGCAAAAGCTATTAGAAGACACTGAGCTGTATATTTTCACCAGCCTGGCCATGTATGGAGGAGACAGAAATAAATCACATCTTACAAAACTGATAAAGCCAATTTATAATGAAGTCAAAATACTACACAATATATCCTTGGAAAAATATTTCCTGAAGCTTATTTTAAGAAAAAACTGAATGTCAGATCTACACAGAAGATTGTCTTCAGCAGTTTATAGCTTCTCTTTCCAAATACTGGGTCTGAAGTTTTTTATCTGGGGCTTATTCAATCTTTAGAGGTGAGGAAGACACATAAAAAGACCAACTCCAAAAGAGGATTTGAATAAATCAATAGCTGTACAATGTTATCATAATGCTGAGAAAAACAGCCTGGGCAACAAGAATTAATGTAACATAAAACATACAGGTTTCTTTCTTCCCTTCATCCTCAAGACAGTGACAGTTACTTTACTGTCTGTTTCAAACACTTCTCTACACTAATTACAGGTGATTTTGACAGCAGACCATCTATTTTCCTTGAGATGATAGGTGAACGTTTTGTACTTTCAAAACTCCTCAGGTTGATGTTTAAACATTGAGGTAAACTGGAAAACTGAAGTCAGGACCCTCTGATTGATTTCTCCAAGAGATGAGTTTGGCATTTGGATGATTCCAAATGAAGCAGCAAACAGGACAAAGCATTGCCACTTGGAATTAAAACACTAATTAAATAAGCAAGGCTCCTAAGGATCCACTCCAAGTAGCAACAGTTTACTGGAAATGAGTCTTAATTCCTTTTAGATCAGGTAATCTAATAGCACAGACAGATATTTATTAACCTAGGATCTGGAGTTATGGGAGAGAAATTCCTGAAAAAACAGTGGTTTCCTGTAGGTGGGCATGAAAAGCTGCCTGCAGATCTGTAGTTTAAGACTACCTGGATGTTTCCTGCTCCTGGCTCTCCTGAGAGCAATCACACAAAAATGACAAAAGCCAGCACTTGGAACTATCTCAGTGAAAAACTGAAATGCACATACACCTAACAAACATGGAAAGGCTCCAGAAAACAGCCCAGCTAGCTGAGACCAGCTGGATCTCTGTGAGAACACAGCTACAAAAAGAAGAAAAAGGACAAATATTCCCTGTGAACATCCATCATACCTTTTCAAAAACTGGTTTTCATGTTCATATGCTCAGCCCTCCACAGAGTTGCCCAAGTGTGCTTTGATTATTTTTAAGGTCCATCAATCAGCCCCTGATTTATGACCCCATTTCCAGCTGCAGTTAGTTGGAGGTAACTGCAGAAGGAGCCTGACTTTTAGAACCAGTCAGGCATTTAAAATACAGATCCACTTGTTCAGTTCTTAAAATCAATCACCTGAGACGTTTTCAGAGCAAAATGAAAACAAGCATTTAGGACAAAGCTGAGGAAAATTAAGGAGAACTAACTGAGCTAGGCAGGTGATAATCTGGCAAATGAGGCACGCGTTGAGGACTAACAGGAGCTACTAGAGCACTTTGGAGCTTGAAATTGAAATAACTGAAGAGTACAAAGCAGAGTAGCAGAGAAACAGCAGCAGTGTGAAGTCATATGAGGTATGTAAAAGCTGGTTCTTACAGTGACATTAAAAAAACCTGAGAACAGAATGGAATTAAAGCCATCTATTTGCTTTCTGCCTGGGAATCTTTCATTTTGACCATCAGACCTAAAAACAGGAGAAAAGCAAGTTCAGACACTCTGAGCAGGGCCCAAAGTAACTGCAGCAGTCTCCAGCTTTGTGAATAAGCTGCTTTAGAGAGGAAAGTATGCAATAAAATGATGCAGAACGTGCCAGAATGGAGACTGAAAGGTAAATAAGCTCCTGTTGCTAACTCATGTTTGGCTACAAAGGAGTAGAAGGAACACAAGAATCAGCTAGAAAGCACTGCAGCAGTGTTCACACAATCCACAGCCTGGAGACCAACCATCACCTGAAATTATCTAAGGGTTTGGGATTCTGGAGTGTTTCTATGAATAAAAAGGAAGTGATTTTAAAAGTGTATATATAGACAGGCTGGCAGGTTAATGTTTTAAACCTGTTTCAGGGTAAGAGCCCAGCTCTGCTCAGAACCTGAGCTCAAAAAAGCATCTAAGGCAGGAATTCAGAAATAGCACATTCTTTAGTGCCTTCACTCACACACAGGCTGCTCTTCACAGTGGTCCATGGAAACGTGTTCCCAAGCACAAAGAAGGGAAAAAAGATAAAGCTCAACACTTGCTAACCTGAAGAGAATTCAATCATGGATGAGATGACACCAAGTGCAAAAAAATGCTGGGAAACAAAACTGAGTTAGGTCTTCCCCCCTTAAGAATCCTCCACACTGTTAAAAATACATGTTATTAGGTAAGTTTTCCAGACAATTTAGCAGATTTTCATTTTTATTTCAGAAAGTTTTTTCATCTTTCTACCCACTTGATACTAAAAAAAATATTAAAAAGGTCACAGCAGTTTATTCTGAAGGATTTTTCATGTAGGAGCTCTGCTGTCACCACAAGGATTCAAAAATGAGACACAATCAAAAAGTTGAGCCTTCTGAAGGGTTAAGCACACAAGCTCCACACCTGCAGCTGCATTCAGCATGGCTTGTGCATGGGGCTTCTCATGTGTATTCTCTATTTGAATGGCTTCTCTAATGCCCTTGGAACAGTTTTTGTAGCAGAAGGACATGCCCATTCCCAATTTAATTCTTCAGGAGTAGTTCAGAGTGCTTTATTGGGCAGATCTGGGTGCTATTCCTCCAGAAAACCAGGCTGACTTCATATTATTGACAAATTAAATACTGACTTTCAAGTCTGTAACAGGCCAAGACTGGATTCCTGCCACAGTGCTTCTGTGCAAACTCTCACTTGTGGTGATGAAAAGCTGTAAAAAGTCAGCTCACAACTGTGGTGCTTCAATGTTCAAAAATTTAAAAATCCAAGGAGGACATCTGATTTTTCTCTTTTTGAAGTTAAGCTGCTACTTCCTTTTCTCTTGCTGAATCTTTCATATCAATCACAGAAAAAGCTCCTGTCTTTTGGGTTTCTTGTCCACTTGTATTAATTTTTAATGGCTGCAGCTTAGAACTTTCTCTGAATGAAAATACAGGGACAGGAACAGAACTAGTTAAGTTAAATTACTCAGTGCCTTGATTTAACCTGAGATGAAAACAGAAACACAAAGGGCAAAACAAAATCACACCAACTGATGAAAAAACAATAGGGAAAGACTGCTTAAGAAAATCCACAAAACAAAACACTCATTTTACTTCCAGAAAGTCACATGCTCACCTCAGGAGAGATTTTCCAGATGAAGAAAGTCACAGATCTCATTCACAGTGCCAAAGAGCAAACCAAGTATCAGATAAAGGTCATTTTCAATTTGCTTTTTGAAAGAGACAAACACCTGATGTGTACCCTTTAACCACCTAATGCTGTTAAAGCTCTGCAAGCAACAATTCTGGCAGCATTCCTGGGAACAGCAACAGGAAGATAAATGCCCTGCTCAGTGCTCTGCACTGATTTTGTCAGGAGTATCAATCCCATGGAAATTACCAGGGTTATGGATTGCTGTTCACAGGATGCTCTTGTGTTTGCTGCCTGGGAGAAAACCAGCACACCTTACAGAGTGTGGGTTCTCAGAGCCACACCAACCTCCAAAACCTTGGATCAGAGCAGGCTGTGTGCCTGTGCCACAGCAGAACTCCCAACATTCCTACAATCAGCACTGTACCTGCTCCACTGCTGCCACCACCACCTGCTGAAAGACAAAAACCTCACCTAAAAACCTGTTCTTGAGCTGTTTCTTTCCAAGGCCAGGAAAGGATTTTTAAAGATGTATTTAGTTTGATGGACACATCCAAAAGGAAACAGTACCTTTAAGGTTCTAGTTGGGGCCCAGCCAGTGCCATCAATTGAGTGTTCTCTCAACAAACTGGAAAAGAAAGACACATATATTACACACAGCAACTTCTGCTTCAGCTGCTTTTGTCAGAACCAGAAAGTAATTGCAAGATAAGATCTAATTCTTGCACTATTTATATCCAGGTAATGGAATTTTAAACCCCAGGAGCTGGGATGTCTGCCTAAAATTACCTTCTACACAGTGTCATTACAGAACTCCCCATCTGAGCTCAGCCTCTGTCAAAACACCTGAATTATCTTCCTCCAGCAGCACAAGTGTGACAGAAACACTTGTGACAGGCTCAACACTGAACCCTTTTTTATTCCCTGATACACTTTAGAACATGTTACTCTCTGCTGAAGAGACAGCCTTGCAGGATGACCCATCTCTCACCAAAACTGGCACAAACCAACCCAAAAAAGGGTGTTTTGGGGGGAGATATCTAATTAGCAAAGAGAGGATCATCATCCTCTATTCTGTGAAAGGACTTCAGCTTCCTACAGGTAAAGATAAGAAAGTGAGAGAGTTTCAGTGTGTCTGCTCTGGAGGAAAAACTTCCTTATAAAATAAATAAATAAATTTATATAGATAGATATAGATATATAGACATATAGGGAGATATATAGAGATACAGAGATATAGATATAAATAAAATATAAAAATAAATATACAATAGATATATTATAAATTACAACTTGAATTTTAATATGAATATGAATATATACAATACAGAATTTCCCCTATGCACACATCCAGTACAGATGTACCACATTATGGTACATATTAAGCCCAGTGAAGCTGCTGACCTATTTGCAAGTAGAAACCATTGAAGTGTTCAGGCATTTCTGGACCTTTCAGATCCAAACCTCTGCAGTTATGAGAAGAAGATATATTGGGGATCAGAGCACAATTGAGAAATAAGCTGAAGTCTTGCTCAGAAAAGTAATTATCTGAATGAAAACAATGTAAAAAATTCCTTGTAGCATCATTTCCCAATCACACCTTCCCCTGTAAGGAGTCATCTAAAATGTCTCACACAGCAAAGCACAAAAATTCACCACCAGCAGCAGCTTCTGCTACTGAAATGACAGGGTTAAAGTGAAATAACTGTAAGGTTTTAGCAATTTCCAGGCTGACATATATTAAGCAATTTTTAAATTACAGTAGCTGACTAGACCATACAGGTTATGCAGTTATTTAATGAACATGGCAAGTTTCTATCCAAGGAAATTCAATCCTTGTTCAGTGCAGAGATCCAGGGAACAGGATGATCAACCTGGACAAGCCCATTCCACCTTAGGTGTGCTGCTCATCTCATTCCTGTGCCTTTCAAAAGATAAAATATGCCATTACCACTTGTGCAACATTCAAAATAACATCTTGTGGTTGCAGTTTGTCTCCATATGACAAAAGCAAAAAAAGCTTGCTTTTTGTCTGTTCCTTATCAAACTGTGTGGCAGTGCTTCCATTTGCCTCTCCACACACCTCACTGGGAAATTCCAAGCAAGGGGGAAGTTAACACACCAAATAAAATCATAAAAATATTCAGTGACATAGCACCTGAGTATGAGCTCATGGACAGCCCTGCAGCTTCCCAAGGCCTCAGGGCTCTCCTGGCACAGCTCCAGCTGGGACACCACAGCCAGGATTGAGGAGACCTCTCAGAGCACTCAGGCAGGAAAGCAGGGAAGACACAGAGTGTCCCTTTGGCATGATGCTCCTCATTTGCTGATAGAATTTGTTTTAGAGCAGCACTCTCTTTCTTCTACAGATTGGGAATGATCATTAAGGCCCTCAACAGAACCTTTCCCCATATCTAAGGAGAGCTCCCAGCTCATGATTACAAATCATACATCAGTCTGGGTTCCTATGGGCAGACTGCAAAACCACTGCTTTTGAACTTTCAGTAACCAAACCAGCCCCTGATGTGACCAGTCAGCTGCTCAGCTTTCATTTCAACAAATATCTTCTCATTCTGTGAGTAACTCCTGCATGGCAAAAAGCTTTGAGGAACTTTTTTCTTTTTAAATACACACATCCTAAAGAGGTATTTCAAAAACCATCTCCTGAAGTGGGAACTGCATGATTCCAGTAAGTGTAAAACCTTCTGAAACTCCAGCTGACCCAACCTGCAGCTTAAGTGACTACAATTTACTGTAAGGAGAAGATCAGTCTGGAGAAATCTCCATTTTTTCTATCCACATGTGCAGTGGAGATGATATCCAGTATGGGCCAGACCTAATTAGGATCTGTCATTAATAATATGGCCCAGGGTAACTGCAGCCCATAAAGCACAGAAAAACACCACTTCTCCTGCCCAGAACTGTTACACTTGACCACATGTTTAACCATTTAGAATGTTTTAATCCAGGGATGGTTATCAAACCAACACATACCACAGCATGAGGTATGTGGGGGGAAAGCACTGATGATTTTCTGCTTTTAAAAATAACTGAAGCTATTTTAATGCAAAGACTCTTGTGTAAGTTGATTGCAGATACTATACATAGAATGCATTCTCTAACAGGCATACAGCAATTAAGTTATTTTAGTTTTCCCATCTAATGCCAGACATTTCCAGGGTTTGATGTGTTGAGGTATCTGACAATCCAAACTGTTTCAGTGCAGATGCTGACAGAATGCCTCCACTTGATCAGAATTATGATGCTCCAAACACCACATTCATCTCTTAGAATCAAAACCATTTCAAGAGATGGAAAAGCTGTGGCTGCCCCATCCCTGGAAGTGCTCCAGGCCAGCCTGGATGGGGCTTGGAGCAGCCTGCTCTAGTGGAAGGTGTCCCTGCCCAAGGCAGGGGGTGGAATGGGAGGAGCTTTAAGGTCCCTTCCAAGCCCAACCACTCTGGGATTTTATGAATGTGAACCTCAGAAGATGCTGTGCTACAGCTGGAGCTCCAGCTTGGTTTGGTAGCTGGTATTTGTTGTTCCATGGTTCCAACACTGCACCTGTTCATTCCTCTACCTGCACTCAGAACATTTAAGTTTCTTAATGCTGATGAGCCTGACCTGCCTAGGAAGGGCAATAAAAAACTTCATCTTCACCAGGACTTTCAACACAGCACTAAAATGATTTCTCCATCTAGAGGAAAAATTCAGCTTCTCTTTAAGCACTGATTTGCTACACATGGTGACAACCAGGCTGGATTTTCATAACAGCTTTCAATCTCACTTATGGGCATTGCTTCTGCTTCATCTGCCTTTTCTTCTGTGTGTCATTAACTTGAAAGATGACAGGCAGGCTTCTCACTTCTGTTTCTGTTTGGTTTCTGGCCAATTTCACCATCAGGTATTGAGGATGAAACTGCAAAGTTTCACAAATTCATTTGGAAGAGGAAACATTTACTATCAAGGAAAACCACCCAGGCTGTGAGAAGCCTCTCACTCTGGCAAAGTAAAGCTTTCAGGTTTCATACCCTGACTTATCCTGACCCCAACCCTGCTTTGTTATAACTGGCACATGTGTCTTACTGGTGGATATTAAATATTATAATTAACAAATGGCAAACAAAGAATAATTACTGTCAAAGTTTAAGGAACAATTTTTTCCTTCCTTTTTGAAATAAAAAGAATTTTCAAGCTCTTAACACACTTGGGCATTAAATGGTAAAGCCTCAAAGCCTCCCTCAGGGCCTGAGGATGATTCGGTTACGAGGGAGGGAAGAAAAAACCCAGCTACATTTTGTTTAGGCTGGAGTTTACATTTTTACCCCATTTTTTGTTCTACAAGTAGAACAAAACACTTAAGTCTGAACCTGAAAAGCCAGGCTCTCCATGATCCCTCCAGCACAGCAAGAATGAGACTTCGAGTAGATTTTTATGCTCCTAAAAGTTACATGCAGAATCAGCACAAAAAAATACTGTCATGACAGTTACATCCAATATTTTACCAACCAGAGAAACCTCCAAGGTTAAAAAACTCCAACAGAATGTTGTTCCTACCTTAGGCAGATTTCTCCTGTCTCTGTAATGTTTGGGTGCCAGATTCTTGTCAAACATTTTACCTTTGGAGGCTGCCAGGAGAGAAGACAAATTACTGTGTTGTCCTTTAAGATAAAACCCTGTTATAACTCATAAAACAGAAAAAGGCAAATATATTTGATATGCACAGCCTGGGTTTGTATGTTTAGGGCAATGATGCATTACCTACAAGAGTCAAAACAGACTTCTCTGCCCTTTTAGCTTTGCTAAACTCTTCATAAAAACCAGGCTGGTATTAGGCTTTTCCTTAGAAAAAAAAAATAACTTTTAAAAAGCCAAGAAAATTTACTCCTTCAGGGAAAAGAAAACACTCTAAGTCATTCAGTTTCTTCATACTTAACTATTAAGACAATAATTTAAACCAAAAAAAACTTCACCAAGACTTGACCAAATCAGGGATTTGTTAAAAACCAGCAGAGGATGCAAAGATAACAAATAAATAATTAATAATAAATAAATAACTTATTTTAAATACAGACCCTCCTGTTCCCAACTGAACAGAAATGCACCAGCACTGAATTTGAGGCACTAAAATGAAAAGTCACAGGCAAGATCACCAAACTTTTGAATGTCAAAGTGGGGTTCTGAAGTAGAGTTTTTTAAAGTACAGTCTCCTTTGCTCTAGTTTTGTGAAGTAAATAAAGAGTGGGACATAAAAATTTCAGTAGCTTAGCAACAGCACGTTGCTCCATCCCTGCTCTCCCCATTAGGACTTGCAGCTTTCAATCAGGCAGATTATTTCTGATAGGAAGTGTCCTGGAATCCATCAGCACACACCAGCACCTTGCAGAACTTCAATTAAATCCCAGATTATAAATGTGGAGCCATCTCCCTCCACTTTTTCCAATGATGTCATGAATCAAGAGGCAAAACAGCTCAAAGAGCTGTATTTGCATGGCAGCATCATGTGTTTTATCTCATCTTGTTCCCAACTTCCCAATTACCTTTTTAAGGAACTTTTTTAATTAAGACTCCTTGGAAGAGGTAAGAAAATATGCATGACACTGAGATACCAAAAACAGACCTAAAAGAGATGTTGTATTAAAAAAAAAATCTCATCACCACAACAAATCTGGGATTGATAATGCAGATTGTGCCTTTCCTCCACTTCATTTCTGTGCAATAACTCAAGGGACATCAGGCATGGCATTATTGAAAATTAGGTGGCTCAGAGAAAACAGTTGCAAACTTTTTGACCTCCAAAACACCTTAGAAGTTTTCTAACAGCACCAGCTTTTCATTAGCTACACTTTCACATTGTTTTGAAAGATGATGTCTAGCTCTCAAGCAAGGGAAAGCAGCAGAATTTATTCCATGCCATTAGATCAAGATAAAAGAGTAAATTTCTACCATATGCACCTTCAAACAGGGAATGTATTGATGAGTCAAAAAAAAGCTTTATAGGAACTCTTTTTAAAAAAAGTCCCCAAATCCTCACAGTGAATTAACTGGTGTCTCATTTTTTGTACTGTGGAAACAAAAGAATTCCTTTATCCTTTCAAAGTGATTTTCACTGCTAAAAGTTAGAAAAACCCACTCCTGACAGTAAGACAAAGGTTTTTCTCTCTCTCCTTTTTCCCTTTTATACAGACAGGACAACTGCAGCGCCACCATAAAATTTATCCTCAGACAAAACTTCTCCTTGGAACTTGCTCCAAGTCCTTTTTGAACCCTCCCCAGACCAACAAATCCAGAGATTTCCTCAGGATGATGTTTCACTTGAAACCTGTGACACTCTGCACAACAAAGCTCCCCAAATCCATTTATTTCCCTGCTCAAACTCCTCCTTCCCCTCAGACACCACCAGCTGCACAGGGAGATGCAGCCTCAGCTGGGGGGCACAGCACTGACCACATTCACTTCCTTCTCCATTTCCAGAGCCACTTCTGCTCTGGGATCCCTCATTTAAAATTAGCAGTTTCAGCTCTTGATAAATTAGCACTCTTAAAGGACAGCTGTACCAACAGATTTTGTAATTTTTTAAAAGCTATGTATTATTTATGTATTTAATTTGATCAGTATCCTGTAGATTTAACTCTTCACTAGTGAAGAAATTTACCTGGAGAAGGAATGTGGCTCCTAAGAGAAATCTGGAATCGATGTTATTTGAAATTTTTTCTCTGCATTCTGCTAAGCCACCCTGCAACTGCAGCTCTTCTCTTTACAGTCTGTAAAAAACAATTTCCCCCAGGAGGCCCTAGTGGGGATACAAGTCCCTGGGGTGAACTACACTCCAGCCCTGAGATATTTCTTGCCACTTTCCACCAGCAGTTTCTGGAGAACTTCTCAGACTGGCTGGAACTGAACACTACACACAGAGAAGCACTGAGGGGTTTGGCTGCAGGCCACAGTACCAAATCTTCCAAATTGTTCCTCTTTATTTATTCTGTGCTCCTCCACTACACCACAATTCCACATATCCACTCCTTTTGCCAGTGCAGGTGTGTATCCCAGCCTTGCCTGTGGGCTGAGAGCCCTGGCAGGTCTGCAGAGCTCTCCTGAAAACAGGCATCACTTGTGTCAGTCCCGTTCTGCCTGGCAGGAAACCAAGCACAGCCTCAGCAGAATTCCCTCAATATTGGGATTAATACTGCATTAATAACCTGACCACAATCCAACATTCAATCTCCTGCATTGTTTCAAAACTTTTTATTTTTGTACTGGATAAGAGGTGCTCAAATTTAAAAATATTTAATTAACATTTGCTGTAGATTTTCCTGTGAGTGCTGAGCAGGGAACTGTAACAAACCAGAGACTTTTTAATTATGGGAACTGAGAATCAAAAAACTCAGATCAAAACTGAACTTCAGCTCTCCTGCTAACACACAGCAAACACCTTCCTGCAGCAGTGTTGTTTGGGTGAGCAACTGGAATACAAAAATCAAAGGAAATAAAATGAATACACAAAAGTTAGTGAGAGTGACCTCTGCCACAGTATGAAATTCTTTGGTAAAGTTAAGGGGAACTTAAAACATCCCACAACCAAACCCACACAACTGCAAACACTACTGTGACTGCAACTACTACACACAGATAATGCTGAATTTAGGCTCAGCTGAACAGGAACCAAAGATCTTCCCTGAAACTCTTCTCCAGGATCCTCCCCCACACATCCCTCACCCTCTCTGCAAGAACTCTGACCTACCAACACCAAAGTAAGACATCAAATCAGAAGAATGTGGGGGAAAGATACAGAACTGTCAATCTTCTCCTTTTGGTTCACTTCTTAGATTCATTTCTTTCATTCTTAGATATGTAACTTTTTAATGAGAATAATCATTAAATGCAGGTCTCATGAATAATTAACAGGAGAGAGCAGAACCTCAGCCAGAAGGGAGGACACTCAGGTTTGACTCATCTGCACTTCCCAGAGCTTCTGCCAGACAGTTGCAGAGACTTATTTTATTAAGAGACAGCAGATCCTTTCTCAGTCTCAATGCCAAGCTCCCCCTGAAGTCCTGTTACCTGCAGAGAAAATCTAAAATGACAGCTATGAGACCAATGACAAATACTCACCACCATATTGTAGGCATCAGGAACTTCAGTTTCAAACTGAAACTTTCCCCCTTGGTAATAGCCCTCATCTAGAAAAGGGAAAACAAAGCAAATAGTTAAATAAGAGAAAAACACCAAGATTAAAACAACAACACAGGGTTATGCCCAAACAATTCAGCTGGTTGCAGCACCACCATCTGCCACCTAATCAAGGAGTGTCTAGCATCGTGTCCTCCTGCACTCCCAACATTTCTACAGCAGAAATTTGAAGTCAGGAGAGCCAACAGTTCCAGAAAAATCCACCATCCTGATCACAGGAACAGGGATACCCGGCTAGAGGAACCTTGCACTGAACTTCTCACTGCAGAAAGCAAATCCTGGCACGTGGCAGGCAGCACCACATCAGTGACCCTTGGAAGGAGCTGGAGAAATCCTGCACTTGCTAAAGCATTGCTAGATGCTGCTCCAGCACTAAGCACATCTTCCCAAACCTGTGCTGGCAATCCTGGTGAGTAGTATAATGATGTGTGCAAGAGCCTATTTCAGAGTGTACTTCAATGAGGGCAAGCAGGCTCCTTCTTTGTAATTATATTACCATGATGTATCTGCTAGGAACACATGTCTGCCCCTCTGCCAACCTCTGTACTGAATTATTAAAATGGCTAAATTTTCAAATATGACATATTAAAATATCTACTTGCATTTAAGCAGGGCTAATAGAATGGGATGACAGCATGCAACTCTTGAAATAGCTGTGCCTGGAAACTGAAATGCTTGCAAGTGATCTGAAATGCACCTGGCACTGCCATTACTGAGAGTTTTCATTTAAAAAAAAACAAGAAACAGGTACCCAGCCCACACTGGGGGTTTGAGACATCTGAGGGATGCTCTGGCTCAAAGCACCCCGAGCACTCCAGCCCCAGTGAAGGCCAGGAGGGCTGGTTGGCATTATATGATGCAGGTTTTTTATATTTCTTAAACCAACACTGCAAAGAAATGTTCTGTGACACAATCCATACTTTACAGAAAGGCTATGAAGAATTTTGCTATTATCTAGCTTGTTCCAAACCACAAAAAAACCTATCTAGTCTGCTGTAGGTCATCAAAATCCTCCTCCAGGTTGCTGTCTCCTGATCTGCTTTTCAAATCTGTTCTCCATTCCCACCCCAATTCCATTCTGAAGTGTGCTGGATTTATTAGCAATTTTAGGCATGTTATGCTTTACCAGAAAGTGAAGGGACATGCACTGATTTTTACAGGAAAAAAGCAAGATAAAAGCATTTCTCTTTTGTTTTTAAGTATACAGAGGTAAAAATCAGCAAAGCAAGCCATTAGTGAAGAACAGGAAGGAAGATGTGAGTTACACTGATAGCCTTTGGTAAAACTGCTCCCTGTCAAATGTGCAATGCATTCAGAGTGAGACACTGCTCCAGAAAGGAATCACTGGGAAAATGGTCCAATATCCCCAGGAGCTCTAACATCACCTTTATCCAACAGAACAGACAGCTGACTGCACTTTATCCACCATCCAGCACTGTAATACATTTTAACCAAGAGTCAGGAATTATCATATTTCCAAGTACAAAAGTTATTTTCCTTGGCTTAATTTCACTAGTTCCTTGATTTGCTGGACTTGGAGCAAAGCATGCAGCAGCTCTTCACATTCCACCCCTGCTAAAATGAAATAAATGCCTGCTGATGGTGTGTTTTATGTCAAAGAAAATCCCCAGGTTTAATGAACACTCACTGCAATGGTTGTCCAACAGAAACACTCAAGAACTTTCAGATCAAGTCTTCCTCCAAGACAATTCAATATTCATCACTGCCTCACATTACAACTCATTTTATATTTTGGTTTCACCTTGTCACCAATACCTAATCAAAAACCACACTGGGTAAGCTACTGGCTCTGCTATCAAATAAGCAAGGACATATTTACATAATTAGCAGAGCAAGACATCTCTCCTCCCCTCTTTTATACAATTCTCCCTCTGTGTTTGTAAAGCAACAATAAAGCTTCTCATTACCAGTCACTCCAATATATATTAAAAATTCTGGAGAGCCTCAGTACCCAGCCAGAAATCTTGCACTGCATTAACAAGATAATTCACAATGAAGTCATCTTTCAGCATCTCAAGTAAATAGCTTCTCAGACTGGGAGAGAAATCCTCAATTTTTTAGGCATGGAAAAGTGGTAGGAAAAAAGTTCTGGCAGAGTTAACAGTGAGGAAAGAGCTATAAATAAACTCATCAAATGGAACAGCTTTAACACATAACTTAGGAAGTTGGCCACAGAGACTTTTGCTAAAAAGGGAGGATGTCTGAGCCACACTTTTCCTCCTACTGCTTAAATTTATGTCTTCAAGCTGTATTAGCAGAGCAAGCATCCCTCCCACTTCAGTCTCAAGTTTCATTACCAACAACCTGACTAATCTTAGCTTGTGTTTGTAGGGTGCTTTAATGCCTGAAAGTGCTCTGGAAAACACTTCACCAAATTATTTCCTCACTTTAGAAGAAAATGCAAGATAATTAGGGCAGGCCACAAAGGATGCACTTTGCATAGTTGCTCCCTGAATCAGCCATGCTCACCAATATTTGTGAGCATTTCACCAGAAAACAGGGTCTTTATTAACCCCCCTAGAGTGGCACTCAAATATCCACACCAACCCCAGACTAGTGCAACAGCCTGGGAACTGCAGGGAAATTGCATTTACTCTTCTGGGTTTCTTCACATAAGCTACCTAAAGTCACCTCCTTTATTTTTCTCCAGGTCATTACCATGTTTTAATCCTCAGCTTCCAATTTTGTGCTCTAAATACCAGTGCAGCAAGCTTGGATTCTAAGCATGTATCTCCTTATTTTCCCTAGATTTTAATCCAACATGATACTGGTGCAAAAATAAGAACAGAGGCAAGTGATGGCACAAGGGTATTTTTCAAAGGCAGAACAAATGTTTCAGATGACAAAAGGGAAGAGAAGCTTCAGACAGCAGAGAAAACCAGCAGTGTCTGCCTGGGGAACATGGAGTTTGTCCACTGCAGCAGAAAAATCCAAGTCTTGGCCATTTTCTAGTATGTGCTGCTAAATATCCACTGATGGTGCACTGCAGAAAACTGGAGCATTCAGATTGGAATTTCTTCAATTATATGAAGCAGCCATCCTCATCAAGATTTTCTACAAAATCATTTTAAATTAAAAACTTCCTGTCACCAGGATAATTTTGAGACATTAAATACGGGCTGAGAAAGGTTTTTGTGAGAGGTGCTGAGCAAGGGACCTGAAAGAAAAGAAACTTGGTGGTCAAGTTTATTTTCTTATTCAAATTAGTCTTTCTGTGAAAGCCTAAGGAAGCTTCTTTTACTGTCCTTTCAAGGCCAGCCACATTCAAAATGACTGCATAGAACAAAGTCAAGATTCATGCAATACTGTCCAGACAATACAGAAAGAGTTGGCTCAAGCCTGCTTGAGCCATAAAACTCCTGTGACAACCACTTTGCTGCCTCAAGGAAAACCAAGATTTAGCATACACTAGAGAAAACTTCAGTATTGAATAGAGGCAGAAAACTACAAAGATTTTCTTGGTCTGTGTTGTGCTCTGCCTTTAGAGTGCTAAACTATGGCTGATTATAAGATTCTACACCTGAATCATGCACAGCTGAAAATAGATGTTTACATGGGTCAGGCTGCAACTGCAGAGACTTCAGCTGTGCAGCTATATTTAGAGTAACAAAATGTTAATTAAGATCATCTCATTGGCAAGATCATTGGCACAAAACCCATGCTCTGCATTCAACAGCTGGTTTCTGCCTGCAGCATCCTGCTGCACAGCAGTGAGCAGACAGAACAATTCCTAGGATTTAGACACCTTGGAGTTAGGACAGCTTTTTCATACATTGCTCATTTGCACAGTGATGCTCTTGTAAAGTCAACTCCTTTCCAAAATACAATAAAGCAGCATCATGTAAAGTGAAGGGCATTTGGTGCAAGCAGAATTAACACCCACCAAGTAAACAGGAGCACAACTCCTACACAGAATGACAGGGACAAAGCTCTAGATTAGCTCTTGCATTTATTTTTAATTACACTGACAAGGCAGCTTCACTCATTTTTCCACCACAAAAGGGAGTCACATGAATGGACATGTTAACAGAGACCACCCAAAATTTCTGCTGGAGGAAGGGCCAGTTGGTTTGGGCTAATAAACAGCAACAGTGACACCTAGTGCTGCTCTGGCTTCAAAAGACTGGAGTACAGAAACATTCCAGGCACTCATTAAGTGCACACCACTGTTTCTCCAGGCCAAACACCAGGATGATTGACACACCTCAGCCAAATTCTGCTGTCAGAAAGCATCTACAGAAAATGGGCACCTAGGAGAATGAGCTGCCAGGGGGACACTGATGCACACCTAACTCAAACCACTCAGTGCACTGCACAAAGCAATGATCTCATTTGAGAAGCGGCACAGTCTCAAACACAAGAAGTGCATGTGAAGTTTAAATAAACTTCCATTCAAATTCATCCATAAAACACAACCCTTTACTCTAAAATGCACAGAAAACACTAATTTCAGGTGGCTATTAAGAAATTTACATGGAAATGATAATTTATGAAAATGCTTTTACTGACCAGCCTGCCAGCAAGAGCTTCACAGGATACTCAAGTTGTGTTAATAATAAAAAATCTGATTTCACATATTGGAACAGTCAAAGACTCAGAGATTCCTCCTTGTTAAGCACCTGCAGGCACACCTGGGTTTGAAGTTTTCCAGCAGTGTTACACTGGCAACCTCTCCCTACACCTCTGCAGAACCAAAACTCAGTACAGGGGAACACACAACCTAACAGGGCTGTAATGCAAAAATAAATCAAGGTGGTTTCAAACTGGCTGAGAGGAAAAAAGTTCTCAAAGTAAGTAAACAAGATCTGAGTATTTCCTAACCCTACTCATTTTTGAAGGCCTTTTTATTGGAATCTGGTTGTCAAAACTCAGCCCAGTTTCTCCATCTCTTTAATGAAATAATCACTATGACAGCCAGACTTTTTTTGACTTGAGGCTTTATTGGAATTCCTCTTGGAATTGCATTTCCTAAACACCAACACACACAGGGGGAAAAAAAGTAACATGTTGAAAAAAAATTACCTGGGGTTACTGTTAGCTGAAAGTAATGGAGCTTGTTTGGGTCAGGAAAATTCACTTTACATGTACCTGTGAAGCAAAAGAATAATTTACATCAGAAATTAGTCCTCCACTGCTGGCTGGCATGAGGAGACAAGTCTATCATGGTTATTTTATCACCCATATTATGCAGTCTTTAGCCTCTTAACCCATCAAGCTGGCTGTTCCTTTTCTGTAGCCAAGGAGCTAAACAGTATCATAGTTATAAATCCTCTTTGCCTGAAAAAACCTACCCAGAACTGTACACAAACCCTGGCAAAGCACTCACATTGTAGTAACTGAAACCACATATTCTTCTGGTATTTGTTACCCTCTAACAGATCCTACACTGAAAAAAGTTTACCTAAAATTACTCTGTGTAAATTCTCTTTAACTGCCTTTAAGGAAGGCTTATATCTCAAGTAAGATTCCAGGTCTAAAATTAGTTTTCATGAGTATTTCCACTATTAACAAAGACATCAGGTTACATCTGGAAAGTGAAAAAACTGCAGGCTGACTTCATGTTCCCTGAGAGCTCTGCCCCTAAATCAGAATCTCCTCTTTTGAAAATGAGAGAATAAAGAAAAAACACAAGTGAGGCACTAATAGCACCCTTGAGTCCCAGGAACCTTTTGGGCTCTTGATTAAAGTTTTGCTGCCACTCCTCAGCAATCAAAAACTGGAGGCAAATTGTCTATACTCCTTCCAAAGGCTACTAATTTCTCCAAGCCCCATAAGAGGAAGCAACAGAGAAAAATCTGTGCAAGCCAGAGTGGTGGAGCTTTGCACAGCTTTCCCTGAGTTAACAAATACCATCAGCATCCATACTTCAGTCAAAATGTCCACTTCAATGGTCCTTTCCCCCTTAAAATGCATACTATTAAATGTTATACTCACAAGGTAAATTAGCTTCAAGGTCTGCAACCTCTGTTGAAAAAAAAAAAAGAAACAAAACCATTATTTATGCAAGCATAAAGCCCTTCTTCAAGTCCAGATTGGCAGATCTAATTTAAACCACCCCGTAAATCCAATTTTACTTAAAAATATAATTAAGCTGCAGTGGAAGTTTACCTTGAAATTTCTCTTTAAGCCACTCAATTCATTACTAAAAATGCTCATCTGCCCTACAGACATGGCAATTGTCTCCTTTGATGGGGAATTCAGCTCTGCCAAGACTCAAGCACCAGGGCTGCTGCCACACAGAGCACTGGCATTTCCAAAGCACAGGTTTTGTTACTGATATGACTCCTGTTCAATTAAATTTTCCTTTTATTTATTTCCTGAGCTTAAGATTCATAAAAGAAAGGAAGCATCCTGATTCTGTTCCACAGCCCCTAGGAAATGAAGGGTATTCCTCAGCCTGCCAAGTCACTTTCCCTGGAAAAATCCCTGCTTTTGTGTATTTTATTGAAGTCTTACTTTCAATTTCTTATGAACAAAATGCACCAAGGTATCTCCCCCCCTTACCTCTAAAGTCCTAGGAAATCACATTGAGTACATTTTTGGCTTTTCCTCTGGTCTTATTTTCCATTTCTAACTTTGTTTTCAGGCCTCCACAGACACAGCCCATTTATTTGGGCTGACAACATGCAAGATTTCAATTCCAACTCTCAAAAACACCCATCTGAAGAAAACTGTCATTCACAATTCCTGGCACTGAATCCAAACTGATCTCATCACAACTCCCACTAACTCTCCAGAACTCCTCCTGCCATCCATGCTTACCAAACCTGGCACTTCCCTGCAGTGGGAATGATGTTTATTTGACTCCCATCTCCCCTGTGCTTGGCACACTCTGCATCTGCAGCCTACTACACCAAGAGAAAAAACCACCAAAACAGAAGCATTGTGCTTCACACTTACCTAAAATGTTCACAACTTCACTCTTTAAAATCCCACACTTGCAGCCAGAGCTGGTTTAACCAAAGCCATGCACTGAAGACAACACTGGAGCCATACTTTTGCTAAAGTACTGTCTTTATAAAACACACACAAAAATGTAATTTCAGCTGTAATCAAGGACTTTATTTCAATCTTCCCTTCCTGGGTGATAAAAAAAGACATGACAACCAATCCCTCAGGGCTGCAGCTATGAAAACTTTTCCTAAGACTATTCCCTCACTCCTTTCTTTAAATTCACCAGCCTTTCACAGTGGGAGGCACATCAATCTTCACTACAGTGCAAAGTTTAGGACCTGCTTCAATTATTTTCAGGTGTTGACTGCTTTCCTTTATTGCCTTCTGTGCTTGTGTGATGTTCACCTTAATGAATCCTGCCTGCCCTTTCCTGATCCCAAAAAAGGGAGACATTTAAGGGCAGAGCATGCTCTATCCCAGCAAGGGCTGAGCTGAGCAGTTCTGCCTCCTGCAAGGTTCAGTAGAGAGTTTACAATCACCAGAGTTCCTCTGAAATGTGAAAATTCCCTGTAATGTGTTCACACTCCTGTGTTTCTCTCTGTCTTGGCACAAGAATGAGTGGTTTTTCTTGTGAAAACATGAAAACAAAATGCTCACAGCCAGCAGAAGGGAGCACTGTGCTCCTTCTCTGAAGGTGTGCAAACAGGTGGGAATGCTGGGCTAATAAACCCACACAAAAGTTTTGGCAACAAAGGCAAATGGCCCAAAATTGAGGTTTCAAATGAACTCTGCAACAAACCACTGAAACTAAGAATAAAACAACTTCATGAAGACAAAGCAGATAAAGATCTGCTTCAAGAATCCAAATATTTAAAGCAACATCAAGTAAGGCAACACATGTTACTATTAATTGTGCCGTATGAACCAACACAGGTGATTCACCAATTAACAAGCACATTGAACAGGCCAAAGCTCAGTGTCTCAGACTTTTCCAAATTCTGTGTCTCTCTGGTACTGACAACGTTGACATTAGAACCATTTCTGTGTGTTGCTGCTCAGAAAGCAAACATTTTGACCAGAGCATTCAAGCTCCATTAAGATTCTGATGTTTTAACTCACACATTTTCTGCATAAATCAATACCTCTGGCATGAGCATTCTCTGTAAGAAAACACCCCTTGTGCAGGCTGCCAACTTATTTAAGAGATTTGTAAACAAGCAAAGCATGGAAGTGACAAACAGAGCTCCAATGCACTGAACTTCCAAGAGCTCCAAAATTTTCACTAAATTAAAGAACAAACCTTTTTCTAACCTATTTCCTAGTTACAATACCTTATAAATATTTTTCAACCTATTAACTTTTACCACACAACACTGCTATTACTTCTAACACTAATCACCTGTATTTTTTCTCATGTAGTCCTACAACAATACATCTTTCACAATTCTAATTCTCTACAATATCTAGTCTTTCTACAAGACCATATTTTAAAACTGGTTAAAACTTATTTCTAGCTCAGTCTCTCTCTCACCAATATCTCTATTCCATAACCTCCCTAAGTCAACACACCTTATCTCAGTGTTTACATACAAATATGCAAGACTGTATAAACTTGAAAGTTTTAAAAATTCTTTACAAATCCATTTCCCACACAAACTTAAGTTTTTCTGAGCTCCTCTTTCAAGAAATGACTGTCACTACAGCTAAACAATGAAGAAAATTCAGTTTGAGTACTTTCCATGGTCATTTTGTGAAGAATCTGCATCTGTGTCTCAATTCACACCATTGAGATGAGGAGACAACCAGAAAACCCCAGTGGCAGGAAACTCCAAAGAGTCCATCTGGTGTTCCCAAAGCCTGGTGTGATCTGCTGCAGGAGCAGCCCAAGTGGAGATGTGCATCCAGAGTTCTGCCCTTGACCCAGGACACACTTGCTTGAACAGTTCCAAATGCTCCTTTAAACCATAAAAAAGGCGAGGCTTAAACTTAAACCCAACACAAACACTGCCAGAGCTGAATGCAAATGGATTGTCTGAGCTTTTCTCTCTTCCCTACAGTTCCTGAGCTGCTTCTAACACAAGCAAGCAGAGTTATTTATAAATGATTTCACAAACAATAACTCTCCCTCCCCATGACAGTTCTCCAGACAGAAATAGGAACACTCCTGCTGTGTGTACAAGGTTTATGAATGCTCAGTGCACACACCACAACCCCACTGCTCTGCTCCCTCACCTCCCCAAGTCAGAATTTAGCAGTGCTTTGTTTACTAAGTCTCCCACAAAAATCAGACTCTGTGCCTGATTTTGGAGCTGAGGTTTGGTTTTAGGTACACCAAACAAAAGCATTATTTCCTCAAGTGAACATTCTCATCCACAGCAGTATTACTTCTCTGGTTTTGTTCAAAAAAGCCCCCTCTCCTGTTTAGGTCCCTCTTCAATTTACTTCTTTAAGACTGCCAGAGATGAAGATTAAATACTTTGACATTAATAAAAATCCCACTTTCTAAGTACTAATTCCAATACTCTATTAATTCTGGAAATGCTGTTTGCCTCCTAATTCTTATCCCTCTATCTTTATAGCATTCCCTACTTAGCTCCTCTGAACTGTACAGACCACTATAAGAAAAAAACCTATTTTCTCCCCTCTCAACTTTCCTCAGCTGTTTTTGTGAGGAGGGATATTACTATTTTTGAAGGCTTGAAGAAAGCAAATAAATGGTTTCCCTCATTTTTAGTTACAATGGATGTTCACCTTGCTTTCATCATCAGTTTCCCACTTCCACTCTCTCAGCCTTAAACAGAGGCCCACATAAAGTATTTTCTGGTTACATAAAAATGGTGGTAAAAGCCACAGATATTGAAGACAACCAAAGAATAAACCTTGTTAACTCATTTTCACATATATTAAGTTATTTCAAGTTGCCACAATCAAACTAAGCAGTAGTAGTAATACAAAAGTGAATGATGAAGTTTCTGTGCACTCCCAAAAATGCAGTGTAAGGGACAACCTTTGTGATCCATGAGCTGCTGCTGCCATCCTGGATGCTCTCTATCTTCAATTCCATTTAGCAGTCACCTTCATTATACAATATTAATCTTAAGCACTACTTTGGTTTGTCCTCAGCCCTTTTTAAATTTCAGGAAGGATTTGCCTTTCAAGCTCAGCACTGCATGCTTGCCATGAGGAGCCGTCATGTGGCCTCTGCTCCCAGCTTAATGAAGTTCCCCTTAGAGATGAACAGAACATTAGAAATTGCCTCTGCAGCACAGAACAAAATGAAAGCTGCTGAAGCAATTGTACTGCTTGCTCTATTTTAATTTGGGTACTGGGCTTACAGAATTAGGGCCTTACTCTCCAGCTGAGCCTAGCTGGAAATGCAGTGAAAACAGATGCACAGATGAGTCACACAGAATTTTGAACAAAGCTGGGCTTTACTAGACCCTCTCTACAGCTGGAAGAGAATATCCAAATGACTCAGAATTACCTCCCTAGATACAAAACTTTAGTGATAGAGAGATTTCCATTCATAATACATCCATAAAATAACCCAAGTGTCCTGAGACATGACTGATATCTCAATCTGTAACAGTGCTGGATATAAGCAGTCAAAGGAACAACTAAAGGCAAAACTAACAAAGGGCACCAGTATTTTCAGAGCAACTTTTCCCCAAAAGTGGAACAAAGCCAGTTTAACGTGCATCCATCAATAAAATCAAGGTCAGTGCCTGACACCACTATTTCAAACACCAACTGAGATGTTTCTTCACACCCACAGTGCAGATAGCCATCATACCTAAATTAGCACTTATTTTTCCCACTTTCTGGCAGCATGGCAGTTGGTCTACGCCAAGTCTTTAAATGTTTGTAAGCATCACCTATACTTGTGGGTGGCTGGGGTCATGGTCATCACCCCAATCAAAACAGAATTGATCTATTGACCCGGCAGAGGACACAACACAACTGAGGGCTGCAGGGCTATCAGTGTGACAATTCATCCTTCAGAGATCCTGCACTGCCTTGCTGCACTGGACTCTCTATCAGCACAAACAAAGCTTTTGTTTGTTTCTGCAATTTACCTCCAGAAAAAAAACAGTCTGTGTCTGGACAATACCCTTAGCAAAGCTGGCAGACATCCATCTGCAGGATTTATTAGATGATCCCCCACTTACTGTGGAGCAGGGATAGGACAGTGGTGCTTCACCACTGGCAGAACACTCTGGGCCTTTTGTCATCTCCTCCTCCTCCCTTGCTGAAGGCCAGGATTTCTCTTCTTTTATGCAGGAGAGATTATTTTCTAATTTGTTGCCAGGACACTGACTTGATGGAGCCTTTCCCCTGTTCTGCCACTGTCATCTGTTTGTAACTCCAGCCAAAACATGCACCAGTGACAACTTCTACTTACAGCTACTCTTCCAGGCTCCTACTGACTTTGGGATCCAGTATGTGAAAAATGCAGATTAAATGACTGGCTCTTGGCAAATATNCCCATAATGCCTTGGTTTTTATTGTCCTAACTCTGATTGTCCAAATTCTTATTGCTCTAATTTTTATTACTGTTTTTATAACTATTTTATTACTATTAAACTTTTAAATTTTTAAAACAAGTGATTGGTGTTTTTCACACAGTACAACAGCCTAAGTTCAGCAATTACAGTTCCATAGACAAGCAGTGAAAGCACTGGTGCTGGTCCAGCTGCAGCAGCATCCCTGCAGTGTGCACACCTTCAGCAGGCAGCTCTGCACTCCTGTCCAAACTCATCCCTGCAACCTTTACATGACCTAGAAACACCATCAGCATCAGGAGTTCACCTCCACTCAGTCTCCCCACATCGTAGGTGCTGCTGCAGCTGATCTATCTGGAAGTGTTGAAGCAAATTCTAGAAACTTTTGGAAACAAATGGTTTACATTTAGCTTGAGCAGCTTAAAACAGAACATCCCCAAAAAGCCTTTCCCACTACTCTCCCCTCTCACTTTCAGCAGTTACACTGGAATCATCTGCTTCTCCTGTCAGTTCCCATTTCACCCAGAAATCACACTCAGCACACTGACAGCTGCTCCCACAGCTCTTTTGGGAGAGCATAGTGATTGTGGTGCCGCATCCTCTCTCCCAACCTCTGGCCTGCTCTGCAATTTCAGCAATTCCTATCAGGCCCTGGCCTTTGCACAAGAGCTGTGGTGAAGCATTCCTTAAACTGTACCAGGAACTCCTGCTGCCTGGACAAGGTGGGAGATGGGAGTGGGAATAATCAGTCACTCCCTGATGGCTTTGGAACATTCTTTAGCTGAATTATAGTAGCCTGAGTGAAAGGGTACCATTCTCACTTGAATTTCAGAAAATTCCAGTAATTCCCAAAAAGGGATTAACAGGATTGTTTCATTGATTCTGGGGGGGAATTTTTTAATGTGTCTTCCTATGTATACATACACATCCATACAAGTGTGTTACCTTTGCACATTTCTCTGTATATCTATCTCTCTATCTATGTATATATATCTATATCTTTCTGTATGTGTGTGCATTGACTTGAACACACTCTAAAACAGTATATCTTATTATCTTGAATCTATATTATGTTTATAGCTGGTTAATAATTAATATAACACTCAAGTGCTTTTATGATTAAGTTCTGCTAAATCTTTTAGACATAACTGTTGAGTCCAAGCCTGAGACTGGGTCCAGCTGCACTGAGATTCCTCCCTGAGGAGTTTAGAAAGGAAGGGATTTCATTCTGAATCTCCTGACTCAACCAAGAGTTTCCTTTACCTTTTCCCCTTTCCTCTTTTCATTCCAGCCTCTGCATATATCACTCTAAATTGATTTTCCTTTACATGTATTACCCATGCAGTAAGCAGTATGTTTACCAACCTTTGTTGTGCTTTTGCAAATTTACATTAAGGCACATTTCCACCAATGCCTTTGATGGTGACTCTTTAAGTGACCTACACCACTCATTTCACAGCAGGGATGCAACTTCCATGCACAGTCAGATCAGGATCCAGCACTCAATGCTTGTCAGAGCCATGTGAGCACTCACCTGCTTTTAACATTGGTCAGTCTGGGACTCGTTCAATACTTAGCTTGAACTTACTTAGTTTAAATACTTAGTTTTACTTAGATAGCTGGCTTGCTATCAGAGCCACAGCACCTACAATTACAATGTCAATTCTCACTTTCTACAGATTACATTCTCTTCCTCCCCTGCAGACTTGGGTATGGTTTTGAAAAACATGATGGTTCTAAGGGTAGAGTAACATTCCTTTGGCCCCTCACACGAAGGGTATTTATTTCACACTGCTATCTCCCCCTCAAGTCTATAGCTGTAGGTTAGGGAAAATCTCAGATTATATATATTTAGTAATTTGGCTTTGTAGCTTAGCCTGGTTAAAGAGCTTATTTCTCCTGCCTGAATCATTTCCCCTCAGAACTGAAGTTAAATGAGGATTTCCAAATTGGAAGAGTAAGAGTGATCAAAATCATGATTTAAAGCATGTAAAGCTTCCCTGTTCTTAAAACAATACAGGGAGAAAATTGTGGATACAACATTCCTACAGTCCAGCTGAGGCACATCCCAGTGCACTGAAGCAGCAGTGACACCTTACTCCAGATATCTGACAGAATTTACCCTAATTTGGAAAAAACCATATGCAGTGCTAGTTAGGTAATATCAGTCAGGCAATTACAGCCGTGTTACCCTCAAATCATTCTGAAACAAGAACGGGGAAATGTGGATTTCCTCTGGCTGGCATGAATCCCAACAGTGGCAGCCTAAACACCAACAGCAGAGTATTTGCTATTGATCATTTTCAGCAGAAACTTCAATCTAAACAACAACATTCCTTTGCCACTAACATTCAACTATTACCAGAGGGACTGAACCTGACTTTAAATCCATAGTAACTGCAAGCTGTCAGCATCTATTGATTTTTAAATATAGTATTATCTATGCTACAAAAATAAAAAACAAAATTGAAGTGAAGGAAAGAGCTGTCCCTGAATTAACTATAAAATAGTTTAATTATTGTCTCATTAACTACCCCATTTACCCACAACTGCCAAGCAGTAGGTTTGGGGCTTTTTTCCCCACCAGCTGGTAAAAACCTGCAGCAGCTTTCCTAAAACACACCACACTGCAATACAATCACTGGTTTATTATTCACAACTTCACACTCAACTTATAGTGACTCCAGGCCTAAAAAAATCTCTCTCTGCACTTCTTTTTTAAATTTTTTTAAAGTGTGCTGCCCCTGACCTGTGCCATTAAAACCCCCAAAACACTGTTGTGACTTTCAGGATGTTTTTTTCCTGTGACAGGCAGTTATGGTTTTGCTCAAAAACCTCCTTCATACCAAGGCAAATATACTTCTGTTGACATTCTCCTCTCTACATTCAGTGCCACTTATGTGGCAATCTTAGATCATGTTTTAACTGATGATGGACTAATTTTCAACAGAATAAGGAGGACACTTGTTTTGATTTTCATTATTCAATAAAAATAAGTGTCCTTTTGTCATCACAATGGGTCCCCAGCCAGGTAATAATTGACATAGACTCCATGTATTTCAGAAGGCTAATAATAATTTTCTTTATTAAGAAACCCATTGCTTTTTTACACCCTAGTTCTTTACAGGTGGACCTAATTGCTCCTTCAATTAAAACACCATCACCAATGGCTAATTAAGAAACCACCCTTTGGTAAACAAATCTCCATAACACATTCCACATGTTTACAATACCAGGTGCAACAAGTTAAGGTGAGAACTGTTTCTCATTCTTTTCTCTGCTCTTCTCACAGCCTTTCCCAGAACGATGTCTGGGAAAGTCGTCTGTTGCTCTCTGTGACCAGAGAGCTGCTGCCACATCCCACAGGACATTTGAAAAATACCTGGGGAAACTTACAGGCAATTCAACACACCCAAAAGCAGTAAATGCCAACACATTTCAGTAAATTCTCTCACCTTTAACGAGCAGTTTGTCCCGGACAGACACCCTGCGAGTGGAGTCAGACGCTGGGTTGGACGCACGGGGGCCCCTGACGCCGTCATCCCGCTTCAGCTTGCTTGCCAGAGTTAGCATTACTGCTGCTTCCCACCTGGAACACAGGGCAGGGACAGTCACCAGAAACCAGGGGAGCAGGAAAACAGCTCAGGGGTGTTGTGATGCCTTAAGTTACAGGTTTTATATTTTCCACATTCTGTGCTGCTTTAGTGTGTCACTCTGAGTTGCGTATTAAGTTAGCAAGTTCTCTTCACAGGGTAGGTAAACAACAATCCTATTCCAGCTTGTCCAAGGACAACTGTTACAAGCTCCAGGCCCAGAAACTATCAACAATGATGAACTGAAGAGAGAAAAACAAGCAGGATGGGACTTCATAACCTAAAGCTGTAATTGGACAATTAACTCCAATATCCTAATGGACCAAAACTTATAAAACTTATTAATTAAATTACACACTTGTAATCTTAGTGTTATTAATTAATTTTGGAAGCTTTTTCTATGGTCTTAGGTCAAATACAGTATTTTTTTGTGGGTCTGTGCCCTTCAGCACAGAAAGCTTAAAATTCTTAGTATCCAGGATTCCAACATGAGACCCCATGACTGTTGGGGCATTTTGTGACCATTTTGGTTCATGTTGGGTGCAGCCCTGGCTGGGCTCTTGTGCTGCCCAAGGTGGATCCATGGAGGAGATCCTTCTCATAAATCCCTGCTTTATTCTTTAGCTCTCTCCAGCCTCTGTTCTAGGGCAGCCTCTCAAGGAATCAGTTGAGCAAGGAGTGAAGGAGCATCACAAGGCAGAGGTGCTGCACACAGGTAACAGCGAGGTGCTTCAAGGTGGGGATGGCCCTCAGCACCTGAGGAAGGAGCTGGTTTGGGCTGGGGACACTCAGGGAGGTGCAGAGCATCAGGCCAAGAGGAAATTCACTTTTCTGGAGAGAGGTCAGGCTTACATCAGTGTTTACAACCCGACTGCACTGCCTGACACTGCTCCTTCAAAAGGTCAGCTCTCCTGCACACCTCGCAGGACAACACTCACAGCTGCCTTCTGGCTGGCCAAAAGAAAAAAAAAAACTAAGAAGGAGAAAGGGGAGGGATTCCTGGAACAACTCTCTAACTAGGAAGTGAGCTTTGAGACAGCTCCCAGGGCACAGGAAAGGGACTGAGGCCGCAAGCAGTGCAAACATCTACCCAGCTGCACAACGCTAAAAAACCTGACACAGAGACCAAACAACTGAAATGAAGAGACGCTTCTGCTGTGCCAGCCATCCACTCCAGAAAATAACCACGCTGCTAAATTAATTACAGTAAAAGGTGGTCAGAATGCCAAAGTCATGAAGCCAAAACATCCAATCTGTCATGGATTCATATGTTTCAACTCCTCTTTCTTTAACATTCTGGCTAAAACCAACACAATGCTGACAAAACCCAAACCCTTCAGACACCCCAACAGCTAAAGTGCTTATTCTTTAAGTCATATGAATTAATTCAACCAAATAAACGGGGGGAAAGTGCAGAAAGCCAGGGTATAATCTTTACTTGGAGGCTGAGAAGAGCTTAACAGAAAAGCGAGCAACAAAAGCTTAAAAAAAGGAAATAATGTATTTCACAACAGTCCCTGACAGCAGGAAACTCTGGTGAGATCTACACGAAGGTCAAGCTCCCTGACGCTGACAAGTGCTGCGTGTGTCAGCTCCAAGATGTATGTTTAAAAACAAAAGTACAGTTCAGGGTAAATGTGAAACCCAGCTGGCTCAACCGAAACAAACTGCAGGTTTGACCCCGGAGGAAGAAAGAATAAGCAGAACAAAACGCTCCATTTTTCCCTGGAGAAGGAAGAAACAACAGCTGCTTAAAAAAAAATAAATAAATAAATAAGGGGAGTAGGGGTCTGAAAAGTAATTAATGCGGCCATAAATTAAAACAAAAGAGAAAAAAAATTCCTGTAAGCTGCAGACCAGCTGTTCCCTCAAAATACCCCCATCTTTTAGGCGCTAATTTCAAATAAATGCAACTTCGATGGGCATTAAATGCCTAAATACCTTTACAACTTGTCCTAAACAACCAGGAAACCCAAGAGGAGCCTGACCAGTCTGGAAAAGAAATTATTCGCTTCGGCTGCATCCCAAATTCCAATGAAACCCAGCAATAAAGCACTCTCAAATAGCAGGTAAAGCTTTACCGAGGAGGCAGAGCAGGAAGGGAGAGGTGCTGTGTTTATTTCTAAGGAAGGCAGCAAGAGTCCGGGGAATTGTGCAGCTCCCCCGGGAGCCAGGGCAGCCGCCCCGCAAAGCAAGGGGATCGCGGGGCCGGGGGACCCCGCCGGGAGCCGAGGCCTGGCGGGCCGGCAGATGTGGGGCCAGCGGGAGCGGCCAGGCCCGAGCCGGGGGCTGCGCGAAGGGGAACAGCCCGCACGTACCTGAGCGCGGCGTCAGGGCCCGGCAGCCGCGGCCAACACCATCCCCGGCGCCGGCCCGGGGGAGCGGCGGCGGCGGCGGCTCCTCCCTCCTCGTCCTCCTCTTCCTCCTCCTCCCCCAGCGGGGATCTCGCGAGAGCCCAGGCGGGGCCGGGGAGTGCCCGCGCCGCGGTCTCGCGAGAGTTTGGCGGGGGCGGCGGGGAGGCCGTTAGCCGCCGGGAGGGCGGCGCCATGTTGGGGCTGCCGCTGAGGGGCCCCTCAGGCAGCGCCGCCATATTGGGGCGCTCCCTCAGCGCCCGCGGGGTGTCGCAGTGCCTGAGGGGAGCTGATGTCCTTGGAGTTCCCTGTCCCCAGGCTGAATTTTATCACCTTTTGTAAACACAATCACAGAATCCTTAAGGTTAGGAAAGACCTCTGAGATCACACCTTTGACGGACCTTCACCGTGTCACCGCGACCGCGGCACCGAGTGCCACGTCTTTGAACACCTCGTTCCTCGTTTAAGGAACAAGTCGTTCCTTAAACACCTCCAGGGATGGTGATCCCGCCACCTTCCTGGTGAGCCGTTTCCAATAAATTCCATTCTTCTACTGTCCCCTCTGAATCACCCCTCTTTCCACTGCTGAGGAAAGGGGGATGATTTCAGCCGCAACATAAATTACACTGAGTCAATGGCAAATAGGAACGCGCAAAGAGGGAGAAAAACCAGCGATTGTCAGGGTGATTGCAGGAGCAGAGCTTAGCCAGGCTGCAGCGTTTGCCTTGGTGCCTAATTAAATTAATCGACTATTTGTACATTCCAGCAGCAGATGAGTGGAAGACTAGTGAATCAGATGGAACAATCAATATGTCAATAATACCAATATGCAATAGTCAATTGTGAGAAACATAACTCACTATTTAAAATTTTTATAAATGTTTATTAAGGGATAAAAGGGATAAAATCCAGTGCTGGGGTGCTTGGCTATTTGCCAAAATGAAAAAAATAAATAAAAGCTTAAACCATGTTCTCCACAGACTGTTACATTACAGGGGGTACATGCATATTCATAAGAGTTTATACATATTCAAACATTCTTTTGCGTTTAGATGTTCTTTTGCTTCGTTTTAACCTTTGACTTGTCTTCATGCTATCTTGTAGATTAAACTAATATATTTTATTTCTTCTTGTGGTTCCATCCTGTTCTATTTTCACTCTCTGATAACGAGGGTTAATAAATTCTTCTTTTCTTCTGTGCTCTGGTTTCTGTTTCCGTTATCTTGTCTTTCAGATAAGATAGCCCCTAATGTGGGAAATCACTTAATTGTTTTACACCATTTTCTGAGTTGGTTACATGAAAAAGCATTTTAACATTTCACAGTCTATTATGCTACAGTCCAAGATAATATATATTACACTCCTATTTATAAAAGCTATATGGAGCATACATAAACTGACAGATTATACCGTATCAAAAGCAGTAATTACAAATTGTGCTATATCAGGATTTTTGTGATCAATAATAACTTCCAAAAGCTAATACATAAATGCAAAAGCCAATAACTATATTTGTTGTTTATAACATCAATCAAATAGAAATATCAATCATATAGAAGCACAAGTCCACCAGATGGAATATGTGTAAAAAATGATCGTAAGAGTGCATTTAGTAATGGAGAGTGAATAGTTGGGTATTGTAACTAGACTGCCCAAAAACTTCAGAAATTTCCACAGTTCTGTTAAATCAGCCCTCCCATCTGTAAAACAGGTGCATAAGCTTAAGTTCTTCCACTAAATAAGGTACCAAAACTTAGTCATGAAAGCAGCACCCAGGGCAGAAGGTGTGGTAAGGCAGAGCTGGAGACCTGACCCAAGGGAATTTTGGCAGACAGCGACTGAAATACTCACTGCATGCCAAACATTCACTGCAGTGACACCACTGCCCCTTCCCCAAAAACAAACTGCAGCTGAGCTTCCTCAGATCCGGTTAAACCAGCACAGAGCTGCTGCTTAGAGCCCTTTCTTCTCTCCTTAGGCTTTTCCCTCCAGATCCACGTATCGTCTGGATAACACAGCACAGCAGCTTTGGACAGAAAGGTCCTAGAAACACCCTCCTCCCACAGATGCTGGCTGTACGTCGGTCCCAGAGAGGGATTTCTGGCAGGCCTTCAGAAGCGAGGGGTGAAATGGGCAGCAGGGCCAGGAGGTGGGTCCCGAAGGAGCCATTGGTGGCACCTATCGCTGGCCAGGGTCTATGTATGAATCACGAGTGGGATGGGACTGCTGAGGAACGCACCTTGAGCTGTTTTATTTTCTTGCATTAGCTCCACTACATGGTTATGACAACGGGAAGATGGTAGCAGTTTACATTTTAGGTAGCAGACAAACAATGTTACAACTTACTTTAAAAGCTTTTTGACTAATTACTAAAGTATATTGACAGTAGTTTTATTTAACTACTATAAGCACGCGTACTTTTGGTTAAAATAATTCTTGCTTATTTTGAATACAATATTTGCTTGTAAATTTTAAGATACAATGCACAGAGCTCCATTATTAAGCTTAGAACTTCCTAATATCTTGCTAGATATACTTTTCTGTAGCTTAGGGAGTTATTCTAGCCAAGCGTTAATACACAGACCATTGTTCTATTTGTCCTTACTTTCTACTTCTTGTATAATTTTTCTGCTGACAAATCTTATGGCTACTGCTTAGCTCTAATTGCAGTTTTGCTGTCTCTGAGGCCTGCCTTTTGCAGCTTCCCCAAAACCCTCTGATTTTAAGGAATCCCACAGCATCTGCCTCCTGGGAGCCCCAGCTCACAGAGCAAAGCCCGGCAGCCCGGCTTTTCGGGGAAGCGAGCGGCGCCTCGCTGCAGCCGAGCCCGGATTCCATGGGAATTCCAGACACGCCTTCGGGGCTCTCCCCGCCCTCGGGAGGTGTTGGCCCAAGGGCGTTTCCCCGTGGATGGGTTTCCATTGCCCCCGGCGCTGCTCCCGGCATTAGGTGGCAGGGCACGAGTAGCGCCGGGGACGCGCCCGAGCCACAGAATCTGTTAAAGCTCTCCAAGAAACCCAACATCCAGGCTTTTTTCCTCTCCCCGCCCCCAGATTAAACGCAAAGAGGTTCCTTTTGGGCAATGTCCTTGCAAGGATGTGCGCGCGATAGCTGTGCTGTGGTATTGCTGAAAAGCATGCTAAAAACACGTGGTGGCAGCTTATCTGCTTAAGGTACTTTAGTTAACTAATTTATTTTCCGTGTTAAATAGCACATAAGAAAATAATTTATACAGGCAAATATGCAGAATATACTCTTTAATAAATAGCAGGTAAAAAAATAGATTTCTTTAAAAACATTTTGAGAACCAGAAAAGCAAAGGTACCTTATAAATACGCATATTCACGTTCTTTCGGGAAGGGCATTACTTCGCCCTATCCCGAGTCAATAATTTAAAAGACCACGTAAAAAAAAAAAAAAAAAAANNAAAGAAATTGTTTCCTCAGCTCGCATACGTGAGAAGAAGGGTTAAATAGGTTAAATGGGAAGTAACAGCGCAGCGCAGTCGTTCTTTTCCCGGTTCTCGGGGCGTCCCTGGGGGCGGTGCCGCGGGCTGGGACCTGAGGGCAGTTCAGCACTTCAGCAGCTCACTGCAGCACTTGTCCTGGAGGGCAGCGCAGCGCAGGTTGTCCAGCACTTGCATAACGTGCAGGATGGTGGTGGCCCTGAGGCACGCCGTGCTCTCGGGGGTCTCCTGCGGGGGGAGATGGGCTGGCTCAGCTCTGCAGCGCGGGCTCAGCCGCCCGTGCGGGCGCTGACACCCCAAAAGCCTGCAAAACCCCGCCGGCCTGACTTACTGCTCGCATGGCCGCCTGCAGCTTGTGCAGCCAGTGCCTGAGCCTGCCCGAGGGCTGGTGCGAAGGATCCACCTGCAAGGAGAGCGGCCGGGTGAGAGCAGCCCCGCAGCGCGGCCGCGGGGCCGGGCGGGCAGGGCTCTGGGGGAGGCACTCACACAGCCCCGCACGTCCTCCCGGGCGTGCCTGAAGAAGTCCAGGGGCCGCCGGCGCACCTCGGCAAAGCTGGGGGCAGCGGGCAGCTCCAGCATGGCAGTGGTGAGGTTCAGCTCGGCCGCCACCAGCACCACTCGGTCGGACATCTGTGGGTGGGAGTGTCCTGGTTAGGGACCCGAAGCAGCAGGGCTGGAGGATGGGGGTCTCGGAGACCTGCCCGGGGCTGCGGGTGGAGGTGGAAGCGGCGGACAGGAGAGGTGTGCCCCCTTTTTACAGCATCACCTCACTCTTACCGGCAGGTCTACTGCATTCCATTTCCGGTGGAAGAGCCTGGTGTTGCATTTGTGGCTGTTCACCTGCAAGCATAAATCAAGAGAGAGACTGAAAAACTCTCATCGTGACTTCTGGCTATATTGGACAACCCAGGCCAGCCTTGAGGGCTCTGAAACCAGGATGAAATTTGGCCCAGCATCCTTCATGTCCCCAAACACCCTTGGAAAACATCTTCCTCATCTCCAAACTGCTGCAGAAAACATGCACCTTGTCACTCAGTTCTTGAATTCAGCATCCCCCCTGCCTTGCCCCCTGCCAGCCCACAGCGCCCTGTTGCCAGCAGTACTCACAACCTCTTGTCTCATCTTGTCTGCAGCCTTCTGCTCCTCCTGTGCAATCTTCTGGTACTTGGACAGCCTGCAGCCGTTCGTCGGGGTGTCATGGGGAAAGGCAGCCCCCAGGCTGACCCCCAGCACCAGCACGAGCAGTGAGGTGAGGCTGAGGTGCAACATTTTGGCAAGGAAAGGTTGACAGTCGGCGATGGAGTAGGATGGGGTGAGGAGGCTGCGGTGCAGGATGCCAGAGAGGATGAACCGGAGGACTCCGGGCAGGATTCGCTTAATTTCAGATGCAGAGGTGCCTGACAGGTGCTACAGGTGGCTTGTTCAGATGTGGAGCTCCCGAGCTGGTGGCTGTCCCAGGGATCTGCTTTGCCTTGCTCGCTGTGGCTGCCTTGCTGCTCCATCTCCAGCTTTTTATTCCTGCCTGGTGCTTTCATCTTCACAGGAAAACCCAGGCTGGTACAGCTGGAAACAAGAAAATGAAAGTGGTGCAGGGAATCTCCCCTCCCCTCCGTTACCTGCCCTGCTGCCTCCAGCCCTGCTGCCTGCTCTGCCTCAGCCTGGGATGCCAGGGGATGCTGGGGCTGGGGTTGGCAAGTGGGGGGGACGCCAGCATGACCCAGCCCCACCCTGCGCTGAAAGCTGTGGGAGACACCTGGGGACAACAGGTTCACGGGGGACAGGAGGGTTTTGGTGTCTCCTGAGCTGCAGCAGGAGTTCAGGCCTCAGTTTCCCTGTGGGAAAGGCCATGGTGGGTTGGGGCCATAAGCAGCAGCCAGGAGTGGGCACTGCACAGTCCAGGCTGCAGGCGTGAGCTTTTATGGCTGTGTTTTCCTGAGGGACCAGGCTCACCACCAAAGCAAGGAAAAAGGTGAAAGCAGAAGCACTTCCACCTGAAGTTTTCCAGGTGGGACACAGTTGTGGAGGGAGATGAAGATGAGCAGGGCTGCCACCCTACAATCCACTGGAGCTGGCTGGGGTTTCCTTCCTGTTCAGCCTGGAGACACAAATAGGGTGTATTGACATCCCTCTGCTGACAGCTGGAATGGCACTTCTCAGCAAACTGTCCCTTCATCAAGGGAACCTCCTGTGGTCACTGCTGTGCTTTTAGTCTCACACACTCACCAAGCATTAAATATAAAAACTTAGGGCAATACCTGGATCTGAGAAGCAAAGACAGTGAGAAAGTAAAAGGCATAAATGCACTTTGCAGGGCCCTGAACGATGACCACAGAACACTCCAGGAGGACCCAATTTTTAATGTTCATATTTGGAACTAAAGTGCTGATTTCAAAGAGTCCAAGAAAAGGAGAAAAGTTCTTAAAAGTTCTTGTGGAAGCATGTGGAAAGGTACACCTGTGGGTGAGCAGAGTGGCATGGATGTGGTCATGGAGATGGGCTGGGACCTCTCAACATCATCCAGTGCAACCCTTGCCCTGGCAGGATCAGCTGGCATGGGCTGCCCAGGACAGTGACCAAGGATGGAGCGGACACTTCACAGTCTCTGTTTTTCTTGTGTTCAGATGGACTTTCCCTGGTTCAGCTTGTGCTGTGCTGCCACACCACCATGAGCCCCTGAGCCTCCTCTCTCAGCCTTTCCTCATAGCAGAGATGTTCCTCTCCATCATCTTCATGACCTTGATTGGACTCCTCCAGTCCCTGCCATGTCTCTCTCCCACTGAGGAGCCCAAAACTGGACCCAGCACTTCAGGAGTGGCCTCACCAGTGCTGAGGAAAGGGGAGGAATCACTTTCCTCAGCCTTCTGGAAACACTCCTCCCAGTGCAGCCCTCCATACCATTTACCTTCTTTCCCACCAGGACACTTTCCTGGCTCATGTTCAATTAATGAAGAGGTCGAGCAGGACCAGCTGTTGACTCACAGGGTCCATCCAACCCTTCTTGAGCCCTTCCCCTGCTCCAGCAGCATCCCAGAGGGCTCAGATCTTTCCTGGAAAGCCTTAGTGGAGATGAAGAATGGGAGGGGGCAGTGTGGATTGGACAGTGGCTCGTTCCACTTTGTCCAAACTGGATGCAGGCGCAGCTTGGAGAAGAGCCAGGACAGCAAAACGTGGTGCTAAAGCAAAGCCCCAGAGCATGGTGGGCACAGGTTTTCCAGTCATGGATATGGCCACTGGACCAGGCTCCATGCCAGCCTCCCTCACAGCAGCAGGTAGGGGGAGGTCAGGAATTAAAAGCCTGAGCCCTGGTGTGGGCTGGGGTCCCTTGTCTGCCTTTTTGGTGAACAGGACAATGGCTCTGTCTTTCCTTTCTCTCCCATTAAAGAAACCCACAGGAGATTAATTTTTATTTAACACAGCGAAGTTTATGATCAATATAGCTGTGAAATACAAGTCCAAACCAGCATAAATAAGACCATTTCTGTCATCCAAACAGGCACAGCTCAGCTGGAATAGAGGGCAACTTAGCAGAAAATCCCAACAGATGTAAAATAAGTGTGGCCCCAGTGAGAGAGGGCTGATCCACCACCAACCACGGTCCCACACCACCGATCCCTGCCGAGACACTTTCGGGTCACCCGTCGGGTCACAGAGCAGCATCACGTCCTCGTGGGACAGCTTTGGCTCCTGTTTCCCACGGCTGTGGCTTTTCTCTCCCAGGTGTCATTTCTGTTTGGAGAAGTAAAGCGAAACCTCATTTCTTCACAGATGCAAAAGGAAATTCAGAGGCACCAAAGAAAAGCTAAAGCTGCAGGGCAAAGCTGGGCCACAAGCGCAGCCCCCGGCACCCATGGCGGCTGGGATGGAGGGATGAGGCTCTCCCCTGGGCACCCTGCTCAGATATTTGTGCCAGCCCCAGCCACAGCTGAGTCCCCAGAGACCTGGCCTGACAGCAGTGAGGGGTTTTTCTTCATGGGATGGGGTGCTGCCATCCTGGGCTTTGGTGTGTTTCTTGCCCAGCAATGTCACACTCCACCACAGCCCAGCCAGCAAAGTGTGGCTGCATTCACCACAGCTCCTCCAAACTGTGCCAGTGCCAGCTCCTGCCCTGGCAGGGGAGAGTTCCCCAAAGGCAGCATGGGCTGGGGACATCACACTGTGCCCAACAGAGTCTACAGGGCACTGGGGACCCACCACAATCATCGTTCCAGTCCCAGTGATGCCTTGTGAAGGCTGCTGTAGAACAGAGGCTGGACAGAGCTAAAGAATAAAGCAGGGATTTATTAAAAGGATCTCCTCAATGGATCCACCTTGGGCAGCACAAGANTGCCGATGGTGCTGTGCCAGGAGAGCAGCACCGATGGTGATGATGGAACCCTTCCTTGGGTTCAAGGAAACTTGCTTGGAGCAAGAAATCCCAGGTGTGGGATTTCCAGGTGCGAGAACAAAAGTGAAACTGACTGTGGACAGGGCTGGCGTCAGCGCTGGGTGAGGCAATCGCTCCGCGGTGACTCACGGATTCCTGCATGGCACGAGCATGGGAAAGGTGCTCGCCACAGGCCATGGCACTGGCGTGGGCAAGGACGAGCCCAGATGGCTCCTGACCCCAGTGGGCCAGTCTGGGAGGAAGTGACTCCTGCTAAACCAACTAGTCTGGGTAGAGAAGGTAGAAAGAACAGAAAGCGTGCCCCAAAAAAGCCAGGTTTAAAAATAAACCCCGGGTGATGTGCGGGAGCCCTGCCCACGGCCCGATGGTGCCAGGACAGGGGCATCAGGTGGGCTCTGCTCCTCAGCCACCACTGGACCCGTCCCTGCCAACCCAGGGTGTCAGTGCCACCAAAGTGCCCCCAGCCCCACTGCATCCCCCAGAACCTTCAGCACCTCCCAGCACGTGTGAGCTGCAGCAGCCACTGCAATGCCGTGCATGGTGGTGATGCAATCCCTGCTGTTACCTCATGGCTGGGCACCCATGCAGGGAAGGAAGGGCTTTTAAATTAAATCACAGCCGTAATTAGCGAGCAGGCTTAAACTTGTTGTAAATTTAAAGTGAGGAAAAAACCCAAACACTTTTTCCCCAGAGCCTTTTTGCCAGCACTGTCGGGACACGGGGATGTCGCCTCCTGCGGGACCCCTCCCTTCCCTGGAATGTCTGCAGGGATGCAGCTCACAGGGACAACCCTGCCAGCAGAGCCAGACAGGCCCTCGGCGTGGCAGCAGTGGTGCCACCCAGGGCCAGCCCGGGCAGGAGAGACCCCTCGTGCTCACCCAGCAAGGGAGGCCTGAGAGCTGCTGCTGGCCCAAACCCAACCTGCAGCTGGAGCAGCGCCTCAGCCAGTGAGATCAGGGCCTGATCCAGTATTGCTGCTCCAGCACCTGGCTGTGGACACAGAGACCAGTCTCCCATCCATGATGGGTTTCCCATTCCTTAGCTGTCCTCCCAAAACCCCATCACCCTCCTGGGGGACCAAGTGGGGGCAAAGCCTTTGCCCCCCACCCTGGGCAAGCTGAGAGCAGCTCAGTCAGGACCCTGAGAGCCCAGAAGTACCTCCAGCCCCTCTCACCCCCTCTGGGGCCAGGAGCAGAGGTGGCACTTCACCTTTCTTAAGAATGCACTGACGTAGAACAGAGTGAGGGCACAGCCCTTCCCATGGTGTCAGGGAAGCTTTCTTGCCAAGGACAGGAATTACAGGAAAGGGAAAGATCCCTGCAGAGGGTGGGTCTGGACTTGAAATATCCAGAAGGCAAACAGGAGGTGACCTGTGCCAGGGTATGCCCAGCTTTGAGCCCTCATGTCTCCCCTTACCCCTCCCAAAAACTGCAGCCTCTAATCTGCCCTTTGCAGCATGGGTGGGTGATAGGGGCACAAACCTGCTCTCCCTTCAGCAGTGACCCCATAGAGGCTCCTGAGCTGTTCTGAGGGGCCTCACTAGGGCCAAGGCACTCCTGGGGCAGGTAAGGTGCTGATAATTGCACCAGGGATGGGGGCACACTGTGGGTGAGAACAGCCCCTTTCCAGGGCAGCCCTCAAAGACAGTGCACAGCTCCTCACTTAGCTGGGGCAGGAAAAGCGGTCAGTGGCCCTTCCTACCCAAAACCCACCTTCCCCACGGAGCAGAGGGGCACTGAGGGCATCAGGACACTCAGTGTAGCACAGTTATTCCCACACCATTGAGTGCTCCACAGCCTCTTTGTAAAACAGGAACCACAGGCAACATTTTCTCAGCTTGCTTTTTAATTATTATGAATTGTCTAAGAAATGCAGTGAGTTTCTCAGCTGATGATTCTCTTCCCCACATGTAATTAAACCAGCAGTCCACAATGGGACACTTCCAGTGCTGAGGGAGCAGCACTGGGCAGACAGCAGCACGAGGTGGACAGGAACCTGATGGGCATAAAACCCCATCTGCTTTCCACAGGAGACCAAACTTTCATTCAGCAAAATCAGCAGTAATCTTCCCAAGGAGTAAGAGCAGTTACAAGCAGGGTTTTAGGAGACAATCCACCTTGAGCTCCTGAGATAGCACCAGATCAGGAGAAGGGTTTGCTCTCTCAGCGTCCCTTGCACCCCAGCACACAGACGTGCCTCACCCAGAACTCCACCGGGGTCTCACGAGAGGAAACTCCCATTGTCTCCAGCATCCTGAAAGGACAAGCAGAGGAAGGGTCTCACCCTGCCCAGACAGCTCCCACCTGATGTGGGGCAACACCCAGAGACAGATCCCTTCCACCCACAGCACACAGTGGGCATGGCAAATGCCTCCAGCTGCTGCACAAGGGCTGTTCTGGTCAGTGAATAAATGAGCAGGCACCCTGCCCCACAGGCCCTCGCTGGGGCTGAAACAGATGGGTGGGAATGTTGGAATGCAAGCCTCTCTGAGCTCCTGAGAGAGGGAGGTGAATGCAGGGCTTGAATTAAAGCCTTTAGAGAAATTAAGGTATATTAAACCACATAGATATGAAGTAGAAGTGTAGGTTTAAGTTTTAAGTAAACAGAAGTGTGAGTTATAGTTTTAAATAAGTTCAAGCTTTAGGTTTTAAGTAAGTAGAAACACATTTTAAGTGCCTTAAGAAGCTGTATCAGCTAGCAAAGGCCCTAAGGCCTAGTTTAAAGTTCAGCAACTTAGCCCTAAACGTCACAAAAACACAGCAGAACCTTGCCACTAGAACAGATAGAATTAGTCACATAAAACAGATAAAATTACAGGTGTAAATAGATAGAACTATTCATGTAGATAGATAAACTTTTAAGTAAGAAAACAGATAGTACATTTGCATAAATAGATAATATTATATACATAGTTTTTTAAGAACTGACACCACTTTTGTACTACTTTTGCACACTAGAATCAAGCTTAGATTGGTTTGGAAAGAATGTTTTAGAATCGTGTTTTTAGCTGATTGGATGTTTTGTGAATAAAAAGTCCCTGTAACGGGATGCAAAAGACAACATCAATGACCACCACAACCAGGACTATCAACAACCACAACAGAAGAAGAAAAGAAAAGGATAAAGAAGACTCTGGTCCTTGCTGCTGCTCAGGACATTGGAGCCTGTGCCAGGGAACAACTGTTGCTGCTGCTGTTCCTGCCCAGAACCTGGGACTCTATTCCAAAAAGCAGCCTTGCAGCTGCTGCTCTGGCTTGGGACTCTAGTCCAGAAAGCTTTTGCATGGACTTTAACACCTTGAACTCCTTGCCTTCGAGACTGAAGTATTCATGCAATAAAGAACCTTACAGCAGCCCACAGCTGCTCGTGTCTCCTTGAAGACCCTAGACCCACTAAAGCTCGACAGGTGAAGATGCAACCACCAATATTTTTCATGCCCTTTGCCAGTTAAAAGCAAGGTAAAGAAACTCAGGATAGTCTCGTGTCAGAGGTTTCATGGACACATCAGTGCAAGCACATCCTGCTGTTACACAGGCTTAAAATCGAAGGATCTGCTGTTGAAGCCCTGACAAGTGTCCACCCCTGGGGGGACAGAGGGAGCACATCCCTGCACACTCCCTTGCAGCTTTGAAGGGGTCTGCACAACCTCCCTCTGCATGCACTGCACAGGACAGGTCCTCCACACCCTGCTTGTTTTCCCCAAGCAGTTTTCTCACCTCTTTTCAGTCTCCTGGAGGAGGGATGTTGCAGCTGTAGGGTCATTCTTCTTAAAGGTTTGATATGAAGAGGCAGACTCCATGTAACCAACCACACCCTCAACAGTCATGGGAATTGGGTCATAGATATCAGTGACTCTGCAAGAGACATGGGCAAGAAAGGAGCATTGGCAAGTTAAATCTCAAAGGCAGGGAGGGGAACATGGACCACAGGTTGACATGGTGGTGGATAAAATATCTGACGCCATCAAAGGTGGTTTTGCTCACCTCTTCTTGTCTGGGAATGGCAAGGCCTCAAAGATCTCTTTGTAGTCATCCAAGACATGTTTTACTCTATTATGTGAGTATTTTAAAATCTTGTCCCAGCACTGTGAAGACAGTGTATTGAAAACAAACAAAAAACCACTTGAAGTTCTCAGATGCCACTTAACTCACTTTTGGGCCTCTATCTGATACAGTCATATATGTCCTTTTTTTTAAAGACTTGCTGCATTAAAACACACCAAAATCTTGCTTAATGTCAAGAATTCAAGGATCCTGTTATAGAAAGAAGGCTCCTGTCCTCTCTACACAGCTCTTACTCATAGTGGAGTCTCCTTTTATCCAATTGTTAAAACACCCTTTGTCCAGAAAGGTTCCTAAAAAAAGGCCATCTTCCCAACAGTTTCCACTTCCCATTCTTTTCACTGTGATCAGGGCAACAGGAAAAGTCTCCTGGACAATACCAGCTCCCAGATCTGCCCTGGCACCCTTCTCACCCCCACCAGAGCCTGCCCTATCAGTCCTCATGTCCCTCTCCTCATGATCCAGCCAGCCCAGTGTGGAAGTCTCTAAATCCCTGCATTTACCCCATTCTACATTAGGATTCCTCTCATCTGTCCCAGATTGAAGAGCAAGATGTATTCAATTACCATCTGTCAGAGGTGTAGCAGTTATTTTCTCTTAAATGGGCAGTTTTCTTTATNAATCCCATTCCTCCCTCTCTGCCCCCGAGTGCCACGCGTTTCCCCCCGCCCCGAGGCTCTCCCAGCTGACCTCCCTGAAGACTTTGGTGAGCTGCTGGGAGCAGTCCCCGTAGCGCAGGCTCATGCCCACGGTGTAGGTGCTGATGGCCACGCAGCCGCCCGGCCGCAGCACGCGCTGCGCCTCCCGCATGAAGCGCTCCGTGTCGAACCAGTGCGCGGCCGTGAACGAGGTCAGGACGTCCACGGAGGCGTCCTGGAACGGCAGCTCCTCCGCAGGGCACGTGCTGCGGGGCAAGGGGAAAAGCCACGGGTGATGGGGGAGTTACAGGGCAGGACGTGGAGTCAGGGGGTGTTTTTTGATGGTTTGGGATGCAAGACCACACCTTCTGGGAGTCTAGGATAATGCCTGTTCACACCAGGAATTCCATCAAATGGAATCTTTGGTGCCAGCTGGCTCCTACAACAGTCACAAACCACCTCCTCCACATGAGGACCTGGATTCTGCCTTTGTCTGAGTGTGATGTCCTGATACTCACAGGTAGGAGATGTTGGGCATGCAGGGGGTGTCCTTGGCCTCCTGGATCTGCGCTTCACTGATGTCCGTGCCCACCACCTTCTTGAAGTGCTCCCCAAGGAAATGGGTGCCTTGTCCAGAGCCACAGCCAACATCCACTGCCAGCTCCGCAGGGATTGCCTTCTGCAGGGAGGAGTGGGTGTGTCTCAGTGGGCAGCCACCCAATTCCTGTGCTTTTACCCCATTCCTCCCCCCAGCACCCACTCAGGAACAGCCTCTCTAAAGGCATGGCAGAACCTGTAGAAAGCCTCTTCTGTGCCCCCATCTGGCCATGAGCCCTGCTGCTTTATCTTTCCCAGAGGCACCAACCAAGGTGACACTCCCGGCAAGGTAAACACTGCCACCCACAATTAAATACTCCTTGGATTTTTCCCCACCTACAATTAAATACTCGTTGGATTTTTCCTCCAGCCTGCCCGTTCCCCGCTCACCTTTTCCCGCAGGTAGGAGAGGATGGTCTGCTGCAGCTCTTTGCCCGGTGCAAACCTGTATTTCTGGTAGACGGCCGCATGCCCTCTGCCCTCGAACATCTGGGTGGCCATGCTTGGCTGACCTGGCACCTGGGAGGAGGCAGCGAGCCGGGGATGTCACACGGGACCAAACTCCTGCCGCCTCCCTAGCGCGGGACCGCAGGCACTGGAAGCCTCCAGTTCCCGGCGGGGCCACGGGGAGGACTTTGCCCATGAGGCTCCAGCAAGGGAGCGTGATCCTGCTCTCCAGGAATCCCTCCCACAGCCCTGAGCTCATCACAGGAGCAAACCAGCGGCGTCCGACCGGAAAAGCTTTCTAGGTTTTTACACACCCCATAAGGAGTGTTCAACTCCATTGCTTCCCCCACCCACCCGGCTGTTTCCTCAAATCATTCACTGAGCAGCGAAGCAGGAAAACTACCAGTAAAACATGGGGGGTTTTTGTTGGCTGGATTTTTTTTGCCTTTCTTTTACGGAAATCAATTTTCTCGTATTAGCAACACAACCACAACTCCACCTTGCGCTTTCCCAACCACCTGCCGCTTTTTGGCCCTTCCCGTCCGGCAGCCACCCAAAGGCTCTTAGGGCACTGAAGCCATCACCACGCGTGGAGGCGAGCGGGGCCCTTCGGCCTGGGCGCAGCTCAGCCCCGGGAGCCAGGGGAGCCCCCCGGGAGCCAGGGGAGCCCCCCGGGCACGGCGCTCCCCGCTCCGGCCCCCGCCAGCCCCGGTGGCCGGTGTCGCGGGCGGGGTTTG
>VXBC01002306.1:176608-197835 GCA_013399945.1 Ploceus nigricollis
GTTACCCGGCCATAGGGACGGTCCAGCGCTTGTCTTCCCGCGGTGGGATTTCAGGAGAGGAGCTGAGGCTCTGAACAAAAAGGGGGGCCCTGCATCCCTGACCAGGGGCAGGTCCCACTGCCCGCAGCTCTGGGGTGTTCTGTTCGCAGGCTGGGCTCACAGAATCCCAGAATGGACTGGGATGGAAGGGGCGTTAAAGCTCATCCAGTTCCACCCCTGCCATGGCCAGGGACACCTTCCACTAGCCCAGGTTGCTCCAAGCCCTGTCCCGCCTGGCCTGGAACACTTGCAGGGAGCGCAGCTGCTCTGGGCAACCTGTGCCAGGATCTCACCACCCTCACAGGGAAGAATTTCTTCCTAACACCTCATCTAAATCTCCTCTCGTTTAGTTTAAGACCGCTCCCCCTTGTCCTATCACAATCTGCCCCAGTAAAAAGTCACTCTCCGCTTTGGGCACCGGAAGGGCTCTAAGGTCTCCCTGCAGCCTTCCCTTTTCCAGGTGAACCCCCGCAGCTCTCCAGCCCGGCTGCATTCAGGGATGCCGGGAGGAGATGACGATGCTCAGCCGGAGCGGGCTGTAAGGGAGGGAGAGCTGCGTGTGCTGATCTCTGGGAGCAGATCCTGCTCTCCTGCTGTCGCTCGCATCCGCTTTGTGCGCAGGGCGTGAGCTTGGGGCTCTTGTATGAACAGATTCTCCCTGACCCGTGGAGAAGAGCTGTGCAAGCACGTAAAGAGGGTTTGCATGTGGCAAAACACCCGTGTTTTGCGGCGGCTCTCCCTCCTTCTCCGATGCCAGCCGCCGTCCTGGCACCGCAGAGGGTGTCCCAGCCCGGGGATGGAGCCGGGACCGTGCCCTGCCTGCGCCATCGGTGTGCCAGACGCGTTCGGGAGTGGCTGTGGGATGCTGCCCGCTGTCCTGCACCGGTGTCAGGTAACAGCAGAGCTGGGAACACACGCCTTGAAACGCCCTGATTTCGCGCTGGTAAAGCAGTTCCCTAAATATTAACCGGCTAATCCCAAGCATGGGGCCTCCAGCCCAGGAAATTGGCATTAACCTCCCGGGAGCCGGGCACACGTGCGGAGAGGCTCCTGCTGTGCCCCGTGGCCGCGGTGGCTGTCCCTCACCTGGCACCTGGCTTTAGTAACAGCCTGGCGATCCACTTAATGCTGGCCCTGAGGAGGAAAGCCTTTATAAATTCTGGGAATTGGAAAGGCACCTGCCCTTCTACACGTGTGCCAGCATAATTAATCTAACAGCCTAATCGCTGTCCCTAACACCCTAATGATGCTTGCTCCTTCTCGGGGGGCCGTGGGGTCTCATTTCATACTGGGGATCCTGCAGTAGCTTGCTGGCTTTATTTTTACTGCAGTGCTGTTTGAAGTGAATTATTTGCTTGAGATTCCAGCTCTTCTAGCTGAGTTTTAGGTTTGGGAGCTGGTGTTGCAAAGCATCCGGGCTCCTTGGTTGTCTCCTGGTGTGTGACGGTGGGGTCTGGCTCGCATGGTGCACTCAGGATGAGAATAAAGTAAATATTTGGGCTCCAAATGCCAAAATTTAATGTGACCTGAAAGCCCCTGGAGCAGAGTTCCCTTGATGGAGCATTGGTGCTCACCATTTTCTGGATAAAATCCACAGTGTGAAATGCTCCCTGTCCCTTCTGGTACCACGGAGACTCCTTAACCTGCAAAGCCACTGCTGTTCATGTGCTTCTTTTCTCCCTCCCATTTTTTCCTTTGCAACGTTGCTTGGAAGAGCTGTTGGCAGAGCTCTCCGTGCTGGTGTGGGTTTGCTGACTCCTGGGCACTGCCACATGCCTTACAGGATGCTCTATGCTGTGATTTGGAAATGGGAATGTGCTGGGAAGTGCCCTTCGAGCTGTGAGGGAGGGAGTGGCTTAGAAAAGCTGAGGTGTGGCAGTGTTATTGCTAAATACTGGTGTTTTAAGAATTCAAATGTTAAGCCTACTTACTGGGGTAAATGCCTGAGTGGGAAGAAGCTGTGGAAGGCAGGGTGGGAGTGAACTCCTGCTGGTGGCACAGCTGGCTCCTGAGTGCTCCCTCCCTGTCTGCTCCACCACTGAAAAACGCTTGTGCCCCTCCACACCCTCCAAGTTACCTTTGTTTGCTTGTCTTTAATGAGAGATTATAAGAGATTATCTTTCCCCTTATTACCTGTTGCTCAGGTTTTTGGTTTGTTGAAAGTCTAATTAACCTTCCTGCTGGAATGCTGATGGGAATTAGTTTCTTTTCTATTTCATCTATGTGCTGGAGCTCCTCTTAGCATCTTTTTATGGCTTGGTGCCATGGTACCCACAGTGTTACCTGAAGTTTCTCTGGATGGGTTCCTTGGGAAGGGAATGGGGTTTGGGTAGCAAACAAAATAAACAGTGGGTTGTTCTGACAAGAAGTGAGCAGGGATTGCCAGAGGGTGATAAGGCCAAAAATAGTTCTGCACTTGTATTGTTCTGCTCAAGCAGCTGGGCATCTTGCTTAGACACTTTATGGAAATCCCCTGCTAAAAGTTCTCTTGGCAGAAGTGTCCTTGTTAAAAAATTGCACATCCCAATAGCAACATAAAGCCATAAAACACAGAACTGCCCTGGTGCAGAGAAAAGCTCCCCACCTGTGTGAGGAGAGCACTCCCAGAAGATGATGCTCGGCTTTGCTAAGCAAATAAAGCTGGAGTTCATTAGAAGGCTGAGGACATTTCCATTGCCAAGATAAGATGGGGCCGAATATCCTTTCCATGCCTTGTCTGTTGTTGCACAGCTCAGCACATCACCGCAGCTCTGAGCTAGGAGCTGCAGGCTGGGGGCACCTGTGGGCATCGCATGGTTTGGTTTGAACCATGGCTTGCCTGCTCGGGATGTTTGCTAAGGAAAAAACCTCTGTCCCCCCATCCCCCCTGCTCCCCTCCCTCCTCTCTGGGAGAGGGGAGGGCACAGCAGTGGGCACTGGGAAGGAGCCCATCCAGTCCCACCCCCGCTGCCTGCCCCTCTCTCCCTGCAGTAACAACAACCCCTACGCGTCCTTCGGAGCCACGCTGGCGCGGGATGAGGAGCAGAACCTGTGGAGCACCCCCCACGACGTGACCCACACCGAGGCCGACGACGACCGCGTGCTCTACAACATGATCGTGGTCAGGAACCAGCTGGACAAGGACTCGGAGGTGAGGGCTGGGCTGGGGCAGGGTGTGGTGAATCACAGCATCACAGAACCCTTTGGGATGGAAGAGACCTTAAAGCCCATCCAGTCCCACCCCCACGGGCAGGGACACCTTCCACTATCCCAGGTTGGTCCAAGCCCTGTCCAGTCTGGCTTTGGACACCTGCAGGGATCCAGGGGCAGCCACAGCTGCTCTGGGCACCCTGTGCCAGGGTCTCACCACCCTCTCAGGGAAGATGTTTTTCCTAATATCCCATCTAAAGCTACTTTCTGTCAGTTCGAAGCCATTCCCCCTTGTCCTGTCATTCCAGGCTTTTGTGAATAGTTTTGCTCCATCTTTCCTACAGGATTCCCTTCAGGCACTGGAAGGCTGTAATTAGCTCACCCTGTCTTCTCTTCTCCAGGCTGAACAATCCCAATTCTCTCAGCCTTTCCTCACAGCAGAGCTGCTCCCTCCCTCTGATCACCTTGGTGGGCTCCTCTGGACTGACACCAGCAGATCAATGTCCTTCCTTCAATTAAGCTGCTGTGGAGACTCCAGAGTCCCCCAGTGTGGCTCATGTAGGCACCAGGTCCTCCCACCTGTTCCATCACCTTCCAGATTTTATCCTGCATCTGGTGTGGATATCTCTGTGGCCATCTCATCCCTGGGGAGCTCGGGGGTATCTCCAGCACCTGATCCAGGAGGAGCTGCCCTGAGGTGTGGTGTGTTTCTCACACCCATGGTACCCTTGGGTTCATGTCCCTCTGTGGTGAGAATCTCCGTGTTCTCCTTGGCTTGGATGCTTTCAGTGCCCTCCCAGGGCATTATCCCTTTGAGCATGAATTGCCTCCAGAATCTTTTCTCCCCTCACTCCCCATCCCCTTTGGAAATCTCTGTTTCTGTACATCTTTGGTCAGCCCAAACCAAAGGTTATGTGCTTTCTGTGGAGGAGTGAGGGCACACAGCAGCTGACACTTAACAACCAAGGAAGGCAGGAGGTCACTAATGGGCTGCTGCCTACATGCAGGGATGTGGGAAAAGACACGAGGTAGGCTTGAGCTGGAGACCAGGGACAAATGGACTTCTCAGGAAAGGAAACTGAGAGGAGGAATAGAAGAGACAAAGAAAGGAGAAGAAAGTGTCAGGGAATGGGAAGAACATGAGGAAGATGCTTTACAGTGGCCAGGAAGCATTTGTTTCTCACATATCAGGAAGCAGGGAGATTCCAGGGAGGTTTCCCAGGCATTCATGGCAGCTGGAACATGCTTGGGAACGATGCCCTGCAACCACCACAACCCAGCAAGGTGTGCTGGGAGCTCTGGGGCTCCCATTTCCTGCCTCCCCAGGCTGCTGCTTTGCTTGGCTATTTCCCTGGTTTGTCCTTTCCGTGGCCGGGCTGACGTTTGCGCGGCCCCGGCAGCGCCCGGAGCGCCGCTGCCACCGCGGGGACGTGTCAGGTTCAGTCCTGCTCCAGAGGGATGCACAGCAATTATTGGGAAGCAGGGAACTGGCACGGCTCTGAGTGGGAAGGGAAAATCATGGCTGTTACATAAAGGCTGTTCTGCAGCCCTGATTTCCTTTGCTGAGGCACTTCAGCGCAAAGGAGATTGCAGTGTCCTGATTAGGAGCAGGCTGAGCAAACAGTGACACATTTTTCTCCTCTCTGATTGCTTTCATGACTCCAGAACGTTTGCAGGAAAGCCTGGAGGCTTCATGTTTAACTTCAACGTGATCCTACTTCATCCAAGAGCCTGCAGGAGCATAACTGTTTCTCCTGTGATAGTCTCTGTAAACCAAAAGCCAGCTCAGCTTTACAAGGAGCCTTAAACTCCAGAGAAACCAAAATTACAAGTTGTAATTAGCTAAAAGAGGTAATGGAATGCTTGTATACAGTTGGCCACAATCCCCATTTAACGGGGTTGTTTTTTGGTGAGTTTGATTGAATCGTGGTGTTTACAATGGATGGTTTTGTAACAGCATTTTCATGGTGGCATGTGACCTTTACGGCTCGGACTGGAGATCTCTTTCCTCCCCACTGCTGCTCTCTCTACCTTGAGTTGCTTGTCTGAGAGAAGCCAGGGAGCTTCATCCATCCCAAAGTGAGCCAGGGAGCTTCATCCATCCCAAAGTGGCTGAAGGAAACAAGGACAGCTCCATTTAGGGGGCTGCACTGGTGTGTGTCACAGCAGTGGTGTGTGTCACCCTCGTTCAGGGGGCAGGGAAGAGCATCAGTTATGGCTGAGCAGGAAAGTGCTCCTGCCCCTGCATGTCCAAAACCAGTGTGCCTGCCTGCCCTAAATCCTGCCCTAAATCCTGCCCTCAGTGTATCTGTAGGGTTTTTAGTGGCTCTGAGCAGTCCCTGTGCCTGCCAGTGGACAAAGAAAGCCCAGAACTCACGGGGCTTCCTCTCAATAGCAAAGGTAGGATTACACACTCTGCTTTTTCATGCAGTGCAATCAATAAAAACCCTGGGGAGCACAACATCAGGACAACAGTGAGGAAAGTTTTGAGGAAAGCCAAAGCCCTTTACACTTGCTTTGAGCGTGGCCCCGTGCCCTTTGCAGCCTGGGATTGGCAGCAGCTCTGCTGTCCCCTCTTACAGCTGGGAAACTGAGGCACCACAGGGAAGCCCAGCACGCTGCTGCAGTTTCCAGCTGCAGCTCTTGCTGGGTGGCAGGACAGGGAGGGTCTTGGACAGCAAAGCCAGCATTCCTGCTGTGCTTGGCCCCTGGTGCCAAAATCTCTCCTTACTCCAGCAAGCATTTTAAAACTAGGCCAGATTGCAGTGCCCTCCCCTCCTAATGAGACTTCAGCTCAGAGAAAGAGAAAAAAGCCTGATTGCAGAACAACACTGAGCTGCAAAAGCCATCATCTGCTTGGGGGGCTGCTCTGCTCCCAAAATCCCCAGGGAGAGCCTGTGGATACTGCAGGACTGGGGATGGAGGAACAGTTTCTTTGTGTGGTGCACAAGTGTTACAAAACCATAGGTACTTCCTGTGGTTAAAACTGCCTGAAAGGAGAACTTGCAGCATTTCTGCTCCTTCATTTAACAAAGAAATTCTGGTGTGCAGTGCACTCACTGTGTGCTTTGCCATTCCCCACCTGTATCTCAGGGATTTCCCTTCACAGGCGTTTGGAAGGATCCCAAAGAGCAGGTTGCTGTCCTTCATGTGTTCCTGATCTGCATGGCCCCATCTGGGCAGTGTTGGTGCCCTTCCTTGGGGTCAGTTCTTTGCCCCACCATGAGGCAGGACCCACACCTGATCCATGTGGAGCTGTGTCTTCCTCCTGTCCCATCTGGCAGCTCTGCTCTGGGAAATTTGGCAGCTCCAGCCCAAACTCAGTGTGTCCTTAGCTTGCACAGAGAAAACCAGGAAAGCCATTGCTGAGGGGCTGGTCAAGCAGATGCAGCCTTTGAAGATCAGAGCTGTCATCACAGCTTTTGAAGGCTGGGATCATGTTTCAAATATGGGAAAAATGGGAGGTTTTTTCCCTACTCCGTCTCTGCAGCTTCATCGAGCCTGTTGTAGGGTAAAATAAATCTGAGGTCTGGTGGTGAAATCAGCAGCAAGGGCTGCACTGGGGCTGCTGCTGGGCCAATGAGTGTGAGGTGCACAGGGTCCCCTCCACGAGGTCCCCTCTGGGGTGGCTCTGGTTTCTCCGTGGCCTCTGCTGGGGTGTGTGGAGTTACCCGGCCGTGGGTAGGGAGCTGTGCACCAATCCTGGCTTCAGAGAAGGAGCCAGGGCAGCTGCGCCACAGCTCTGGGAACAGAAACCAGAGGTGGCATTTTACATGGTGACTGAGGAAAACCCCCTGTTCTCACGGCTTGCTGGAAATACAATGTTTCTCTCTTCTCTTGGCTTATTCTCTAGGGAAAGGTGGGATCATAAACCCCATAGCAAAGGCAATTCCTCAGCCTGCATCCCTGCCAGGGGCTGGCTAGCAGAGCAGTGCTGGCATGACCCCCCTGAAAAGCCCATTAATGAGCTGGCAAGGCCTATTTTTCTTTCTCCTCCTGCTCTCCTACAGGATTATTCTTTTCTAAACAGGTCACAGAGAAGGTCAGAATTGTGACCAGCTGTTTCTGGGGCACAGAGAGGTGATGGGATTTATCCAGGGCTGGGGATGCTGGCTGGGGAGCCCAGACCCAACCCTCTTAATGTCTGCATGCCTCTCTTAAATTGAATCCAATTTAAGCTTCTTCTGAGATGTCAGTCTGTAGTTTATATTTGTTCAGCTACTTGCAGTGGAGGCAGAGCAGGAGCATCCCTGGTACCTGCATGCACTGATATTCTGCAGTCTTTCCCTGATAACTCTGTTTTGACCTCATTTCTAAAATAAGTCTTGAACAGAATGGTGACCTCAATTGCTTTTAAGAGAATAAAGGCAATGGATTTGGTAGAGGATTGTTCTGGCAGCACGAAGAAATCTCCCTAGTAATTAGGAAACTTTGATATGATCAGGGATGAGAAGCTGGACAGTGCTGCCTGTTCTCTTGGCACATTTTTTCCCAGAGTTCTGAGTTATGTACCAGCCTGGCTTATTCCATGTCATTTGGCATTTGCAGATTTAGTGTTTCACACTGGAGAGTCTGGGGAAGTTTTCCAGATAAATTTTTGAAGGGCTGAGCATGTAGAGAAGGGAGGCAGTGGGGTTTCCCTGCTGCTTCTGAGATATTCTTGACTCACACACTCAGGGTTTTCTCAAGCCACCACTGGTCTCTGTTGTGCCCTGCTCTGTAGGTTTAAAGGGCAAAACTGGCTGCAAAAAGCAGGGCTGGGAACTGCAACCTGCTTTGGTTTCTTGTAGTTAACTCAGATTTTGGCAAAAGAGTCCCATTTCTTAAAGGACAGCTTTTGAGTGCGTGGCTGGGGTGTCCCAGAAACACCCCACGTTGGTGTGTCAGTCTCCCCCTGTGCTTTGCAAGAAGCCTCCTCCCTGGCCCAGGAGTCCATCTGACTTCCCGAGAAGGGAGAGGGGTTTGGTGTGGAGCTGCCCTGCCCTGCCCTGCCCTGCCCTGCCCTGCGGGGCTGATGCCCCGTGATGCCGCCCGGCCCCTCGGAACATCCCTGCTGCCTCACGGGATCCCTCCCCAAAGCCTCTCATCCTGCCCTTCCCTGCGCACGGGCAGGGCAAGCTTTGCTCTTCCTCTGCTGGGTAGCTCAAGGGAGATGCTTTTAAGAATAATTTTGGGTGTGGAGAGATGCTCTTGAGTTTATTGTATCATTAAAGGCACGCAGAGCACAGCCCATGGCAGTGCAGATGTCTCTGCTGGAAGGAATTGCCTGGGAAGATCCAGTGGTTTCTGAGACTGATGCAGAGCAGGGCACGAGTCCCTTTGAGAGCTCAGCCCAATCTCATCCTGATAATCTCTGCTTCTCTAGTTCCTTTTCCATGGCTGGAAGCATCCTCCTCCCAGCTTTCTCTACAGAAATATAAACAGATGCAACTTCACGCTCAGGCAAAATAAATCCCACCAGAACAAGAGGTCCCACCCAGGCACCACAGTTAAGCATTGTTTTGTATCCCAAAATCATTCCTTTGCACGCTCCCCAAACTCCCATCACTGTCAGAGCTCCCCTGGGACTGAACATTCACCATATTCACTTCCATAACACAGCTCAGACACTATGATGTACAAGAAAGCCATAACCTAGATTCCCTTAAAACAAAAACAGACAAGGGAAAACACGCTGCTGTTAATGCAGAGAAAATCAGGAGCAGCTTCCCTGCATGCTAAGCACTGCTCTCCATGCTTAGAGAGGAGTCTGGCTCCTACCATGGGGTAAATCCCCACAGCCCTCAAAGCTGCTGCTGGGTGCCAGGAGGCCACATTTTGTGGAGAGGAGCATCTTTCCCAGTGGCCCAGCTCCCTAATTCCACAGCGTGAAGCACGCCTGGGATCACAGTGGCTGTCTGGAGGGATTGTCTGCACTAGAGGCCTTGTTCCTCTCCGTGGGAGGGCAGAGACACTCAGCTATTCCCCAGCAGCATGCCCAGACTGGCTCCCTCTCCTTTCTGCCTGTGCCAGGGGGTCACGAGAGGGCCGAGGCGTTTCCAAGGAGCCCCTGCCAGCGGGGACCAAGGCATCATGCAGCTTTTCAGCCTCTTTCTAAAAACTCTCCAGTTTTCAATAAACCTCCCACAAAGCTTTAACATAATAACCCTCCGCTTTTCTTTTCCATCCAGAGGAGCTCAGTTCCCAGCTCTGAGCTGGGAGAGGAGAGTCTTGCCCCTGCCTCATTCCTCTGGTGAAAGGCTGTCCTGGTGCCTTGTGCTGGCAGCCAGGTGCTCTCCTGTGCAAACAGCAAAGCTGGTCTCAAGTGCCACTTCAGGAGAGAGGGAAATGTGCCTCTGGAAGGGGATTTTGTTTTCTGGGAGTGAGTGGCTGTGGCAGAGCTGGTTCCCCTGCTCTCCTGACCTGGAGTCACCACTGTCTTAACCCCACCAGCTTCTTTTTCCTAAGTGTAATCTCCCGGGGCTTCCTGCAGCTTGTGCTGATCAGCAGGAAAACAGGCTTGGCTTTAAATCTCTGCAGTCAGCCACATTCAGGGAAAAAACACTAAGGAATCTTCAAATCTTTATGGAATCAAGCCAGCTCTTTGACCAAGTACCAGAAAACAGTGGGATTTCTAACACACAGCTGACCTCTGTGGGTGTTTTCTGCTCTGAACCCAGCATGGCCTGTAGGAAAATCTCAGGGTGACAGCACAGATTAACACCTGTTTATTCTTCAGGAGCCCATCTAGGTAATCCCCTGCTGAGAAATGAGATTAATTAAGGTTGTTACTGGGAGGAAGTTATCAGGTGATGTTGTGACCCTGCTGTTGGGCTGCTTCTAAAAATGCACCCTTTGCAGTGTGTGCATTGATTAAACTTGGCTAGGAAGAGCTGGGAAAAGCGCTCCTGGTTTTCTTGCAGAACACATGCATTTCCACAGGAATGCAGGCTCATGGAATTATGGAATCATTTAGGTTGGAAAAGTCATCTGAGATCATCAAGTCCAGCCATTAACCCAGCACTGCCAAGCCCACCATGAGACTTGTGCAGGTGTGTTTAAATGTGCTGGTGTGACTTTAATAAATGACCCCAAACCCTTCCCTCTTGCCCAGTATCCCATTATCCAGCTCTAAAGCTGCAGGTCCAGTGCAATATTTCAGCTGTGCAGTGAAGTGAGGCATTAACTGCAGCACCTGGCAGCCACTAAGGGTTACGGTATCAGATGGCTCCACTTCAGCCCTCATCCATCCATGTGCACCTCTTTCAAAAGAGGATACCCTGATCTTTAAAAAAATCAGTTTTTCTTGTTTTCTAGTACTTTTGAACACCTGCCTGCTCCAGTTCATGCCAAACAGGGCTCTGTGTCTGACTGAGGAGCACTTGTCAGCAATACCTGAGCTAAATTCTGTAATTTCAGGGAAACTGAAAGCTGTTTTGAACAGAGAAGACACAGTGAGCCAAGTGTCAAGCTAAACATTCTGTGTTGGTCAGTGTAATTTCTTCCAGGGGCAGCAGCAGCCTGGTCATTGACCTTCACAGCCACCACCTCATAGCTCAGTGCCTACACCAACTCTGCACCTCTGGCTCCCTTCCTCAGAGCTGAAATTGTTCCAAGGGCTGTGGATTCCAGTGACTGAGTGTCATTTTGCTTTGCAGGAGTGGCAGAAGCTCAACTATGACATTTATACTTTACGGCAGACCCGGAAAGAAGTGAGGAGCAGGTGGAAGCACATTTTGGAGGATTTAGGTAAGCTGGAGGCCAAAGGGATGTAATTCCAGTGGTACTGAATGCCAGATCCCACCATGGCTGAGGATGGGAACAGCTCCACAAAATCAAGCTGGGGAGGAGGGAAGTAAAAGGAGGTTGCTGAGCGATGCCCTCAGGTGTCCCACATGGTATCTGAGGCTCCCCAGGGCTCAGGCATGGCAGGGAGGGGACAGGGACACCGTGTCTGCAGGCACATCAAAAGCCCATGAGCCACAATCACCTTCCAAGCCCATAATAACATGCACAGTCACCCATTTCAAGCCTCCTTGTGGAAACCTTGCAGTGGGAGTTCACCCTGGGTTTTTCCAAACAAGATAAGCAGGAAGGCATGAATATTCCTTTCAGATGGGAACACAGATACATCTATTTCGTTTTCTTAGCCAATGGCAGCTGATCAGAGCTAAGCCACTCACCTCGTTTGCTCCCAAGTGGGTTTGAAATATTCTTTCACCAAGTGGAATTGCTCCACAGGAACCCTCCTACCCTGCTGCTGTTTCCAAGTGGTGGTGGTGGGTGTGACGGGGTTTTCCCAATTGCCTGGCACGCAGCATGTGACACTCGGGATGTGCCAGCACGTCAGCTGGGTGGCTTCCATCATGCTCAGGAGGTGGGTGGTGGCTGATGAGAGGAGGATGAGTGAATCTATTCTAGGATACCCTCAATGGGAGCCAGAGATAGGTATCTCAGCCACTCCTGCCCTACCTGCTATTCTGGCATTTGGGTGGGAGGAACATCATAAATCCATAACCAGGTGTCAACCCTCATCTCCACCCAGGTGCTCACACAGCCTGTGCAGGCCAAGCTTGGGAGGGATCACTTGGCATCCTTCCATCTCTCACTGCAGCTGACAAAGGCTCTCCCACATCCCTCTCACATCCACAGTGGCTCCAGAGATGTTCTGCAAAGGCTAGGGAAGCTCAAGGCCAGGGATCATCTGGCCTTAGTGACGCTACATGGGCAATCAGATGTGAAACCTGCTATCTTCTGTTATCTAGGCCCCTGCTTTAGTCATAAGCCCACCACTCTTACTCCATAACTGTTTTCATGTGAGATGCATCACCACCAGCCCCCTGGAGGTGAACACAAAGAGTTAATGGTAGCCATTGCATTTAAAGACCCCTGCACTCACTCTCCTCCACCCTTCTTCCCCTGGATACCCTTCCTGTAATTGATGCTGACTGCTACAGGAACAATTAGCCTGGTGTTCATCACTGCCACAGGTTTTATCCCTCTTACCTGATTTAGGGAGCCCCACCAGCCCTGAAAGCTCTGGTAGCATCAGGAGCATGGAAGAGCTGAATCAGCACCCTGGGTTGTGCAGGTTCACACACTTTCTCTCAGGAAAACCAGCAACGAACTTGCTGTGACTACTTTAGTGATTTATTTTCCCCACCAGCAAGTTTATACCTGTCCCACAGCCTGCCTGAGGGAGTGCTGGTTTGTTTTAGGAAGTAGGGATGCAGCTGCCCAGGGTGGAGGGGGAATAAGGAACCTTCCAAGAGCCTGAAGGGCTCAGGGATGACCCTCCTCTCATGTTTAATGACTTGTTTCTGTAACATCTCTTTCCCAGGTTTCCAGAAGGAAGCAGATTCCCTCTTGTCAGTGACCAAACTCAGCATCATCAGCGACTCTCAGAACATGAGCAAAGCCCGGGACATCTTGTTAAAGCTCTCAGAGGAGACCAACATCTTCCCGACCAGCTGGGAGCTTTCCGAGCGCTACCTCTTCGTGGTGGTGAGTACTGCGAGCTCACCTTCCCCCACCATCCAGCTCTGCAGGGAGCTCACGTGAGGAGCAAGAGAGCAGGTGAGCCAGAAGATGCTCAGATACATCTGGGGTGACCCCCTCAGATGTTGCACCTGGAGCTTGGTGTTCAGTTTCCTCGGAAATGCCAGCGCTGCAGCACCATGAATTCCACACCCCTCTGCAAGTTCCCTGCAACTGGATGCTCTTGCATCCTGTACACGAGGTGGGAAAAGGCTGTTGAGATGCTTGAGGGCAATGAGGCTGGCGAGGGGCTTAGAACACAAGGTTCAAGTGCCTCTAGTTCCAAGGGCTGTGAGGAAATCCACCTTTCCACCTTCTGCTGGTTCCTGTGAGGAACGACTGAGGGAGCTGGGGGTGTTTAGCCTGGAGAAAAGGAGACTCAGAGGTGACCTTATCACTCTCTACAACTCCCTGAAAGGTGGCTGTGGCCAGGTGGGGTTGGTCTCTTTCTCCAGGCAGCACTGATAGAACCAGAGGACACAGCCTCAAGCTGCACCAAGGGAAATAGAGGTTGGCTATTGGGAAAAAGTTTTTTACAGAAAGAGTGATAAAGTACTGGAATGGTCTGCCTGGGGAGGTGGTGGAGTCACCATCCCTGGATGTGTTAAAAAAAGCCTGGATGTGGCACTGGGTGCCAGGGTTTGGTTGAGGTGTTGGGGCTGGGTTGGATTCCATGATCTTGAGGGTCTCTTCCAACTTAGTTTTTCTGTGATTCTGTGAAAAGATGAGACCTGAGAGCAGCTGTGGAGGGAGGGCCCTGTGCAGGGACGTGCCTGGAACATCCCACAGTGACCACAATCCCCCCCGTTTGGCAGGACCGCCTCATCGCCCTGGACGCCGCGGACGAGTTCTTCAAGATGGCCAGCGCGGTGTATCCGAAGCGGCCCGGCGGGGACAGGGTGGACGAGGGCCCGCGGCCCCTGCGGAGCGTCCCCACGGTGCCCTGAGGGACGTGCCTCAGCGGCGTGACACGGCCAGCGCTCCTGGACAGGCTCCTGTGCCCGGAGTCAGCGGGAGAGTGCCCTCCTGGTTTCCCTGCGGAGAAGCGAGCGGGCGGCGGAGCGGGGCGGGGAGGCCAGCGAGCTGTGCCCAGCAGGAGCGCAGGAAAGGCGGGCGCTGGCCCCACGGGGCTCCCGGACACCAGGGAGGGACAGCTGCCCTGGAGTAGCCCCGGTGGGACACCACTGGCCAGTAGTGTGTGCAGTAGGCACGGGGAGGATCTGCCGTGCAAGGCGTTGCTGCCAGGAGCTGCAGAGGTTCAGGTGGTTCCAAGGGCTGTGAGGAAATCCACCTTTCCACCTTCTGCTGGTACCTGCCACTGTCCCCTCCCCTGAGCCTGCCAGCCAGGAGGAGCAGCGAGACAGGAAAAACACCTCCATAACTCTGTGCCCTGGTCCTCTTCCTCACCCCAGCCCTCCAGGCAGGTCCCAGGGGGTTTGGGAAAGAGGCAGGAGCCGTGCCAGGACAGGATTTAATTCCAGGCAGCAAAGCCTTGGAGCAGTGTCACAGTTGGGCGCTCCATCCCCAGCCATTAGTGGTGGAGGGATGTTTTTGTCAGGGGTGCTCAGCTTGACATCTTAAAAGAAGGTAGGGTTTAGGAAGGTGCCAAGTTCAGAGCTGCTGAGAATTTGGCTCCTGGAACATTGGTTGCCCAGCATCTCAGCCTATTTTGAAAAGTTTTGGTCTTAATTGCCTAAAAAAGCCCCAGCACAAAGCTGCCTGTACTGGCAATATAAAAATCCTCATTACCAGCAGGATGGTATAATGAACATCCTTTTAATGTTGGGGTTTTGTCTGATAATGAGCAATAATGTTTAAAACACCGGATTTGATAATTTAAAAACAAGTGGAAGTTCTTCACTGATGAACACACATGCTGCTAATTGGCCAGTTGAAAGTGCTGGTTACACAGGACCTCCCAAGGTAGCAAACCAGAGCTTTTATTTGTTTATACCTACAGGGTTTGGAAAAAAAAAAATTATGAGCTGTTTTTGTTTGTCAGTCTTCCTGGGAAACATTTTTGTCAACTCAGAACAGCAGTGAAAGCTGAGTTTAATAAAAAAAACATTACAAAACCAGCCTTTCTTATTCTCTCTGTGAACCTATTCAGGTAACATTGTTTATGTTGACTGCTGATAGCAGAAGGGTTGGGATATTTGTAGAGCCTCTGCAGCTTGTTCTCCACACACTTTAAATTGCCTGTTGACTTAGGAGAGTTACATTTGCCAGCCTAAGACCAAAGTCTTTGTAGGAGATGATGGGGATTAAATTTAATTTCAGTGGGATTTGGTATTAGGTACCCATTTCCTACTGATTTATTTTTTTTCTAGCAGGAGTTCAGCTGCCATTTGGAAAACCTCACGTGTTTTTATAGAAAATAAACTTTGGTCGGTGACAAATCCAGGGTTTGATTTGAACAAATTGTCGTGGAACAGAGAGATCCACGCTCTGAGGAGCGCCGTGCCAAGGTGCCTGACGCCACCCAAAATCAGCCCTTGGCACATTGTCACTTACAGTGCTCCTGTTATTTAAAACCACCTGATGAGTCTGGAAACCTCAGAGGCAAGAAGAGAAATCCTTTTAGCTGTGCTGCTTTTTTTTGACCACGGAGGTCAGCGTTCAGCAGCACCTTTGCAGAGCTGCCCTCGCTGTCACGGCTGTCAAACCGGTTCTGATGTCACCAAATGCATTTTGTTGTAACTTCATAGGGCAGACTGCCCAAAAGGGACAATAATCAGTGTCTCTCAGTGAGTTTAGCTGCTGAAGTAAGGCCCCGTGTGGGGAAAGCGCTGAGTTTCTGAGTGCAGCCACAAGGAGGAGCTGGAATTTGTTGGACGAGAGCGGAGCCGCTCCTTTCCACACTCGGGGAGGAGTAACCGGCTCAGAACTTCTGTTTATGGGCCGATCACAACAGGAACAGAAAAAAGCCTGTCAGTCCCAGCACGCAGCTAAAACTGGTATCCTGAAAATATTGCAGAACAGCCTTTGGTGAAGTAGAAGGATGCAGACCTTTGGAAAATCTGCAACTTGAAAAATGATAGGAACTAGCAGAAATTGTTTCCATATAGATCCAAGCTCAACATAGTCATCCTGTCCACCTCCATAGGAAATGTCCTTTCATGCACTCGGGATAGGAGACCAATAAACTGTATTTCAATTAGCAAAATGCAGAGAGCAATTTGCCTTTTCTAAATTCCATAGAAAATACCAGGGAGATGCACAACAGTCCTGGGTCCTGGAATTCCTGCCCCGACAGAGCAATTCCCTTCTTCACTAGAAACAATTTGGGATTTGATGCAGCACCCAGGCCTCCAGCTGCCATTCACATGGGCTTGAGCCCCCCACCCCATGTTTGGGGAGACATCTTGGGCATCCTGCATGTCCCACGTGCCACTGGGGAGCCAGACTCTGTTGGATTAAGTTTTTTCTAACTTAGAGATGGGGTAACTGAGAGATGTTTTAAAAACTTTTATTCCATTTTCAGTCTCATGAGAAGGGTGAGACAATACAGATGTTGTAATTCACACCATCACAATCAGAAGCTGTTTTTTAATTACAATACTCTATAAGTGTTTCTTGGCCTATCAGCTTTAGCCACACCATGCTGTAGATGCTTTAAAGCCAATTATCTCAAATTACCCCTCGTGGGTCCCACTACAATGCATCTTTCATAGTTCTGTTTCTCCAAAGTATCCAGTCTTATTTGCAAGGCCACTTTTTGAAACTTGTTTTTAGTCCTAATTTCTCTCTCAACAATATCTGTCCTATTCCATGGCATTTCTAAGTCAGCATTTCTTATCTCAAAGTTTGCATACAGATATGTGAGCCTTCTGTCAGGCTTGGAGAATTCTCTACAAATCCACTTCCCACAGGCATCCTGCATGTCCCAGATGCCACTGGGGAGCCAAACCTTGCCCATGTCCAGGGAATGTTCCAGCAGCCGCCTGGGAAGCGGTGGCTGTAGGAGAGCCCAGCGAACACCAGATGCCACTGTTCCCTCAGCATGGGAAAAATCCTGTTTATGATTCAGGGGAAATATCCCCAAGCTTTTCTTGCATGCAGGGAGTCTCTCAAGCCTGCAAGAACTGGCTTTCTGTTAAAGGTTGGGGTTTAGACATTCAATAATGACTCTGGTGCTTTCCAGGAGACAGTGCCCAGCCCATCTCTCTTCCAGGGCCTGCTCCTGCTTGGAAGTGCCACTTGGCCTGAGGCTGGCTGCTGCAGGGATTAGCATGTCCACTAAGAACATTTCCTTTTCTAAGTAGAGTGTGATTTTGGTATCCCTTCCTTCCATCAGGAAAGGAAAAAGACCAAGAATTCTTTAAAATGAGTGATGTAAGAGGGTTTAAAGTACATCTGGGTTCACTTGGCTTTCAGATATTTTTTCCCCCTCAACTTGACATTGCATTTAGCTAATATTTCATCAGAAGAGAAAGAAAGAAAAAAGTGACATTTCTTTTTAACCTAAGCCATGGTTATGCTTCACTTGGATTTCTTCTCCTAGAATCACAGGATGGTTTGGTTTAGAGGAGACCTTAAAGATGACCCCTGCCATGGGCAGGGACACCTTCCACTATCTCAGGTTACTCCAAGCCCCGTCCAACCTGGCCTGGAACACTTCCAGGGATGGGGCAGCCACAGCTGCTCTGGGCAAAATATTTTCATATTTTTGAGTCATGGGGAGCAGCACTGGAGAGTTCCCTTTCTCCAAATTAAAGCTAGGAATAAGCATAGTGCAATTAATAGAGACCAGCTAGGGAAAAAAAAAATCCGTTTACAGACCGTGTTGATTGTGCATATGCACGTGTGGTTTCTTCTTTGTATCCCAAGTTTTCCTAGGACATACACCCTGAATTCGGCAGGATGAGCAAAAGGAAAACCAAAGTGTGGTGGAAATTCAGCTGTGAGATGTCAGCCAGGCAGAAGGTGGCAGTGCAGGTGTTTGGTAAAGGCTGGAGCAGCAGCAGGCAAAGGAGATGGGATGCAGTGGCCTGGAAGGGGTCTGGCTTATCCATTTTACTTGTTAGGGATGTAAATCACAGCCCAAGTTCTGATAAATAATGAGAATGGACACGGGAAAGAAAACTGTCATCTTTAAATTTCAGCTGTAGGAAAAATTACCATTTCAAACTGCTCAGTTTCAATCATTTCTAACATCAGAAATTCCAACACTTGCATACTCTTCCTGGAGGGAAAGCATGTACTTTTCTGGTCTAATGAGGATCAGTAACGTTGAGTGACTGGCCACAAAGTAGCTCTCCAGAAGCATTCCTTTGAAGACAAGCAACCATTTTTGTGTGGGGAGTCCTTGTTAAGCAAGTTGTGGATTATCAAAACCATTTCTTTGCCTTACAAATCGCAGATCTTGCGGACACATCCACCAGGAAGCTGTCCTTGCACAGGGGAGACCATGGAGAAATCTCTTAATAAAACCCTAAGGAAAGACTGGCAGAGCAAAAGCTTGGCTGCTTTGCCTGTCTTGTTTGGTCTGATGAAATGTGCTACACCTCTCTCTGTAAGCCTTGTCCTTACTCTTAGGCAGAACAGAGGTTTTTCAGAGTCTTAATAAATTTAAGTGAATATTTTGCTGGCCTTGGATTAGGAAAGGGAGGCACCATGGAGGCCGTGGGTGCCCTCCATAGGATCCCAGCAGCACTAGAATAAACAGATTTAGGCAGTCAAAGATAGAGATAGAGATAGAGGTGATAGAGATAGAGATGAGATAGAGATAGAGATAGAGATAGAGATAGAGATAGAGATAGAGATAGAGATAGAGATATAGAGATAGAGATAGAGATAGAGATAGAGATAGAGATAGAGATAGAGATGAGATAGAGAGACAGAGCCACATGGCTGGATGGGGCTTGGAGCAACCTGGGCTAGCAGGAGGTGTCCCTGCCCATGGAAGGAGGTGGGCTTGGAGGCCCCATCCAACCCAGACCATTCTGTGACCTCAAAGCAAAGGCAAGAGGGCAGCAAATGGAGGCACAAGAGGCCCAGGCACGGCCCAAGGGGAGGGCAGAGCATTTATTTGGGGTGTGCAGAGGGTACAGCACTGGTGCCAGAATCTGTTGTGATGGTGCAGCGTCATCTGGGTAGCAGCAGCAGGATGAAATGTGTTTGTGCATGCCCCCATAACCACCAGCAAAACCTCTGCCCTGAGGAGAGTCACCAGCACATCAGAAAGAAGAGAGATTTATGAAAGGATGTGTTACCAAAAGTTTATCCTTCCCAGAGTGGCAGCTTTATATCTGCTAAACTGCTGGGATTCTTTCCACTGGCTTGAACTGGGTTTGAGTCAGACTTTGGAGACACAAACAGCAGAGCAAGTCCAGACACCACTGGAGTCATAAACAAACCTCCTGCCAGCTGCCCATCTACTCTTCTTCTGCATCAAAGTCACAAAAATAACAAATATGGTTCCTGAGAAGACTTTTTACAAGAGATGAGAGGATCCACCTGTACTTCCCTAAAGAACAAAAACACAGCCCAAACCATTTCTCACAGCCAAGGGATCATAAGGAAAATTCAGGTTGGAGGAGACCTCAGGAGGTTCTCTCAGCCAGCCTCCTCCTTGCTTGAAATCATCTCCTCTCCCCTTTTGATGGCATGAGAAACTTGTATGGAAAACATCACTGGCATGCACAGTGTTTCATCTCTCCAAAGTAGTACTGGTTGGTACAAAGAGAATAAGTTTCTTTTTTGTTTGAATTAAGAGAAATAGAAGGTCTGTGAAACCCATCTGGAGGGCAGGTTTGGAATGGATTAATCCCTCCATCAAACACTGCTTTGATACCTGTGACTCAAGTGACCACGGGTAGCTTTAAATGTGCATTTTCCCATTCCTCCTTAGGGGAAGGAGCTGGAGGGAGGAGTGATGGGAGCCTGGAGCCAGCCAGGGTGATTCAGCCAGCCTGAGACAGCCAGAGGGGTGATGTGCTCAGCAGGGAGCCAGCAGCACCCACAGGGTCAGCAGCTCCCTGGGATGAAGGGGGAGGAAAGGAAGGGATGGGTGTTATCTCAGTGACTGGGAGCTGGCCCAGGATTTGGAAACTCAGCTGCCATTCCCATCTGCCTGTGCCCCTCAGGTCACCCAAAAGCACGATGGGGAGGTTGTGCCTCCTAGAACTGGTGGCAAAATGCTCTTCCTGTGCTGGAGGTATTGTCAAGGTCTTGATATTTCTGCATCTGTCTTCAAGTAAAGCTTTGTATCTCTAAAATGTTCACAATGCTGTTAGCCAAAAGACTCTGCTATAATACTTTCAAGATGTTTTGCTTCAATTTTGACTTTTTTTTTTTTTTTATAATGCTCTCCAGCTTTTTAATATAAGCCAAATCAAGCATTGTTTCTATCCAGAAAATAACGTTTCAAATTTAGATCACAGCAGAGCTGAACCCGTTGGGTTCTTTCTAAATTCAGGGGAATACCTATTCCCCCAAATAGTTTCAATTCTGATAAATCAGAATTTCCAGACAGAATAGCAGTCAGTTTAGTTTTAATTCCTAACCCTGCCCAATACTTAATTCTTTTTGTCATCTGCTTGGGGATGCACTAACACAGTGTGCTGCACAGCTGTCAGGAACATCCCAATTATTTTTCGAGGGAAAATTACATTTCAAAACAAAAGGGAAGGGCATCTTTTAATCATTTTGACTATGTTTAAATGAGATCACCAAGAGAGACTATAGCTCTGCATAGACATGTGCAGGCATGCCTAGGAATTTGGCTTGCCTGCAGTTTATCTGTCCCAATTAAAGGCAGATGCAGCCTTTTGCTTCCATGGACATTTATGAACTGGTAGATGTGCAAACAGGGAGAGAGCTCACACACAGCAACTGGTCCTGATCTAATCACACACATTCTTACAGTGCTGTTTGGCTCCAACTTGCCCAGCTGCAGGGATATTTTCAGTTTTCCTTCCTACCTCCTTGGACAGGAATCACCCAAGTTTGGGTAATCAGGCAGTTTGCAGTTTATGTCACTTCTCCCCAGTCTGTGGCTAAAGAGGGGAATTACAGGATGGGCAAAGTGGCTGAGGCTGCAATTCTGCTTTGCAGATGAGAAGGAGCTTCCCTGGAGTACCTGCAATCATACTGGGAATGCTGCTGAGTGGCTCAGAAAGACTGGCAGGTACTGAAATCTGCCCCTGCTCAAATACCCAGGGAGTTCACTGGAGCTGAGCACCACCACTGCCATGACCAGCTCCCCTGTTGGAACCCTGGTTACTGAGAATTTTACACTTTCTGTGCTGGAACTTGACCAGCTCCCCTGCTGGAACCCTGGCTGCTGAGAATTTTGGGCTTTCTGTGCTGACAGGCACTGACCCTCAAGAGAACACTGCATTGACCTGAGGCCGTGGAGAAGCTTCCAGAATGGAATGACAGAACTGGGATTGTGGGTGTGGAGTTTGAATAGAAGTGTGTGATATCACAGGGTGGAAAACTCAGAGTTTGAGGGTTTAGAATGTAGTAATAGATATAAAGCAAGATGGAGGTTTTAGGGTGGTGGCTGGTCCTTCTTCTTCCTCACCTTCTTCTCCATG
>VXBC01002306.1:198429-279572 GCA_013399945.1 Ploceus nigricollis
TGGCCACCAGACCCAAACAATCCTCACCAGAATCCAATCAAACAATCACCCCAGGTAAACAATCTCCAAACACATTCCACATGGGGGAAAACAAGGAGCAGAGATGGGAATTGTTTTCTCTTCTCTCTGTGCTTCTCCAGGATAAATCCTGAGAGGGAGAAAATGTGCATGGCACACCCCTGCAGCCCTGGTGTCACCCATAAGCCCAATTTGACCCAGACACATGTCAGAGGTCAAACACTTTCAGCTCCTCTCAGCAGTTCTTGCTCTGAAGAAGAAGGACTAGCCTCTCATTTAAAACTTCTATCTTGCTCCATATATATTACTGTATTCTAAAACCCCAACCTCTAAGTTTTCTACCCTGTGATATGACACACTTCTGATCAAACTACACACTCGTAATCTCAGTGCTATTAATCAATTTTGGAAGCAATTTTTCTCTATGGTTTCAGGTTAAATGTAGTGCTCTCTTGGGGCTCAGGGTCTGTCAGTACAGAAAGTCTAAAATTCTCAGCATCCAGAACTCCAACACTGGAACAGGAGCAGTGCACAGAAAGCTCTGTTTCCAGATCCAGCCCCTCTGGATGTGAGCCAGCACAAACCCCTCCAGGCAGGCCTGGCAGACAAGCAGGATGTCTCAAGGTAAGCCCAGTGCAGGTTTTGCTCCTGTGCTCATAAATACCCCATTGCTAATGCTGATTTCTCTATGAGTTACATATTATCAAGGGTTTCAAGAAGCCTCACAGCAATGCCCATGCTTCACACCACTGTGGGGCAGATGCAGGACCAGGGGCCCTTTTCCATCCTTCCCAGCCCTTATTTTTCTTAACAATGACAATTTACATCACTACCCACCACCTTTTTCAGATTCCTTCCTTACCTTTATTATTCTTATATAATGTTATGTTTCTATTTGCATTTTTTTAACCTTTGAGCCTTCCCTTCCCCACCTCCCTATTTCCTAGATTGCAAGATTGTAAATTTGTATATAGTAAATCTGCGCGGTTTAAAAGCTGATGAGGTGGTAGGGGCTGACTGGGAACAGGACCTCCTGATGGCAGTGGTTACCAGGCTTTTCCTATATTTAGGAAAAGATGTAACCATGGAACTATGTGAGGTGACAGTCAGCAAAGCTACAGCTCTGCTGTGAAATACGTGCACAGACGTAAGCACCAGCCTGTGACTGAGTCTCCCACTCATCACCCTGTGCAGGAGAACTTGCTGGAGACAGCAAAACTCTTCCCTTTTTTAATGATTCATGCAAATACAGCCACTGATTTGAGGGGAGAGAGCTCGAGGTTTGAATCTGGGGGGCCTGGTAGTCACTGAGCAGTTTTTAGATAAAAATAAACATATTTCCCAACACTGAAAAAGGACCATCCAGAAGAGGTGAGTGGCCACTCCACCCAGCTTTTCATTCCTGTGTTTGCAGCTTCTTTTGGAGATGCTATTCTCCATTTTTTTTCATTTCTTTTAGATTAGAGACCAGTTGAACTTGGTGAACTAGCACTGGATAAAAAGGTAGGGGAAAATGAAGATGAACAAGGAGAGGGATGGCCATGATCCTGAAGTCCTGAGTATTTTGACATTGAGTTTTCCCTTGTTAAGCTAAAACTCAGAGAACCAGCACAGCAGGGTAATCCCTCCAAATACAAAAAAAGGCCATAATGCACCCATTTAATCTTACAGCCTTGCACAAAAGGGGTTTTATGTGCAGGGAGGATAATTGTGGGTAAGGAAGAGGTCAGCATGGATGATGGGACTAAGCTGTAAACACACCTGATTGAGGCAGTTTATCTTCCTGCTCTAAGTGCACAAAACACTATTTTTCACTTGGATTCCTTTGTCCAACACCTCCCTGGTTCAGCAGGATGTGAGCCCACATGCCCCAGGCCAACAGAGCACCATCACTCACGGCAAGTGCACCCTTGAGATGTTTCTGCAGCTTCAAAGGTGGCTGAGCAGCAGCAGGTGTAAGGATGCCCAAACCTCCATGTGCCAGGGCTCCCAGGGTGCCATCCCATCCAGCTCCTTCCTGCCCTGCAGTGAGGATGGATATTGCTCAGGACACAGCCCTCAGTGGCTTGGGGAAGCTCTCCTGGTGACATCAACTCTCCGACTGATGCACGAGCAGAGGTTCTGTGCCCGGAGCTCCTCACATAAATCACCACAGCTCTGCTGAGCCCAGGTGTCCTGGGGCCTGGCCCCAAACACCGGGCTTGTACAATTTCTTCTGGCTGTCTTGGAATGATTTGTGCCTTTTGAAGATGCAGAAGTGACTCCATCCTGAGCCAGGCCAGTGACCTGTTACTGGGGTTGGTATGTGATAAATGACAGCGAGGAGCGAAGGGCAGCTACTCCGACTTTCACATATTTCTTCAGTAAACAAGGGGTGGAGGCAAACACACATTCTGCTATTTTAACCTGCTATTAACTTTTCAGTTTGCATTTCCAGCACTTGTTACAGCCCTTTTCTGGCATGATTTCCCACCCCAGGGAGAGGCAGATGTGGTGTTTTCACAGGCTGCAAGTGCTTTGTGCTTGCTTTACCCTGCATGGGTCGGCACCTTGCTCAGGTTGTCTTGGCTTGAAAGCCAGGTGTCTGCTAAGGAGGGCAGGAGCCTCCCTTGAAATGGAAAATGTAAACCCCCTCCCTCCAAATTATTATAATTGTGAAATTNATAGAATACACACCCCCATTCACCACCTAAGGCACAGCTGGAGACCATCAGTGGGTACAACCAGAGCAACCATTCCAGCTGAGGATTTTATTTCATTTTAGTCTCCTTTAGGACCAGAGTCCTGCACTGAGAAGAATGAAGGGTGCCTTGCCAGGCAGAGGTGGGCATTTAAGGCATCACAGTGTGATGGGAGAGCTGAAAAAAGGTGTGATCCTGCATTTGCTCACTGTAGAGCACAGAAACCTCTCCAAAAAAGACTCTGGGAAGAGGAGGGGGTAGCAGGCAGCTGTCTCCTTCTACCCTTACCAGAGACACTAACCCCTCCTGAGCTGATATTATTCTCTATGAAATAGCCTATAAAAGATTAAATTCAAGCTATCTGTTTCTATTTGTATTCCTCCTGTGTAGTCCTTTGAAGCATATTTTAATTCTCCCTGTTCCCCAACCTCATTTCAGCTAGTGGTGGTAGAAGGTATTTAAAGTTACAGCCGTAATCCCACGGGCCACCAGGAAAGAAATTATAAGAAAAAAAAGAAGGAAGAAACACAGAAAGAAAGCCCAGGTCTGTCTGATGCACAGCAATGCTTATATTTCAATTACAGAGAGCGAGGGGCCAGACTCAACAGAGTCTGAGACAGGGAAAGGAAGAATTATGTCGGAAAACCAGACACGGAATCCACAAAAGAGCAAGTGGCTGTAAATGGCTAACCCAGGTAGCACAGTGGGCAGGTGGTGACCGTGCTTCCCACCAGAACTGAGCACCCCTCACCCGACTGACACGGCCTGAGGGTCTGCCCCGCACTGTGCTGCTCCTGCAGGGAGCTGGGGGATGGCATCCAAAAAACACTGCTCTGAAAATTAACTGCACAGAGCCGATGCGGGGCAAGCAGCTTCCCAACACCACTTCCTTCCTCCAGACGCGGCCAGCGGGGGATTTCTGCCCTGCCACCGGTGTTTGCCTCCTGCACACGGTGTTCGTGGCAGGGCTGCTCCTGCCGCTGCCCACGGGGGAGGCAGAGGCTCCCCGGGCCGGGCAGGGAGGGATGAAGGAGCTCTCTGCGCTGCCCCCCTGGGCACAGCCTCTCCGATAAGCGAAGCCGCCTGCGCCGAGTCCCAGGCTGACCTGGGCAGGGCTCCCCGCACAAATCCAGGCTCCTGTGGGATTGCTGACTGAGGCTGGGCAGGATTTGTGCGTCGGAGGTGACATGGTACAGCTGCCTTCCCCGGGGAGGCTGGGGGGAGATAAACAGCCCGACTGGCTCCTCGAGGCCGCTTCTCCGATTACCCAATGTTTTCCTCCGGGCTCTGTTCTCCACGTCTCATAAATCCCCTCGCTGCTTGGCCCCTGGGCAGCCCTGGGGGCTGTGAACACCCATCCAAGCGCTGCATCCTGTTCCCGGGCTAACAAGGGAGTGTTTCAAAGGAACTCTGAGCAGGGCGATGCCAAGCCAGAAACCTTGCGGAGGATGTTGCAAGTCGGGCTTTGAAGGCAGGGTTTGTTTAGGGACGTCAGGTTTCAGCTGGATCCACTGATACCGGACGTGCCAACGAGAAATCCCAAGCACCAGGCAAAACTGAGTAAGATTTTCAGGATTTGGGTACCTTTGGCTGAGCAGCACGTAAACATCCTGCCCTCTCCTCAGCAGGGAGGGGAGAAGAAACCACTCTGCCTTGGGGGCTCTGTCTGGGTTAAATCAGAGCTCTCAGACTTCCCCAACAAGCACAACCATCAGCACCTTTCCCTTCCCTGTGTGCCCAGCAATCACAAAGCAGGGGCAGCAGAAAGCCAGCAGGAGCTCAGGATGGACTGTGTGTGTTTGAAGAGTGCAGAGCAGAGCCTAGAGCTGAGCTGTGTCAGGTTCCACTGTGTTCCTACAGAGATGTCAGTCAGGCTTACTGAAGTCACCAGGAGAGCTGTAAACACACAGTGCTGCTTCATCTTTATAAAGGAATTAAATAGTGAGAAATCCTGCTTGACAACAAGGACAATGAGAGAACAGGACACAGCCTCCTGAATTTCCAAACTCTGGCTTGGATCTGATCCTATTAAGAAGAGGGTTTCAAAAGGGGTTTAATTCTCTCTGGCCCTGCCTGCCACTTTTCCAACAGGACCAGAAGCCACTCCAAAGTGGGGGATGCTTTCTTTCTGGTTTGCTGCTCTCAGTCAGGTCACATCACAAGTCCTGGAAGCTGTATTGAACAGCTTGATGCTTTTGGGAGACGCAGCAGATGCAGCCAGGCTTTTATCTTCCAGAGCCTCCAAATGGCTGGATCTGTATTTTATTTCAATGATCTCTCAATTGCTGGTGATTACATAGAGCAGGAGAACAGACCCATTTGGATAACTCCTGCTTGGTCAAAGCCTACATTTAACCTCAATTCCTGTCTCCCTTTCCAGCAGTCCACGATAAGGCTTATTTTCCAGCCAGCACCTGAACACCCAAAAGTCCTCAAGAAATCAACATTAGAGCTGGAAATGATCCAAGTCCCTGTGCCTGCCAGGAGCTGAGACCAGCACTTGTAATTGCTGTGAGCTGCCTTTACCCACCAGTGAATCACCATCTCTAGGAGTGGAAGCAGAGCTCCTGCACCAGCTCTGCCTTTGAAGGGTATCAGCTGCTAGTGGTCTCTCCAAACAGTTCCATTTAATCCCATCATTATCCATCTGCAGCTGTATTCCCCAAGTCACCCTTTGGGAGCTTGATGACCTTATAAAGCATGACTGGGTTTTGTTTAAAGAAACAAAACCAGCTGCCTGCAGGGTACTTTGATCCTAAACAGTATTTTTAAGTACTGGGGCTGGGTGAAGCTACAAAATAATCTGCTGGTGGGTCAAATCTCTTTTTGCAGGGACTCTCTCTGTCAAACAGCACACCTGATTTTCTTGCTCAGTGTCAAATATTTGCTGTCTGTCTGAGTAGAAAGGCTATTTCCCAGCAAGCCCAAATATCTGTCTTTGCAGTGGTGCATCCTTTCACTGCTGTCTATTCTCCCTCACACGTGTGCACACACACTCACCTGTCCAGAGGAGCCAGACACAAAGCCAAGGTGAAAAAGCAGTAATCAAAGTTCCACACAAAGCAAAAAATGCCCCCAAATGCCATTAACTTCCAGGAAACAGAAAACCTTGAGAGTCCAAATCACCCTGGGAGAGAGCAAGCCCAGCTCCATTAGGTTCAATAGACTCTTTTACACTTCACTGAAGTAGGTCTTTTGGGGTTTATTTGAGGTTAACTGCCCAAATCCCTGGCTTGCAGAGCTCTTTATGTCCAAGATAACAAATGCAAAGGCAAATAGGAGCTAAGAAAGAAGCTGTGCCAGTGCCTGCTTCCCTGCTCTGGCTGCCTGTGTTTGCTGACAGCACAACTATGCAAAGCATTTGGCTCCACACACAGCCTGGCCATTCCAGCAGTCCCAAATATGGCCCATTTCTCTTCTGTTTGCTCTTGGGGGCTCTGCAGAGCAGCCAGGTAGGGATACCCACAGAGCAAACATGCCTTATCAGCACTTTTCCTTGAGAAGGAGAGTGAATTATAAACAGGGCCTGGCCACCTGGGACACAAAAGCTGGGCTTTGTCTGCACCTGGAGGATGCTGCCGTGGGAACAGCCAGGCACTGGTCAAAGTGGGACAAAGCCTAATGCTGCAAGAGGCCACAGCTGCTGCTGCCACAGAGCTGCCCCACAGGATGGATGCTCCCAGAGCAAGGACAGTGGGACAACTGGCCATGTCACTGCTGCACCACGGTGGAGTTTTACATCATTGCCCAACTCCAGGCACAGTAAATCCAGATGCAGATCAGCATCAGACAAATGTCTCAGTGCCTGGCACCCCACAACACCTCTGTATCCTGCTGTTTTCTCATGCATGAGCAAGTCTGGTCTCTATTTGCAAGTGCAGCAATTAAGCTCATGTTCAAGTGTCTGTGTGATCCTGGACTCAGAACCATGAACCTCACAGTGAAACATCAAACCAGTCTCTCTTTAACACATACTTATCTCACAGATAAAAATGGCCAGATGAAGTGGGGGAAGGAAGAAGGAACTTGCCCTAAGGACTAAGAACTGGGAAAAAAGGATTTTATTAGTCATGTCCTCAGGGTTCAGCAGTAAAGCAGCTCTGATCTCAAAAGAATACACACGTTGGGTGCAAGATGTTGGGAAGCTGAAAGGGGGTGTTTGTTGGAGAGGAATGCCAGCACATATGGGATCTGATCAGTTTGTTTTGCTATGGGACAGCTTCTCCTGAGCTGGCACTCAGGCATCCCCTCCCTCCTGGGAGCTCTGCTCCCCATATCAGCCACCAGCACCCCCTGACCCAGCACAGGAATAACAGCAGCTGCTGGCACGTCCTGTCCTTTACTTCCATTTTCCAGGAGGCAGATTTCCCATCCCAGCCCGGGTAACCCCAGCCCTTCACTTTCACCCAGCAGCTCCACACCACAGGCTGTCATTTCACACCAAAGAGGAAGCTGGGAACGTGGTGACTGCTCCCAGGAACCAGGATGGGAATTAACTGGAGAGAGTCCAGCAGGGATCGGCGAGAAGAGTAAGAAGACATGATTTATGTGGAAAGAGTGAAAGAATGACAATTGTTTAGTCTAGAAGATGGATGATCATGACCTTCAGATTCACTCAGGACAGAGGAATGGCTTCATTCTTTCCCAGAGGTTGTGGTGGATAGTAGAAGTAGTAAGAGAGAGGCTTTAAGCTGCATCAAGGAGAACTTTGGTTATATATTAAGCAATACTTTCATGCTTTCCTATGCTTGCTCTCCAGACTTACCTGTGGAGTCTTCCCCCCTGGATTTTTAAGAATGGGATTCATTGGTTAATATATAACCAATAAATTATTCCTAACCATTATTGGTTATAAATATATAACCAATAAATTATTTATAATCATTATTGGTTATACATATTGGTTTATTAACCAGTAATTATTGGTTTATTAACCAATAAATTATTAATAACCAAAAAATTATTTATAACCATTTATTGGTTGATTTCCCCCTAGTAGGGCCTAAGTCTCAGACCCCTCCCCCCCTCTTTTTAAAAAATTTTTTAATTAATAGCACCAGTGCAACCCCCACTTACCAATCTGGTTCTTGTTATGGAATGAGTCCCCATGTGGGAAGGGCTTTGGGGATCAGAGCCTGTTATTATCTTGGGGCAAAACAGGCTCCTTTATGAGAAGAAAACACTCCCAATTCCCAATTGTCTCAGGGGAGATGCTCCCAAAGAGAGAGCACAAAGCCACAGCTGGATAAGGGCTCAAGCACCTTACACTTCAGGAAGTTCCGGACACCTCAGGAACATCAACACCTCCCTGGGCTCCTGCAGAGCTCCAGGGAGGATCTGAGCAGTGCTGCTTGTACCTGGGATTCCCAGCAGTTTTCTACTTTCTCTCTGTTTTGGGATCACCTGCCTTCAATGCCCTTGAGGCCTCTTACAGCTATTTACCCTTCCAAGAGAAGCCAAACTACCACCAGCTGCTGGCAGCTCAGTGAGGATGAGGCAGGGAGCACCAACCCATTTCCTCACTCCAAATAAACTCTCCTTCCCTGAAATCCCCAGAACCATGGGGGATGCAGAGCCACACTTGGTGGTCTTGCCCCTGCCAAAATTGCCTGAGTGGTTACAGTTAGCCAAGGGCCCTACTGGCTTTTTGTGTCTGGTGAACAGCTATCATCACCTTATATATCAATTTATGATCACATCTACACCCCATATGCCATACTAGCATTTCCTAGGACTCTGAGGATGCTGCCACCTCTTCTTCTTCTCCTAGTATGAAAGGTCCAGTGGTTTGGGATATGGCAGCAGCTCTCTGGCCACAGAGAGCAGGCACAGACTTTCCCAGGCATTTTCCCAGGGAAGGCTGCGAGAGAAGCAGAGAAAAGAATGAGAAACAATCCTTATCTCATTTGCTGCTCCTGTGTTTGTGCCCATGTGGAATGTGTTCTGGAGGTTGTTTATCCAAGGTGATTGCTGGATTGGATTCTGGTGATGGTGTTTGGATCCATTGACCAATTGGATCCACAGCTGTGTTTGGGCTCTCAGCAGAGTCACTGGTTTTTCTAGTTAGTGAGTGATAGTTCTGGTTAGTGTAATATAGTGTAATATAAGGATAGTATAATATAGTATAGGATGATATAATAAAGCAATTGATCAGCCTTCTGCAATCATGGAGTCAATGCTAATTATTCCCCAGCTGCAGGCCTGCAGTGACATTGGGATAGCTTTTTCTTTTGGCAAAGAGATTTTCCACTCCCTGCCACGCCAGACACCCTCATTTCCTGCTCCTCCTGTTTTAACCACAGGTCACAACAGCTGATGAACACAAATTCTGCCCAAGTCCCTGAGGCCTGGGAAGAGATCTGTTATAGCAGGGACTATATAAAATTACCTCCTGATGGGAAACACTGAAAAGATAAAGCTTTTGCAGGGTAAGCTCACGGGATCCTCTAAAGCGTAAAACACAGGAGTTCCAAAATTATTCCCCAGATCTAAGCCAGGCTGCAGCCCACCTCAGGCCATGGCATTGGTTACTCATGGGCTGCAGAGGCCCTGGAAGCCACAAACCAACATTTTTCTGATTTGGGGCTGGTTTCTGGAGCTGTGGACACAGAGGGAAAGACATAATGAGTGCTGCCCTTGTGCCTCAGCAGGAGATGTGCTATCTGAGGACTGCACATGGACAGAGGAGTCTCTGTCCTCATCTGGGACAGAGGAGTTCCCAAGGGATGCTCTCATGGAAGGAAGGCAGCTGGGGAGATGGTGGGAAGGGAAGGAGGCGCAGGGGGGGCAGAACAATAGTTATTTATCTTGATTTGAAAACCCAAAATTTCTAGTTTGTTTATCCTGCACTCTGTGGAGGGAGCACAGATTCCCAGAAAAAGTGTCTGGGAAAAAGAGGCTCCCATGTCCTTCAACTGTTCAAAGAATAGGACTACAGTGTTTATTTGAATTTAAAAACAAAACAAAACACTAAACAAAAAAAACCCCACAAAAACAAAACAAAAAACCCCCCAAAACAAAAAAAAAACCCACCCAAAACCCCAAAGACAAAAAACAAAAACCAAAGCCAAGCAGCAGCCCCAGTCCTCATCCACACATGGATGCTGGCACTGCTTGTCTGGATCACAGAATCACAGATGGGTTTGGGTTGGAAGGACCTTAAAGCCCATCCCATTCCACCCCCTGCCATGGGCAGGGACACCTTCCACTATCCCAGGTTGCTCCAAGCCTCGTCCAGCCTGGCCTTGGACACTTCCAGGGATCCAGGGGCAGCCACAGCTTCTCTGGGCCTCACCACCCCCACAATAAACTCCTCTTCAAGTCTCCCCTGGTCCCAGGGCAGGTCTGGGTCCCTCCATCTTTTACTCACCACCACAAGATTTTGGAGGGAGGATGGAAACAAATGAACAAGTACCTTAAGTGACAATCTCGGTGGTTCAATTCACATAAATCCACAATTTCAGTGTTAAAGGGGGAATCTCTCCTCAGCCACTCAATCACTTGCATGAATCCTTTCCCTTTTCAGAGCAGCTCTGGGAGGGAGACAGCCTGTCTCAGGAGCTGCCCACACTCTGAAGGTGTGAGACACACCAGGTGGTGAAAGCAAGATGAGGGTGGTGAAAGGGAGAAGTCTATTAACAAAAATCACACAAATGTTAGAATAAGATGTACGAAAAGGCACTGCATGTGTTTGTACTCACTGCCTGTAATTCAGAACTTAGAGCAGCCACCAGCCTGCATGAACAGCCCAACACCTCCTGCCATTAGACCCATCACAGAAGTCCAGAGACAGCAGAATTAAATTTATTGCATTTTTCCTGGATAGGTTTTAGCCAAAGCAACAGCTTAACTCTTTGGTGTCCTGTAGCAGGCACTATGGAATATTATACATCGTTGTGATGTGGGAGCTAAATGAAAAAGAGCCTTTCTTTGGCTTAGACCTCAGACTGGAGAGGTTTGATCTGGCACTGCTTTTCAGCAGGACAGAGCTCACACTTGGCAGGAAAACACCTTTGAAATCAGACTTACTGCAAGTGGAGAAGGAACCTCGCCTGCCATTCTTCATGAGCAGTCTGGTACATCAAGCTCTCCTGGGGACAGCAGTATTTGGTCAAATTTTGGTTCTCAGCAGGGGCTAAGGGAAGGTTGGGAAATCACACACCAAGAGGTACCAAAGGCTATTTTTACCCTGTCTGGGTTTACACCCACACGTGTGGGTTTGTTGGTTTGGTCCATGAGCCAATTCTCAGCTGGTTTGCTGACAAAAGCAAGGAACAACTCATTCTGAAAGGAAACACCCTGATTTAAGACCATGAGTGATCTGGTCTCTGAGATCTATTGCAATAATAAGAGTGGGCATTTCTTGCTTTGTGGAGAAAATACATTGACAATAAACTTATTTCAGTGCCATTAATGTCTTTATATATTTAGCCTCATAAAAGAAAGCTATTGAAAGAATTTCTGGAACAGAAAATGTTGTCAAGAAGAAAAGGAACATACTAAAATTTATCTGGTGGCCATCTCAGAGGAGACTAAACTGGACCAAAGATGTAGACCCAGCCTTTGGGCTTTGGAGGCTCCCAGGCTGGGCTGGGGAATGTTGATGGGTCAAGCCTTGGGTGCTTCCCCTCTGCACCCAACACTGGTCACTTGAAGAGGAAGGATGCTGGGCAAAATGAACCTTTGCTCTGGACCACTTAGAGATGTGCCTACATTTGGTAAACACTGATGATTAGGCTGAGCTCTTATTCCCTTCCTCTAAATTTTCCTGTTTCCCTTCTAATAAAGTAACCATTACAGAAATAGCCTTAGGAAATAAACCACAAGGAGCAGCCTTGTCTTGTTTTCCAGCAGCAAAACATGGAACAAAGCACAAGAAAATTCTCTTGCTTTGCAATTCTGTGCATCTTTCAAAATGTTTCTCCCACTGCACGGAGTCCTGAGGCTTGACCACCAGTGCTTCCCTGCCCATGGAAGTGCTGCAACAAGCAAGATTTCTCCCATGACCTTCCCTTTCTTCCTACCTGCTCTCCCTGATAGACCTACCACTGATTATCTACCTCCAGAAGATCTCTGAGGAAGTGGAAGCTAAGAGCTTCTCCTTTGGGGAATTTTGGGCTTGTTGGCCTTCTAAGTGTTGAATATCTTACCCTCCTCTATCAGAGGCAGTTCACATCCTGCTGACTCGACCCTTCACACACCAGTTCAAGCCAGAGACAGCCCTGACCACATCTAACAATGACAGCACAAATTCAAGACTGTGTACATACCCCCCAAGTTTCCATCCAGTGTGATTGATCAAATATTTGCTTTTCTCCAAGCAGATAACGTTTGTGAACTTACAATCTTCATCCACAAAGCCTTATCCCCCTGTGCTATTTATCTCCAGAGTACAAAGGCCAATTGATTTCTTCCATGACAGCCAGACCCAGGCTCTCAGCTTTCACCCCTGCTGCAGTTCCTGGTTTGAGTCTTTGTTTTGGACTCATTTGGAGAACAAGGGAGAATAATGGGGAGAAGAGGGTCAGTAAAGAATAGAAGTGTTTAGAGTTAAGCAGTCATCCGAGTACAAAGAAATCATTCAGCCCCTCTCTGCAGTGAGGGACTAATTTAGCCCATGGCTCTTTAAGGCTGTCACACCAATTTCGGGTGCTCTGAGTGGAGCCTGGCACTTGCAAAGGGCAACTCCAGCCTCTTAAATGAGTTAGAGAAACCACCCAGTAGCTAAAGTTACCCAGCCAAGGAGTGAATGCCATCCTGCCAGGTGCTCCCCAGACCCTGAGACAGCAAATACAGTCATGGTGTCTCAGGGTTAACTTCTGAACCTTGAACCATGAGGTCAAATTTCCATTTTCAGTTGAGAATCAGAAGTGATGTGCTGGTCTGCGAGCCCCAAGGCACAGGAGGGGATAGCTGCAGACACTGGCAGTAATAAGAAAAGCACAGCTTGGCACAGGGACAAGCTATCACTGCTTCTTAGCTTGCATCCCAAATTTCAGATGCAGGCCCACTGGGCCAGGGAGGCTGCTGGAAGAGCGATACCACAAGGATCTGCAGCCTTAGGATGACCCTGAGAAATGGAATCACTTCAGGAAATGGAGCTATGAGAAAGAGCTCCATTTAAAAATACAGTGGAAAAAATGCATGACTTGGCTTAGTTTTAGTTTTGGAAGTAGGGGAAAAGCCTTAAGTTTGAAAAGCCTTAAGTTCCTCACTCTTGCATTTTGTTCTCCTTAAGCCTTTGCTACAGAGGAAAGATCCTTTCTGCCCATGAACTTGTGGCTGTTGCCTGGACACATGGAAAGCTGATCCACTGCTGGTGAAGGTGCTCCTTGTTCCTCCAAAGGGCTTGAGAGCCAGGACTTTAACTCTGTGTTATGTCTGGCTCTAAAGTGCCAGGGAACTACTCCACAGGTTTCCTTGCTGCCCTTGCAACCATTTCCACTCTTCAGCTGAGCTGCCCAGAAGGGCAGTTGGACATCTGAATTGTGACAATCTCTTCTCCCTTTTAGCCTGTTTGAAATTGTCCTTTCTTGGGCACCACTGCTGTGAGCAGAAGGAAGGCAATAAGGATTAATCCTTCCAGGAGTGCCACAGGTAAGGGAGCTGTCAGAGGCAGGGCTGGACATGCAGAGGGCTGATTATAAAATCAGGTGGGCTGGAGAAGTTGGTAGAAGGAGTTAGAGGGCAGAGGAGCAGCCTCCAGATTCACTGACAGATGGGGAAACTCCTCTGGGAAAAGCAGCTTCTCATGGCATTAAATTGGGCACCCTGAAGCTTTGGGTTCCCCCTCCAGGTTCAGCATATCCAGAACCTTCCTTTCCTCCCCCACGTGCCCCTCTGCCTTTCCACCAAGCTTTGGAAAAGACTCCTTTAAATCATAGATCTAATCCAGGTTTCTCTTGCTTCAGAGAAAGCTGCCAGGGGATAGGACACAAGTGGAGAGATGCTTTTTGTGTTTGGGACACGCTGATGAGTCCTGTACCCACAATGTGAACATATGAGATGTTCCTGAGCAGATTTTCAGCCCATTTTCACTACATCCATCCCTGGAGTTACTCACTGTTGGAATAACAGCAAGAGTGGCTATTGTTGGAAGCTTCAGCCTTGGAGGACCATGGACTAACAAGATCCAAAAGCTCACTAAGACCTGCCTGGCACTGAGGGGCAGACACACAATTTCCTACTCAGCTGACTCAGTTTTCCCTTGTGTTCTCTCATTTAATCACAATAACGTCATCTGCATAGCACAGATACAGGAGAAAACACCAAGCAAGAGCTACGTGCTGGAAGGAGAAGATGAGAATCAGCCAAGAACAATAGTTTATGATAAAACTCTTCACTTTTCAGATGTCTTACCCAATTGTTTGAAAAGCACGGTGGAAAAGGAGACCTTTCATTGTTTCCCTCCCACAAAATCCCCTAGTTTTGCAAAGGACACTGAAAATTCTGACTGCAGTTGCTTGCTTAAATCAACACATATCCAGAGTCAGGAAAAATCCCATTAATTTCAGTTTACATCAGTTCAGAATGTGCCCCTCAAAGTTTTAGGGTCACTTAACCCTGCTTTAAGGAGCTCTGTACTTTGGGATCCCATTGATGTTATCACCATGAAATAACATATCTGGAATCTGGGTTGTTTGCACATGAGCTCAATAGCAAAGACAAATGAAGTGGGAACTGCCCACACCTCTTGCATATGGAAATCTGTGTTTAAAAACAAGAACACCCACACAGCTCATCATCAGGAGATGAGTTTCTTGTTGTTTTGTGGTTGCACTCACAATAGAAACACTGTTCTGTGATAGAGCACTTTCAGCCTCAGGTCTTGTGATTCTCAGGGAAGTTTTACTTGCATGTCCAATCCCACTGAAGCCCAACAAGTCATGATCAAATGGATACTCACAGCTTATTGATTCACACTGGAGTTTTTGGTGGCTCCCTTATCAGGACTATGCATCAAAGGTGGGGAACAGGAAGCACCTTGGCTTTAGAGGATGTAAGAACCACCCTGTGTCAGATCCACATTGAACCACTGACAGAAATAAGTGATGGTTTTCAATCTAACCTCCCTCACCAGTTTTTTCATTTCACCTCCTCATTTGAAGAGCTTTGTAGGAGCTGTCAAGCCCAGTCCTTGCATGAATTTTGTCAGCTGCACTCACACCAAGTCCAGAGGCCCCACACACGTGGCAGCCAGCCATGAACTGCTTCCCAGGCCAATGTCACTTCTGCTTCCACCTGGTCCAGGGTGGGACAAGCTGCTTTGTTTAGGGACCTGTCAGCACACAGAGCTGGTTGTCACAGCCTCCCACTGCCAGTGGCATCTGCTGGTATGGGCCCTTACAGTCTTTGTAGGAACAGAAAGCATTTATCCTTCCTCATATTTTATAGGGGAAGCAAAATTGAGCAGGTTTACCGAGGAAATCTGTGATAAAGAAGAAAAACTTAGGGCAACGTCCCCAGTTTCTGCTATTCCTAAACCCTGGGTAAAGCCTACAAATACCACGTTAAAACAAGACTTTAAGAAGGATTTCATAAGTCATTTTTTCATTTGTGCTTGCAGTAGCACATGAGGAAACAGAAGGTCCAAGAGTCTCTTGGAAGCAGATGCTCACGTGCTTTCAGCTGTGCTCAGGCCAAGGTGCTCGGTGGAGCCCCATGGGAATGATGCATTTCTCTGGAAGTTGGGCTGAGGTAATAATGTTTGACAACTGGGTTGGATAAAGGGAACAGCAGCCAGGTCTCCTCCCCAGCCACTCAGAGAGCATGAGGAGAAAGCCCATCCTCATCTCTTGTGTCCAGATTCAGCCCTGCCCACAGCCACGTTCCTCCACAGAAGGAGGAAGGCAGTAATATCACTGCTCACACTTGTCAACAGCCCTTCATGCTCAGCTTTCCCCAGAGAGCATCAAAGTGCTGCTCTCAGGAAGAAAAGCACGTATTTTCCACAGTGATAAACGGGAGAGGTTCTTCCCAGGCAGAGGCTGGAACATCCCCCAGCACACACACACAGCTTGAGGGGGTCGTGGCTGGCTGGGACAGCAGAGCTGGGGCAGTGTCAGGCACTGACCATCACCTGGGAGTCCCTGTAAAACTCCTGACATCCCACACAAGCTACTGGGAAGCTTTCATTAGACACAGGGGGATGGGGAATAATGCCTTGTGAAGGCTGACCTAGAACAGAGNAAACCTGAGGCATCAGGAGGGTGTGATTTTCACACCCTCCTGGTTGGGGAATAAGGATCTGCTCTCACCAGACTGAGCCACACAGCAGCAAATACAGCCCTGAGCAGTGTTTGCCATGACCCAAAGGACTGTCACCAGGGCCTGGGGCACAGCAGGAACACACAGCATGCTGCTGGGCTGCTGTTCTCAATGCTCACTGCTGGCTCGTAGCCTCAGGCAACTTCTCCAGAGCAAAGAGGGTGTGAGGGGGAAGAGGAAGGAGCTGCAGCTGAGAACAGGTATTGGTATCTGCTGTGCAGCTCCCAGGACTTGTGCATTCAAGGCTCTCAGTCAGAGGTCAAGTGCACATTGACTCCTGGCATCACAGACACCTCTGAGAGAGGACAGAGAGGTCACATCCTCTGCTTGGGTGGCTCAGTACATCTTCCAAGAGACCAGGAAAACAGCAGCAGGAAAACCAGCCCAAACAGACAGCTCCTCCACTGCCTCAAATGCTCTTCCATCCCACACTCAGAGGTGAGTCAGTGGCCTTTGGACCTCTGGGGCTGTGGAAGCTCTCCAGAACACTTTCAATTGCCTTGACCCTTCTGGCTTCCCTGATCCCAAACTCAGACAGCAAAGCCAGCATTAGCATTTCATAGGGTGGGTTTAAAGCCAGGGTGAAGATGAAGAGATGCTGATATGGTTTGAGCTCCAAGTCAAACAAACTGGAGGGAACTAAACAGAGCAGAGGAGTCTTTTTGTTTTGCAAATCATGGCAATCACCAGCTCTCCCTTACCTGCTAAACACATCTCAAGCTTGTGGAAAAGTATTAGGGAATGAGCTCATGACACCAGCTGATGCTGGAGTAATCTCCTCACCTCTTCGGCCAAGCTGCAATCAGCTCTCTTGGGAGCAGAGTGTGCTTGGGGCCAGGAGCAGGAAGGAGGACTCACTCCTGCAGGAAGCTGACCCGGGCAGGATGGGCTGATAGCCACCTATCAGCAAGGTTTCCATTGCTAGTAGCTGGCAGACTCTCAAATTTGCTTGGATCGCTGCTCTGCTGCTATCCCAGACTTCATCTGGAGCAACCTCTCAGTGCTGCCGTGCCAGGCACTGTCCCAGGGACAGCCCCCTCCCCAGCCCCACGGAGCTCTCCCGGGGACAGCCCCCTCCCCAGCCCCACGGGGCTCTCCCAGGGACAGCCCCCTCCCCAGCCCCTCCGGGGGGCTGCACAGCCTGGAGCAAGGGCTGCATCTGTCACTGGGAGGGAGGACCTCTCTCCTTGAGCTCCCTGCGGTCCCAGCAAGGCCACACAAATCACACACGGTGACAGGCAGCCACGTTTCACTACTTCCAGCCTGACAATTCTTAGAGTGGATATGAAAAAAAAAAAAAAACTACTCTGAAAAAAAACCTGCAGCAAAAAAGGCCCAGTGGACATCTCTGCAAGCTCTGTCCAGATGTTTGTCTCGGCTGGCTGCTGGGGTGGGGTGTATTTGACATTTACATTTAACAAAACATCCAAAGAGCTGTGATTACAAAGGGTCGGGGGAGACACACTAGAAATGGGAAGGAAGGAGTTTTTCCTGTTTGCAGTGGCTGGATTTGTCTGACACTTGGGCATAACAAATCCTTCACAGACTGGCAGCACGGGACAAGGGAGCTCTGGTTTAGCTCATCACTCACAACATTACAATCAGATCACACTTGGTCACAGAGAAAAGAAAAAAAATCAAAATAAAACACACCTCCCAAACATACATCACAAAATGAAACATTTTGTCATTTTGTAAAAATAGAAGCTAAGGCCAGGAAAGAACTCCAAATAGTTCCACTTCAGAGACAGCAGGAGAAAGAAAGAGGAGAGGTTAATCCAGAGAATGGAAATTTTAATATCTACTTTTCAGCCTGGACTTAAGGTAAATAGTTCTTGTGTCATATGAACAAGTTGACAAAGGCTGAAACAAAACCACAAACAAGCCCCAAGGCATCACCCTTGAATACCAGAAATCCTTGTGCTGCAGAACATGAGCTGCAGTCAGGCACTCCTGAGATCCCAGATGCACACAGAGGGGCAAGGGCATAGTGACAGACCTGATGAGAAGCTGATAAAGCTGCATTTTTAAAAAGAAATGTCTGGACTTTCCTAGGCTGCCCAGCTACCTGGTCAGACTGCACACAGGGCAAATGCCCAAGAATAGCCCAGCCCAGCCCAGCCCAGGATCAGTCCCTAAAATACCCAGAGCAATCTGCAATCACCAAGGCAGTTCTACCACTTCGGTAAAAGAAACCAACAGATTAATTTTCCCATTTGGATTTGTCAGATTTCTATTCAGTTTGGGTGGGGGGAAGCATTTTTAACGTGCTGTGATAAAGGAATAAAGATGAGGTACTAAGAGATGCTGTGACACGTGGAATAGCTTTTCTATTCACCCAGCACTGGTCTTCCCTATGCCAGGTTTGGTGAAGGGATGTGGCAGAGGGATAGATTCCTGCTTGTCTGTGCAGCACATCTCACTCACTGCTACTCCCAGGGAACAGAAATCTAATTCCAAGGACAAACCATGGCACCTGACTGGGGCCATATGCAGAGAGGACAGAGGCCACTGAGGGAAGAGGCAAGAGCCCAGCATCCCAAGCTAAGCATTAAATTGTCTTCCCAGAAGGCAGACAGGCTTTTGTTTCTTCCCTGCTTGTCTACCAGGAGAATCTCCATCAAAGAAGTTCTTTTTTATCTGAGGACATTTGAAGTGTCCTCTTTTAGCAGTTTGAAACAGGCACATAAACTTTTCACCATGAACCGTGCACGGCCCCATCAGCAAGATCCCAGTAATTAATTAGACAAACCATTTATTTAGCCACCAAATCTGACCAAGCAGTTGCCAAAAGTTTCAGGCAATGCACTGCAATTCCCAGCCCAGGATAACAGCGTGGCTCCTCTGAGCAGGGCAGGCAGGGATCCAACCTTCCAGAGAAACAAGGCATCCTTTTGTGAACGCAGCCCTCAGGGCTTCTCTTTGTCATCCAAGAGTAATTATTTTGCATATCTCAGCCTGGGTGAGCTTGAGGATTGCATTTCATTACATCCCAGGCACAGGTGTTATACCAGACCTTAAGGAGAATTTTTGATCCTGAAGGGAACGAGGAAAACTGGATATTGAGAGACTGTTAATAAAAATGCACCATTAGAAAGAACATTGTAGATGAAACAAATATGGCTCCTTTAATTATTCATAGGCAGTAATTAATTCATGTTATTAACTAATTAATGACTCACTTCAAGGACTAGGGAAAATGGTCTGTTTATAGCTTAAAATGATGTTATTGCTGCTTAGAAAACAAAAACAAAACATCAGTTGAAGATCAAACAGCTCTGTCAAGTCCTGAATTAGGTTCCAGGAAATCCTGTGTTCTTCTCCCCAAGGAGCAGTGATTCACAGTTGTGTCTTGCTAAAGAGACTGAAGCTGGGTGCTCTCATTACATTTTTTTGGTCCAAATTTGCAGATTCCCAGAGCCAAAATAAGCTGCGGAGTGTGAGACAATAATAAAAATTTGAGATTTATGACAAGGTTAGTAATATTTTAGCACTTTGGAGACCTGGTAAAGAGCCAAGACGGCCTTCTCTTTGCTCTTTGCCAAGTATTGTAAGAAACAGAACAAAACAATATGGTGCCTGCCCTAGAACACTCACAACCCAGCAAGCAGAGAGATGAAAAGTGCTTCAGGTCGTGGAAAAGTAGTGACTTTCCCAGGAGACTGCAACAGCTTCACACAGTCCCACACGTGGGCTTGGTGCACCCAAGCTTTGGAGAAATGGAGGAAGATCTTGCAGACCTGTTGCACTTCTGCCTCCAGTAAAGACCTAGAAAGGTTTAGAAGTGTTTCAGTAGTCTCTGAGTGTCCCATAAATTGCCTTCCCTTGAAATAGTTGTGAGGAGCCACGTGGTTGGGTGCAGAGGGAGCCCAAGTTTGGGCTGCTCCTTGGCTGGAGAAGCAATGCCCCAAATGAAATGAGTGTCATTTCCCAGGCCAGGAATGCTGAAGGGGCTGCTTGCTGCTGCTCCAGAAGGGAGGTGTGGGGCCAGAATTCCCAGCTATCCAAACCTGTATGAGCTGGAAGAACTCTGCTGATCACTTTATGGGTGCTCACGTTGTAAACTGCACTTCCACTTTGGTTTTCTTCCCAATTTCTCACAAGAAGCCTTTCTGAGACAAGGTAGGAGATGCAGCTTCAGTCAATCTTGTTGTCAGTCCTCCTTGCTTCTGTCAGGATGTGAATTTTGTCACCAAGCTGAGCACAACCAGATGGGGACAACAGCCAAATAGATCTACATAACATCACAAATCTCAGCTTCCACAGAAAATAAAAAGAATACAAAAAAGTCCTGACAAACCTTCCCCAAACCCCTCTAAACTCATCCACCCTCATTACTTCATTTGCACTGAGAGACAAATTGGTCTATACTGAGCATCCTACAAGAAATACAACCCCTACCTCAAGATCCTGTGATTTCCAGGTCCTAATTAAGGGAAAATTCCAGGAAATGGAATTATAGGCCCAAAGAGCACATGTGAACACTTGCAACAGGGGTGTCAATAGATATGCTAGTACTTGACTCCTCAAACTGTTGTGGACAGCATCACTTTCCTCTTTCCAGCTGAATTCATGGACTCATCACAATTCTAAGAGAACAAACCCACAACAGCCAAGTGGGCAAACAACAGAATTAACAGCCTCCAGCCATTATTAGAAAATACAAGAGGGATTTTTACTGGCAACACCAGTCTTTAAACATTGATTATTCAGCCTTATCACACAACTTAGTGTGACTAATTTGCATTTGTATTTTGCATGACTTCCTCTGCATCACTGAGGACACAGCTTTTCTGTTAAAAGAAGAGAAAAGCCCCTCAGTAGGTGGGGTCTCACCTGAGCAGGGTAGAGGGGCAGAATCCCCTCCCTTATCCTGCTGCCCACACTTCTTAAAATGGTAAGTGAAGTATTATTGTGTTTTTTCTCTTGTTTTCTAGATGTTTTCAAAAAAACCCTCTAACATTATTAATGTTTGGTGGGATTAAGAATCCTCTGTCCCCTCCCACCTCTTATCCACCCTGCTTCTTCCCAGCAGAGATGCCTGAGGCCACCAAGTCAGACCAGGAATTCCTGACCACCAAGGGGCTTGTTGTTTTGGAAACAGCAGTCAATGACTAGAACAGACATGGAAGACCAGGCTGAAAAGAGATGATGGATGTGAGGACACTGGAAACACAACTTGGTTCTGAAAGTCTTTTCTCCTCTGAGCAAACCACGTTCCAAAGATGCTCAGAGCGCTTTCCACATTAGCTCGCACTGAGAACACAGAAAAAAGGGGAAAAAGAATCTTCCAAAGGGAAAAAATATCAGAGGCCTTGATTTGGCAACTCTTAGAACAGATTAGCCTTCATCTTGCAAACAAATCCCAAGTAAAAACATCAGTTCAATGGGAAAAAACCCCACTCCAAAACAGTATTGTTTAGGAAAAATAGCAATTGAATGTTTTAAGTTGTATTGTTTTCCAGAAAGCTTTGAAATAGAAGTAGCTTTGAAACATTCACAATTCTCACCCAAACTCTTTTCAAGCCCCTTTACAAAAGTAATTAGGGAGAATAACATTCAGGTCTGCCTTGCACATGGTTAGATGTGTGTGCAGTACAACAGAACAGGGGCAGCTAGAGATATTGGAGGGTTTTTTCCAGGCATGATTTTTCTGTAGTCTTCCATCTGTTCCCAACAGGATTAGAGGAGAGCAAACACTGCCTTCCACAAGCTATACTCTTCTGGATGTAGTTTGATTTGAAAAAAAAAATAAAAAAATTGGGAAATGGCTGTCAAGGGAAATAATGCCAGGGGTGGAGGGTGGAGAAGAAGGGGATTGCCAAGAGGGCTGCAGTTTCCAGAGAGCAGAGCATGAGTCAGCAGAGTAATTTTTTTTTTAAATATATATATTGCAGAGCACAGTGATGCCCTGAAGACCACAATAGATGAAACCTCTTTACTCTGTGTGTTTTATCAATCAGGCAGCAAGATCTCATTACTTCCTGACAGAGGAACTCCCTGCAAAAACAGCTGGGATGCTTTTTAAAAAATCCACAAAAAAAACCCCACAACTTATTTATATTTTAAGGAGAGCTTGGGCAATCTTTGCACTTGAAGGGCTTGCCAGTATGAGCAACTTCTTCCACCTCCCTATATCTGATTTATCACCACAATATACAAGAACTTGCTTTTCTCTCTCCCTGACCTTGCAGCTCTGTAGGATTCGTGAGTCCTCAAGGGCTCCTTTTATTTGCTCTTAAATCCTGCTGAAAACTTTCCCTTTTGGAAAACATTGCCATCTCCCAGTGGCTGGCTATGGTTCCCACCTCCCACAGCAGCCAGCCCCTTTTACTGGTGTTTACTCCACTTCCTTGGCACTCACACACCACTCCATGCCTACAGAGGAGCTGGGAAAGCTGCACCATCCCCAGCCACACAGCAGCTCTGCCTCCCTGGGAGGCTGCAAGAGGCACCCTCAGAGCCCCAAAGGTGGTGGGAACACCTCACTGTCACCACTCAGACCCTCTGGGGGATCAGGTTCAGGTGCTCCAAGACCCCTTAGCCCAGCAAACACCTCTGAGATCTCACACAACCTACCAAAAAGGCTTTTCCCCCTTCTTAGAGTAAAATTATTATTTCCAGTCCTTCATCCTTAGCAGCCTCATTGTACCACCCAAAAGTCCAAGTAGGACATTGGCCACTTGGCTACCAACAATTCAGTGTCAGATTAAAGGCTGGCAGACCTCTGCAAGAAGGGTGGCAGGAAAAGCAAAACGCCTGCACATCAACAGAAGGAAAATCAACACTGAAAAATGATGAATACCTGCTATAAATGGAAGCTCCTAGAACATCTCAGTAACCCCCATGCTGTTGCTCATAGCTGTGCCACTGGGACAGTTATTTCTTCCCTCTGCTCCTGGGAACAGGCAGGATCCAAGGCTTAGAGGGTGACTCTCACCCTCTGAGAAGAGCAGAGGTGTTGGGGAATGCTGGTCCCAACACAGCTGAATCAACTCCCCAGTTAGCAGCCAGGGCAGGTGTCCCCATACACATTCCTGCTCCTCCAGACCTCCTCAGAAAACATCTCAGGTGGGTTATGTTTGGCCATTGGCCTCCCCAGGACTGTCTCCAGCCCCTCCTTGCCTTCAGGGCTGGGTCAGAACAATCACAGCCACATTGTCCATGGAGATGGACAATTTTTGGGCAGTCAGGGCTGGGGTCAGGGTGGCCTGAACTCTCTTCATGCTGCGGCAGTGTGCAGCTCCTTCACATCACAGGGACAATTAGAGCTCTTCAGATGCAACCAGACTTTCATCAAAATGACCCCCAACTGTGACACTCTACAAAGGTGCCTGTGTCTAGCCCATAATTTCCTTGGAACACCAAGAGAAGCTGCTGCTCTACCCCTGCCAGGAGCCTTGGAGCTGCTTTGTCCCAGGTGTCACTCCTCAGTGTTGCCAAGAAGAGCATTATTGTTAGAAACAATAGAACTTTTAAATAATTTTAGTTAATGGCTTTAATGAACTTTTAAAGTAATTAATTATTAATAACCAGTCTATATTAATTAAAAATAGTGTGTTAGTCTTAAATTACTCTTAGTCAGCAAAGTTGTCTAGCAAAGTTGTCATAAGCTACTTTTGGAGCTTGAGGAAAACTACTGAAACTTTGAGTTTTGCTAAACTAACTCTGATATACTTCAATGAACAGAGCCTGGGAGAAGAGAGGTGTGTTGTTGAAACTGGATACAAGGAGTGAAGAATTATGGACCACAAGGACATGTTGCAGAAACCAGAAAATATTAATAAAGACTGGCTATATGTGTGCTGGAAAGTCCCTGATGGAGGAAAAACATACTAAAAATATGGAGTAATTAGCATGAACAGTGAAAAATCAATAACCAATAGAGGACAGAATACTAATTAATGAATGATGTAATTTTGAACCAATGAACATTAATTTTTTTATTTGCCAAAAATGTATAAATAAGTGGAAAAGTTTTGTATCAGTGTTTGTGTGGAGGCCAGAATTTTGTTGGCCGCACACAAAAACCTTGGCCAAGAATAAAGTAATGCCTGACTGACTAACAGCACAAAGTCAGTGTTAGAAGGTTTTATTTATTCTGATTTCAGAGGATTTGGTGACATTATCGTGAGTGATAACCCAGGCAGGCTTTAGGATAAAGGGCTTCTTTTCCTGTCCCTTCTGCATGAACACATGGAACTCTCAGGCAAGCATTTATTCTGAGGCAGGAGCTGGAGCAGCTCACCCAGCCCAGGCTGTGCCTTGCATGTCTCGGAGGATTCCTCCCCACGTCTGTGAGACATCAGAGCTTTCTGTCCAAGCACATGTGAGAGCTCATCCTCTCCTCTCCCTCATCTCTGAGTAGGGCCAAAGAATTTTCTGCTCTATTTCTCCTGACTGAAACAGGTTTTGACCCCAGTGCTTTCAGACCTGGGGCCCCGAACGTGTGACTTCAGCACCTATTTGTATGAAAGCAGGTTGTGGTGTCACAGTGAGCAGGTCCAGCCTTGACCCAAAACCTACAGGGGTCAGTGAGAAGGCACTTGGGGGATGTTACTGGGCTGTGGGTGCCCAGTTCAGGGGTGAAAGCACTGGGGCTCAAAAGAAAGCAGTAGAGTGGTTCTGCTCTTGCCATTTGGCTGCTGGGTCCTTCTGTATTTCATCACGGTACAGGACCCTTTGAAACCTTTGGGTGGAGGGAGTTAAGAGTCATTAAAAAAACCAGCTCAGAAATGGAGCCTTCCAAATGAGCTGTGCCACCAAAATCAGTCACCAAGTAGTTATGAGCTATGAAAGGCCTGAGGAAAGTCAGGGTCAATTTGCAAGCGGAGCGAACGGGAGGAAATCCGATGCATAAATAATCTGTCATGAACTCTTCACCCGCTGCTCTCCCTGCTAAACCCTCCATGAGCTAATCAGCAGCTCTGCTCCTCAGTGAAGGCTGACAGTGTGTGTGCCTTCTGTGCTGTGATGTGATCGCCCCTAATTGATTTTGGCCACGGACTCGCTGTGCGTGCTGCGTATCTGGGAAGAGCAATAACTTGAACATGCAATCATCCTGGGCAGTGACCAAGACAAGCTGTTCTCCAACAATCACTGGATACCTTCCTCTGTGCAGCCTCAGTGTTCCAGCTTAGCTCATTGTTTGGGACACTTTCCTCTGGTGCCTTGAAGCACCTGCTTGCTGGAAACGAGGTTTCCTGGCCATTTGACCTTGGATTTTGGGGCTTTGGATATTCGTGGTGAAATTTTGTATGAATTTTTCTTTGGAAATGGTAAACAGCTCTTTTAAAAGGACTAGAAAAATCTCTGTTAATAGGGTCCTATGTGGCAGATTTTGGAGGTCTGTAAGGACACAGCTGAGATGCTGTGAACACTGATGTGGGTGACACACTACAAAAATAGCTGGAATCCTTGCAGAAGGACAGTTCTCTCCCCTGGTACTGTGTTTCATTGGTATTCCCACCCCATTACAGCCCCAAACCTCTCCCTCATCATCAAATACTCTTCTGTGTGGCCAGATCTTCTTTCAATATCTGCTGCTTGCCTTGTTGGGCTTTCACAGTGAGATTGGTTACAAAGACATTTCACCCACTGCTCTACAAACAACCATCCTCAGCTCATGGCATATGCTCATCCATCACCAGATTTTAGGATCTCTCAGGAAGAGCTCCCCACTAGCATCTCTGATGGGAGTTTAAACTGAGAACAAGGGTAGATAACCTTACCCAGCTTTTGTTTCATAAATCAAAAGTACTGGCTGGGCCCAGATTTAAATGAACCCAGAATTCATTTACCAGAAAAGGTGATTCCAAGCAAGATGTGGATTGATTTATAAAGCAGTTCAAGTTCTATATCTGCTCTGGGGGAGTCTCTTTCATCCTGTAGCTGTGCACAAAAAGGCAGCAGTGCCCTTAGCTTCTCACCACCTGCCTTTTAGCACAGGTTGCTTGCTGATTCTCAAAGGCATTTCCATGCAAAATGCCCCTTTAGCTCAAAGTGCCTTCACTAACACACAAATGGCTTTGACTAAGAAGGACCAAGGGCAATTTGTGCTGGAAAAAGGGAGGATCACCTTTAGGAGGTGCTGCTGTAGCAGGCCAAGCCAGTCAGGTCTTCAGCTAGAACAGAGATTTGAATGGACCCCAATGGCAGCTAAAAATATGGCAGAGGATAGGAAGTATCATGGGAACAGGTCCTTTGGAGGTCAAATTGAAGGTCCACCAAAGCCAGTGACCACAGGTAGGAAGAGGGGAGCCTGCAGGGATCCCTCCCTCCCTGTCCTTCTCCTTGCAGCCACCTTGCAGCAGGTCAGGGACTGCCAGCAGCATGGATAAATGACTCTTCCCAAACCTGAATCCTCTTCCATTTTCAGTCTCTGACAAGGGGTTTTGGTGTTATCTCCTCCATGCTGTGTGTGACTGAAAGCCCTCTCTCATATCCCCTCAGGGCAGTCATTCCTTTACTTGTTTTCCTTCTCCATGGCTTTCTATAGACTTCTGGAGGAAGATGAGTAGGACTGCACACAGAATCCCGACCCCAGGGATTTATTTAATCACATAGAGTGTTTTCTGTGCTGTTTACTATTTGTCTGTGATAAGTCCTGCCTTTTGGTCTCTGGTGAGCACTAAGCTGATGTTTGTACAGGCTGATCCACAGTAAATTCTCTGGAATAACTGGGTGTGCTTGTGGCTGGGCTCCCTTTCTGCTGTGTGCTTTACCTTGCATTTGACAAAATCCAATCTCATCTGCCATTTTCCCAAATACCCTTCAGTACCAAGACATCCCTCTACTTCTCTTTGCAGTCAGCTTTAGCTCTAGATAATCCTCCTGAATATTTGGAAAACACTTCTCTGTAAAATCTGTTTCCTCCTGTCCTTTGTTTGCTTATTATTATACATTTGTAATTGATGAAAAATCTTTCCCTCCTGGGGAGGGGGCTTTTTAAAAGCCTACTGACTCTGTCAGCCTTAGCTCAGGGTTGTTTGACACATCAAATAGTTGTTAAAGATTTGTGAAGTGTGATTTCTCCCTACAAATGCCAGACCAGCTCCTCCCCAGTCTATCAGTTTCAACCAAATGCCTACTAATTCTAACATTTCTGCCAGCCTGTCTGACAGACAAATCAGGATTCCTGCTCTGTGGGTCCCAGGAGGTGTTTTAGGAACTGGTGACATATTTACCACACTCCAAACTTCCAGCACAGAGACTGGTTTCAGCAAGAGGCTTCACACCACAGACGTGGATCAGTAGTTTCCTATCTAAACAACAGCAGAGCTTCTGGGAGAGCAGCAACTCTTTTAGCAAGTTATTGCTGTTGCTTCTCTTGGCTTGGTCTGATCAAGGTTTCATGGGTTAATGAGCCATCACCCATCAGGCAAGCTGGCTGCAGTCACATCCCAAAATGGGAGTTTAAGCTATTTTTTACTTCACAACAGAATTGGAAGAAGAAGACACGTTTATTCCAGCTTTCTGACAGGCAATAAACAATTTGGTAGGACAATTCTGTCACTCCAGTTGTAAATCACTGCCCTTGGCTCACGTGGTGTTCATATTCAGAGTAGCTGAAATTGCCCTAAAATATTATGGAATCACAGGATGGTTTGGGTTGGAGGGAACCTTAAAGCCCACCTTGTTCCCCCCCCTGCCATGGGCAGGGACACCTTCTACTATCCCAGGGGGCTCCAAGCCCTGTCCAGCCTGGCCTTGGACCCTTCCAGGGATCCAGGGGCAGCCACAGCTTCTCTGGGCACCCTGTCCCAGGGCCTCAGCATCCTCACAGGGAACAATTCCTCCCCAGTATCCCATCTAACCCTGCCCTCTGGCAGTGAGCTTCCGTTCCCCTTGTCCTGTCACTCCAGCCACTTGTCAAAAACCCTCTACAGCTCCTTTAGGAACTGGAAGGGCTCTAAGGTGTCCCCAGAACCTTCTCTTCTCCAGGTGAACACCCCCAGCTCTCCAGGCACCAAAGAACTTTCAGCCCAAGGACAGGACAGGATGGGCAGAGGGTACAGGTGTTCTCCAAGGATGGGGGAGCTGTGCACAAAACCTTGTCTTTGATGTAGGGCCTGGATTTCAGACTTACAAGCTCAGTCACTCAGAGAAAATTGTGCCATGGGAGGATAAGCTGGGTCTGAGGCTGCAGGGGTGAGAGGTTAAAAAACTCTTGAACTAGACACAAGCTGAAAGAACTGCTGCCTGGTTAACTCCTAGAAAATCAGCCTCAGTCCAAAGGGCTGAACATAAATTGGTGTATAAGCTAAACCAAGTGCTGATGCAGCCTTTGCTGGAGCAGCACACCCAGCCCTGCTGTACCACGGGCCAGCCTGACATTCCACCATCACTGACACTGCCATCACATCATTTGGTACCAACCCCACCTGCCCTCCCTTCCTCTGCTTGTCCCTTCGAGGGACAGGACCTGCAGCAGCACAGCCTGCAGAGCCCTGATTCATCTGTCCCCATTTGAGCATCCTCCTCTGAGGGCTGGCTCCTGCTCCCAGGCAGAAAGCACCGCCTCTTTGGGCTCTCACAGGGAAAAAGCATGAGAGAATTATCTAGTTCAGACTTTTTGGCAGGCGTTCTATACTCTGCATTATAGTGTACATTTCTAGACAATGTCTTTGCCCTTTTGTGGTCATTTCAGAACAAACTGAGCTGCCTCCTTCGATATTTTGGTACCTCTGCAAACTTGCCTTAGACCAAACAGAGGTTTGGAGTGAATCAAACTTTGGTGGAATTATTTTAACATATGAACAATAAACACTCCCCTTCTCTTCCTGCTTTGCTACTAACTCACATCGCAGTTACTCCAGGATTTTGCTACAGGAAAACAGCATCAGACACAACAAATGGGAGGCACAAGTACAGTCATGGCTGTTGCCTGTGTTTATGGGAGCTCTGCATCTATCCCACGCTCGGGTCTTTAAAACTTGAGCTGCACAAAAATGTCTGTAGTGAAACATGAAACTGAATGAGCCTGACCCAGACTGGGATTTGGTGTTACATGGGAAAGTCAGGCGAAGTTCACCTAGAGAGCTGTGAAGGTTCATGAACCTTGTGGGTGAGCAAAGGTCCAGTTCTGAACAAGCCTAGACAAACCTCTTCCGGAAATTTTAAACAACTGTGCATTTGGGAACAGAGATCCTTTAAAATAAATACTTTTGATAGGAAATCCATTGGAGTGAAACCTGGTGGCTTCAACAGTGCTTAACATTAATATATTGAATGAACTGCAAGTTCAAGCTCACACAGAGCCTTAGAAGTGTTAAATGAGTGGGAATGAACCTCCTTGTTCCAGGGGCTCCAATTAAAAATGTGTCATTTGCAGCTCTGGAGTTAAGGAGAGGTGTATTTTGCTTTATCGGATACATGCACTATGTCTGAAATATGGATCTCTCTGGGTGGGACCTTCACATATTCAAAGCATCTCCTCATTTTCTCCTGAAAAGCCTCTCAGGAATAATTTTTTACTGTAAAATACCAGTCTGACCTTTCTGGACCTTCTTTTGGCCATGCTCAGCAAAATACTTCACAAACACCAATGCAATGTAACTGAGGGTTCCTTCAGCACTACTGTTAACAGCTGAAAATCAGAAATATTTCACCCTTACAGACAGGTCCTCTGACTATCAGTATTATGACACCATGAAATAAAACCCAGGAACCCACCAACATAACAGAGTTTCCCTGAGGTAAAGAAATATTCCAGCAACTTGACAGCAGTCAGGGATTTTGCTTTGGGTCATGACTCCAGCTTTTTTTTCCAGATTTGGCCAGGAGAAATGGAAAAAGGTTTACAGTACAGCTAAAGGCCAGACACCAAACCTCTTGACTTATCGTCTGGTATCTAATCTTTAAATTAGAAAGGAACTGAAGACACGGCTTCAGAAGTTACCACTACCGGCTTCCTAAAGCTGGGGGAAAAAAGCACAATAATGTCGTTTTTAGAAGCCATATGGGTAATCCATAGTGTTATTAACATGTGCAACACAAGCTGGTCTGCAAGGGGCTCTGCTGTCCCTTTCTCTGGAGTCTAGGCAGCAGTGGTGCTGCACAGATCTGAGCTCCAAACACGAGGCACGATGGTGGTCCTGGCCTCATGGCTGGCAGCAGCAGAGGGAAGAGGGTGCCAGGGGTTGGAGCTCTTTTGGTGCTGAACCTACTCCTGATACCCCTGGCTCCTGCCCTGCCTGCCACGCTCCCTCCAGAGATGAATGGAGATGGGCAGGGCAGAGCAGGGAACTCATCTGGCAGCTTAAAAACAGGAAGGAGGAAAACTTCACAGCCAGCTTTTTCTTTGTTCAGCAGTAAGGAATGACCCTCATTCTCCCTAATAAAACTCTCCAGCCATCCTGTGATGGGCAAAGGAATAAGAATTAAGAGATGGAATGGTGGTGCACGTGCCATAAACATCACTTCCGTGTGCGCTCCGCTGCCAGAGCACACATAATAAAGCTTAATTTCCTGGTGCTGTGCCCTGACTGGAGTACACTGCCCAGATCTTCCTCTTGCTCTCAGCTGAGAGCCAAGTCATTCTATGGGATTATTTTGTTAAGAGCAAAGCTATTTGATCTGAAGAGATTTAGCACCAGATTATGGCCACAGCTTTTTCCGGATCAGTGGCAGCAGGGGAAGAGGGCAGGAGCTGTCTGGTGATTTGAGCTGGATCTTGGAGCTTGGGAGACCCAGGTTCAGTCCTTTCAGCAAGCTCCCCACACATCTGAGATAAGATACCTCTCCTTCTGTTTGCACACTGAACCTCACACCTCTCCTCTACCATTGGGGAAAGTAGGTTTTGATAGAGCTGCTGACTTGGGGACAATTCCTGGTTTTCATTTCTCATAGAATCACAGAATGGTTTGTGTTGGAAGGGACCTTAAAGCTCATCTCATTCCAAGCCCTGCCATGGACAAGGACACCTTCCACTAGAACAGGTTGCTCCAAGCCCTGTCCAAATTAGCCTTGAACACTTCCAGGGATGGGGCAAACTGCTGTCCTTCGTTTCATGAATCGTTTAATGACAATGACTCTCCCCTGGACTCCTTAAATTTCATCTCTCTTTTTGCACATAAATATTCCCTTTATATACAGACAACTCTAACTTGCCTAGGGAATGGGAATAGTCTTACAAATGTTATAGTGCCAGCTTCCCAAACCAGCTAGTTCCATCCAGGGTGGTTTATTACAACACCCTTTGGACTCTCACACTGTTGGGAAGTGTTACCTGAGTACTTCTAGTGAAACACATGAATGGACACATGTCTAAAAGAGATTTGTACAGATGGGTGCACACACAGACAGGCTCTGCCCCTGAAAGCACTCTGTGACAGCTCCTTCCTTGTAAAAAATGATTGTTGTTACCACACAACTGCTCTTCTGCCACACCTGCAGCTCTACAGGGAAGAATGTTTATCTCAGGGCTCTCAGTTGGGCTGGCACCAACAAAACCATCGCTGGTTCCACCATAAAGTCCTTCTGTAGAAAGCACAAGTCATTTTATAGAGAGAAGATCTTTCCAGAATTTTAGATTTGCTCTATGGTGAGGCAAGTGAGAGGTATGACACATCCCTTCCACTTCATGGGCTGGAATTGCACCTGAAATCCCCATCCCATCCCATCCCATCCCATCCCATCCCATCCCATCCCATCCCATCCCCCTCCATGTCCCCAGTCTGTCTCTATTTCACACACCAAAGCCACATTTTGAATGTTATGCACCTGGAGCAAGCTGCAACTCCAGAAACAGCAAGAGAAACCATAATCATAAGTTCCACAGCCCAAAGCAGCCATCATGGGATGCTCTGAGTCTCTTCCAACTTCATAAAACAACGGCCAAATCTCCTTTGATTGCTCTGGGAGCAGGTTTAGCTCTTTCTGAACCAATTAAATACTTCTCTCTCCAGGGCCATGCCTTAGTGCTAATTCTTTGGAAAACACTGACAAAGCTGTATCCCTCTGAGGACAAGAATGCACTGGGTAAGCTGTTGCCAAATCTGCTTTAATTTTGGTGTGTGTGGAACTATGAAGCAGCAACAAGGCCCATCACATGCTGGGGTACACATCTAACATGCCAAGCCCTGTGGCAGAGGGACAGAAAACATTTCAGCTCATAGGGGGCTCTTTGAATCTGCAGCCTGATGCAACCCATGGACCAGCTCTGGGTCAGTCACTCTGCAGGGTTTTGTGGGCCTCAGTTTAGAAACCATGGGACTACATCAGAAAAGTAACATAGTAATGTCACTTAGGCTGGAAAAGAATAAGTTAATTTAAATAAAACATAATGGAATATAAATATAATTACGATTTTACCAACTGTGTCTCCTCTTACACAGCCCTAGCAGTTACTGGAAATAGTGATTAACTTGAAAATACAAAACAACTGCTCTTAGAATTGGATATTCTAGTGAATCTTCCTTCCCAGCTCCATGACAAATTCTTGGATGGCTAAACAAGAAATCAGTACTGGGCACTGTTCACATTATGGGCAGAAACAAAGTCATGGTAACATGGAGCTGATCGTAAGCCTTTATTAAAGGCACTGTATTAATTCCATGGATTTGCTAAGAGTTTGGGCCAAATGATTAAATTTGTGCTGCTATTTATGGATGAGATGTTTATATTTCACTTACAGGTCAACTTCACTGATGCAACGATGGCCCCAGGCCTCTGAAAGAGCAAAGCTGAAGGGCTGGCCAGGGAGACGCTCACAGGGTTTGACAAGTTGAGAAACTTGGCACAAACATTGGCTCCTGAGACATGTGAGGAGGCAGAGACTGGTGGTCCTGAGCCTCCACTGGCCCTTGGGAAAAGGTGGAACTGAAAAGGGGGGTGCAGAGGCCACCACGACGGCGCTCCCTGTCCCCTCTACTGCACAAGTCATGACCTCTCTAGACTACAAGCAATGCTGTGGAGATTGTGGGTATCATGTTGCTTAAAACTGGATGCTGAAGCCTCTAGCTGAGGCAATTTATTGCTGTTCACAGAGGAAATGAGTACAAATTTGGCTGGGGACATAAATAAATATGAGATCATTTACTTGGTGCTGACTTACGTGATGAATGGTTTGTATTTAACCGTTTCCATCACATGTTGTCCAAATCCTGGAAGCAGCGTCCTTCTTCTGGGATCAACAGGAGCTGGAGGTGCTCTGCTCCTCAAAACACCCACATTTCTCAGTGCCAAAATAAGCACCAGGCACTTCTCAACTCTCTCTTTCAGGATTCTGTGTTTGCAGCATTTGTTACTAAAAAATCAAACTGATCATTGCTAAAGCCCTGAGACATCATGACTTGTCCTTTCCAAACTTCCATCTAGGCCATTTTTCACACTTACACTGAAATGTTCACCAGGTCTACGTGTTTTGCACCAGATCTTCTTTGTGCATCTATGTACTGAAAGAAACCTTTAAAAGTAACAGATGGTAGAACAAATGGCAGTGTGATTTCCAGTGTTTGAGATTCTGTTATTCAAAATTTCATCACAATGCCCAGATCCCAATATCCGGCCTTATGTATGGAGTTCTGACTGAATGGATCTGATTTTGGGGGCACGATAATAAAATGTAGAATACAGCTATAAATCAGAGTTTGCAGCACTGCAAGCACAAAGTTTGGTTTCTGCCATCAAAGCACTCTGAGAACAATAGAAGTCTGCACTGAAGTAGTTTGTGCTGTCAGATGGAGGGAAGATGTGGATGGTCTAGGGGAAGGAGGGAAGCTTGGAGCTGCCACAGATTTGCTTTAACATAAATCTGTGCAGCATCCTTCATGTCCCTGAAGACACATAGCCAACAACCTTTTGAGCAAGAGACAACGTCACAGGCCACAAAAGGAAAATTTCCAGGCCAAAGGACTATGACTGCCCCAGGAGCAGCTGCAGTAATGATGTAAGCTGGAAGAAACGTGGTGGTTTAAAAGCTGTGGGCTTCTATGTTCTTTAGGTGAGATATATCATGGAATCAATCCCTGCAAGAGCATCTTGGGCTTATGAGTGCTTCACTTGAAGCTTCAGTTCATCAAGCCATGTATCAAACACCTGTGGAAGGCAGACTGGGGCTCAGTGGAGTGTTTTAAAGCTCCTTTGTAGAATCAGAGAATGGTTTGCGTTGGAAGAGACCTTAAAGGTCATCTAGTTCCAATCCCCTGCTCCAGACAGTTCCTGTGGCCCTGGCTAAGGATGCTTTCATGTGAATGCCACCTGCCTGGTGGTGCACAGGTCCTGTGCACCAGGAACTTAAAATAGAACACCTTCCACTCTGGATCCAGGTCTTGGTGAACCTGCTTCCCATTCCAGTCCTGAATTTCTAAGAATAATTTACACATACTCTGACAGCAGCCAAGGGAATCACAGGCTACTCTTGCATTCCTCTGCAGGGTTGGTTCCACCAGCCTTTGAGAACTGATGTTCCCAGAGAAAACTCAGGTAAACCAGGCCAAGCAGAACAGCATACCTTGTTATCCTGTGGGACTCTCCTGAGATCATCCTGTTCTGCATCGTGTTTCTTTGGCCCTGACTGCAGCCAACTTGATTAACCCACCAAGAGCTATGAGCTGTCTCCCCTGGTGCTGTAGGGCCATTGGGCTCTGGAGCACAGTGTGTTCCTTGCAAGTGGATCTCCATGCAGACAGGCTTGGGAAAAAAAACCAGACCAAGCCAGGGTTACTTCCATCCTCCTAATGCCTGTCCATAGTTAGGCCTTTAAAAAAAATAAATGTTGTTGTTACAAGCACCTTGCTGACAACAAATCCTTTCTCATACGTCCTTTTAGTGCTGGTGCCCTCCCTCCAGCAATGTCAAATGGAAGGAGTAAGGTTTCAGGCTCTGTACCAAGAAATTCCTGTTTCCAAAAGGCCAGACACAACAGCTGGGAAATTTTTGGTTGTTGCTGCCTTGTGTCAGTTCTTGCCCATTCCTGGAGTGGGGTGTAATTTCTGAAGCCTAGCAGCATTTGAAGCAGGCTGAGCAATCTTTGAATAATATCTTGGCTGACATTTCCCAGAGGCAGGAGTGTGTACTAACACAGAGCTATATGTGTGTTTTATGGCTGTCTATATACACACAGCCTTGAGGGGGGAAAAGGGGGGCAACTCAGCACGTCTGGCTTTCAAAATGCTGATTCAGGAGACTGGAAGCTACCCCCAGGTTGCTGTTCTAGCCAACCCTGCCCAGTTTTCATCCAAGATGAGTCTAGGGGAGCTGAGATGTCTGTTTAGGGTGAGGGTCCAGCCCCAAAAGCAGTGACTGCCAGCAGCACTGCCGGGCTGTAATTATGAACAGATTTGTTTCTGTGATATTCACATTCCCAATGCTCCCCCTGCCTTTCCCCCTCTCAGGGAGCTGTCTCCTCCTCCTCCTCCTCCTCACAGACATGCCGAGCCCCTGTGGGGACACACATTTCCATGGGCAGCAGCAGTGGAAACCAATGTCAGCCCAGTCATCTCCTGCAAGCAGCCTCCTACTCTCTCCAGCACCGCATTTCCATTACAGCAGCAAGAGTTTTTTGTCCTCTCACAGGTGACTTCCCCCTTGGATCCTGTCAGGAGTGACAAAAAGGTGTCATTTTGTCTGGTTTCTCCAGTGTGGCTGCCCACACACATTCCCACAATCGTTCCTTCCTCCAGACTCTTTGGAGACACGCATGTGCACAGAGGAGGAGGGAATCCCCTCGTTTCCAGGAAAGGCAAGGGAAGCTGTCTGAGCATTTAGCCCCAGAAACTTCAGCACAGGAGGTGCAATCTGAACTGAGGACTTGAGACTAATCACACCAAGCTCTGAGGTTTGATCAGTCCTTCTCTGCCCTCCAGTTTAGGTGAGCTGTTAGGGGGCTTTGTCCTGGGGTTTTCACCCCAAGCATGCTCTGCCCCAGGCAGGGATTATCCAGCTGCACAAGCAGAATCAAGATGTGGAGTAGGAGAACACTTCAGAATCACATCCTGATAAAATATCTGAGGCATTTTGAATCCACATCCATCTTTCCTGGCAAAGCCTTTGTATATCAGATATTTTGCTTTCACAGGTTCTTTGGGCCTGAGTCCAAGAAGGAACATCTCCTCCTCTTCCTCCCACCCACCTGAGCCGGCAGATGCAGCTGGTGGGGGCACTCCTTGCCCGTGGAATCTGGAAGGAGATCTGCAGCAAGTCACCAGTGCTGGATCTGCCTCTCTCCTGTGGGATCAGGACTCTGCTGAGGAAAAGCAGATAGGGTTTCTCACAATCCAAAGCACATGTACAGGAACTAAAGCTGCGTAAGCACTTTTCTTTCCTGGGGAAATTTTCCAAACGTGTGTTTCAAAGGAATGTGAAAATATCCCCTCTCTTTTCTTGCTTGCTTCCTATAAGCCTGATGTGGACAATTCCCTCAGACTCTGCTCCAAGAGGGATTTAAGGGTCGGGAAGGGGTAGGGATGACAAGGCTGGGAATTCATGCCCTGAGCAGCCAGTGCAGAGCAGGCCCCTAGGAAAGGACTTAACAGTCATAGAAACCACTTAAGGTTAATCATACAGTGCTGCTGTGAGAAAGCACACTCAGGCACTCAAATCCAGTGAAAATGGATGTGTTTGGGGTCATTTCCCTCTATTTAAGCACCATCAGATGTTTGTATCCTCCACAGACAATTCAGCTTTTTGAGCATCCCCTCCTCCTCCAGGAATGTCCATGCAAAAGGAAATTTCTCCATGGGAAGTAGTTTGTTTAAAAGCCAATTTTCATGGGGGAGGAGAAAAGCAAAGCCTTGACCAAACATTCTGACCAGCTGCTTTGTGCACGTATTGGCTGCAGTGGCTGGGGGCTGCACAGGGCTGCTACGACAGAGCTCCAGGGGGATGAGGCAAAGGTCTGGGGTCCCCAGCACAGGAAAGACATGGACATGTTGGACTGAGTCCAGAGAAGAGCCATGAAGATGATCAGAGGGATGAAGCAGCTCTGCTGTGAGGAAAGGCTGGGAGAGTTGGGATTGTTCACGCTGGAGAAGAGAAGGATTTGGGGTGACCTAATTGTGGCCTTCCAGTGCCTGAAGGAGCTGACAAGAAACGTGGAGAGAGACAACTTACAAGGGCCTGGAGTGACAGCACAAGGGGGAATGGCTTCCCAGTGCCAGAGGGCAGGGTTAGATCAGATATTGGGAAAAAATTCTTCCCTTTGAGGGTGCTGAGGCCCTGGCACAGGGTGCCCAGAGCAGCTGTGGCTGCCCCTGGATCCCTGGAATTGTTCCAGGCCAGGCTGAATGGGGCTTGGAGCAACCTGGGATAGTGGAAGGTGTCCCTGCCCATGACAGATGAGCTTTAATGTCCCTTCCAACCCAGACCACTCTGTGACTCTACAAGAATGTTTGATGAGCAATGCCCAACCCTTCTGCAGGAGCCAAGCCGGGGAACCAGCACTCAGGACGGTGCCCCATGAACATGGAGCCAACGTGCCCTGCTGCTGCCATGATGGCTGGTGCCACATCCTGCACCCTTGCCTTGCTCTGTGAGAAACACAGATCGGCTGTGCTGAAGTGGGCGTGCCCCTGTACCCTGACACATGAGTGTGTACACTCATCCCCAGGGGCTGAGCATGGCCCTTGTCCAGGGTGAGGGATGCAGGAACCCCCAGGGCCATGTGGGAAGCAGTTATCCCTTGGGAAATGGCTGAAAACCCCATCTCTATCCATGGCTTTGCACTGCATATCCCCAACCCTGAGCTGAGTCATTCCAGACAGGCTTATCAAAGATGATTTCCTCTTTAACTCCAAAAGCATTTGCTGGTTATAATTAATCTTCTCTTAAAAAAACCCCAAAACCAAAACCAAAACCAAAACCAAACAAAAACCCCAGGAAAAACTCCAACCCACTGAGAAAAAGCATCCTCCTCCAAGCACTGTACACATAAATTCATGGAGAAGGAATGACAAACTCCCAGTGGGAGTTTCTGGTGGGTCACCACATTAGTTTGTAGACTTTTGTATTCTTGCAAATTGTCATGTAAAATGACATTGAAGGTCTGCACAAAGTTCCCATTATGGCCATTTTATTTCATATCTTGATTTAACCAGTAAACCTACAGGTCAGCTTCCACAGAAGAAGAAGAGCTATAGGTTTTTGCAGGAGGTTAAGTTCCAAAATCCTTCCCAGTGTCCCAGTCTGTGTGTGTGACTGAAACAAGCACCAGAGGTGAAGAGAAGGAATTAAATGTTTGAGCCTTATTCCCAGGGAATGTCACTCAGCAGAGCTGCTTTGTGTATTTGTGTCTATTTACACCCACTGAGGATCTAAAATTACAGTTTAAGCAGGAAGCTAAACCTGGAGTTTTTAACAAGCCTAAGCAGTTGAATTTAATGCTCAGGAGCAGGGGGGACTGTTCTGGTGCTAACTGGGAGGAGAGCTAGACTTGAGAAATTATAATAAGAGACAATTTTCACCTTATTATCCACCTCAGGAAAACCAAGCCTTTTAAATATGCCTCAGGATAGAAGCCACAAAATGTTGTTTAACATTGGAAAAGCCTTTCTGGGACTTACAGCAGCTTTCAGTCATGGAAAGGCAAAAATACATCCAGATCCTCCTTTTTTTTTTTTTGCAGACAACTCCAGATTAGAAACTCCTGACACCAAACCTGCCAAAATTGTCCAGACTTGCTCAAAATCACAAACAGAAATGAGCAGCAGTCCCAGAAATGGGAAAGGCCAGAAGCCACTAACCAGGAATCTAATTTTGTAACCAGGAGCTTTCTTTGATCTCTTTTACAGGTAATGGGCAGACCTCAGGCCCAGCATCCCTTTGGGAGGGGTGAGAGAGGCACGAGCTGAGTGATCCTGCAGAATTCCCGGCGTGGGGGAACTGAGGTGGGCAGCTGTGGAACGACTTAGTGACGTGCTGAGGGCCAGGAGAGCTCTGCAAAGGAAATCTGCCTCTCCCAAGGGCACACAAATGCAGGAGCTGAGCTCCACATGGCCTGTAGGAAGGAACGTGAGCAGGAGCCAGGTGAAAGGCCTGACCTGTCATCAGCTCCCCCTCCCAAGGCTCAGGGCAGAGCAAAAGGAGAGCTCCCAGCCCTTCCCATCCCTGCTGGCTGTGCCTGGGGCTGTGTCCCCTCTCAGCTCTGGAACCCTTGGCCAAGTTGTGCTGGCCACTGCTCCAAAGCTCAGGTGTAGGGGGAGCAGGTGAACACAGGATTCCTGCAACCCTGGGCAAGGGAGCAGCTTCACTTTGAGGGGAAAACAGCATGGAGGGAGCTGCAAGGTCCTGTCCCCAGCAACAGAGCTGCTTCCCACTCTAGCATGGTTTTTATAATCAGGTTTTTAGCTGGAAACAGCCTTCCCTCTGCTACAGCTCTGCCCCTCCAATCTCGTTCCAGAGGGATCTGGTAAGGATTTGTCTGTATCTGAGCTCAACACACAACCCTCTGGCACAGAGGGAAAATGCTTCCTTCAGTAGCTCACAACCAGATTTCAGTGTCAGCTTAGTTATTATTCACAACAGCTCTGCCTGGAAATTTCTACAAACACAAGCAAAAAGTACCAGACTGTGGGGATGGCCATGCAAACTTCCAGGATGAAGTTTCTGTCTGTCCCACCCTTTCTGGGAGAGGCTGAAACACCCCAGGACCCCTCTTCTCACTGTGCTCCAACAGTGTGATCCTAAACCAGCCAGGACCTGGTGCAATTCCCAGGAATGAGATTTCCTTTAATCCACAGGCTCTTGTCTCTGCCCTCTCGGCAGTGCCTGCAGCAGCTGAGTGCACTTCACAGCACAGCCTGATTCCTGAGTGATGCACAGAGTTCATAAATGCTCAATAGAGCTCCTTGAGCACGTTACAGACAGGAAAATGATACACTACTGACAGCAAGCTGCTGGGTGCTACCCATTGATTACTCATTTATTAAAACATCCCCCCCCCTTCCAACCACTTGTAAATAAAAGACTTGCTATTAAAACTCAGCTCTCTTGGAAGCACAGAAGTGCACAGAGATGAAATTCCTTCCCAGACGTGGAGGTGACCTCTATTTACTATAAACATTGTCCCACATTTAAATTTGGAAATGAAACAAGGGTGAGGCAAGGAGTCCGGATTCCGGTCAGAGCTTCCCTGCAGTCAGAGGTGAGCTCTGGTGCCAAGGCTTGCTCGAGCCCTCCTGCCTGCCTGCTTCCACAGGATCTTTGGATCACTCTGTACATGTTTCAGACTGGGTGGGGGAAAGGTTCCTTTGCACAGACATCTGATGAGGCTTACTCACAAGTGTTACTCACCAGCCACTTGCTTGTGGGCAAGGAGAAGTTCAAGCCCCATTCTTTGCTCAGACCCAAGAAACAGCCACAAATCACCTTAAAGCAAAAGGGTTGGGTTCGACTCAAGATCATGTACCCTGTGGTTTGTATGAAAAAGCAGCATCAGTTGGAAGGAATTTCTCTCAGCTGAAAGTCAGGAAAAACATTTGTGCCACACAACCCCTCTGCAGCAGCATGAGGCTAAGCCAGGCCTCAGTGAAGTAAGATCCTACATCCCATTCTCTTTATGGGTCTGCTTGCAATTCCCAGTCAGCTGCATCCCACACTCACAAAAGTGAACAAAAGCTGATGCTGCCAACTTGAAGTCTGAAGCTTCAAACCCCTCCATTCCACGAGAGGGTCAAGAGGAAACTCAGCTTGCTGCAGCCTGAAGGTCCCTTCATGTGAAGGAATTTCATGTGCAGGTCCTGCTGGCTTTGGAAAACACCTGGATCTAGACCCAGCTCAAAGTCCTGTCTATAAACAACCCCTGCAAACCCAAAGCTGAAGCCTGATGGCACTGGGGTGACAGCCTGTTCTTGTGAGCTGAGAGAACTGGAGCAAGGATCCAGGTAGCCTGCAGAGTACAGCTTGTCCTTGTGACTGCCATGCCTCACCTTGCACCGCTTCTTCTTGAATCCGGCAGTATAAAGGGATCAGTAAATAAAAAAATAGCTAAAGTCACTGGTAATTTAAAAAAAATTAAAAGAAAGGGGATTATTTTCCATATTCCTCTACCACTGCATAGACTCTGTTTCCTATTAAAGGCGACTGTGTGTAGTGTTTCCATTAAGATTCTGCTTCCTGTTGTGTCATATGGAATGTTAAAAATCTCAATATCGCTTCAGAAGTTACTACAAACTCCAGAGAGTTTTCTATTCCCAAGAAATCTCTCCCAGTGGGAAGCTGGAATAGTTCCTGCAGAATTTACAGCAAATGCCTCAGACCCTATGTAATATTTATGGTGTCCCTCTCATCTTATCCAGGCTGGTTTGCTGCTCTGCTGCTGTGAAAGAAAAGCCTGTTTCAATGGTTCAGGGCTGTGACATTCACTTTGAAGGATACTGAAGTGGATACGACAGCCACAGGAAATGTTCCAGTCTCGCCGAGGTACCTCAGAGAGGTATTCAGTCAAATGAGAATTCACTAATCTGATTCCCAGGAAAAAAAAAATTTAAAAATCACTGTAACATAATGAAGAAGGAGAAAGAAACACGACAGATCTGCATTCATGGCTAGCCAGATCTGCATTCCATGAAAGCCAGGAGAAAAATTCCCATTCACTTTCATGGGAATAGGATTTTGACCCCGAAGGTCTTCCATTCAAACAGAATTATGATGCATTTTGAAACCTTGTGAGAATTAGGTGACATCCATTTGCATTAAAAAGAAATCACTGTATGCAAGGATGTATTTGCATGGCCACAGCCCACAGACACCACAGCCCTTCTTACAGAACCATAAACTGGGGCAGCAGAACAAGCCAGGTGGGGTCATCACTGCTTCAGTTAGTCAAGGGCAGAGGGGCCACCTCCAAACTGCTGCTCCAGTATTGCTCCACATATCAAAGTGCCTGGGCTCTATCAACTGCAGAATAAATGTCTGCTCCAGAGCTGTTCCCACTTTGCTGCCTGTGGGAGAAATGAATGTACAGTGGCAATAGCTGTGTGTTCTAACCTGCCAGGAGAAGTGGAGATAAAGATGCTCCTTTGGGTTGAGCTTGGTACAAGATATAAATGACAAACAGATGATCAAACTGACAGAGAGGAGGTTTACATGAGAGATTAGCAAGAAATTGTTCCCTGTGAGGATGGGGAGGCCCTGGCACACAGAAGCTGTGGCTGCCCCTGGATGCCTGGCAGTGTCCAAGGCCAAGCTGGGTGGGGCTTGGAGCACTCTAGGACAGTGGAAGGTGTCCCTGCCCATGGCAGAGGGTGAGACTGGATAAGCTTTAAGGTCCTTTCCAACCCAAGCCATTCTGTGCTTCTGATTCTATGTGTGCATACTGACAACTCCTTCAGTGAGTCCTTTTGCAGTCCTACATCCCAAGCTAAACTTTCAGAACTAGAGGTCAGAGCTCAAAGTCCATATTTAAGTCCCTAGACCAGACCATGATTCCTGTGTGCCAGGCACTCAGCAGCTTTCATTCATGCAGAGGGAAGATGATGTACTTTTTAAACACAAGTATTTTCTGAGGAGTCGTGAAGCCTGTAACTGCAGACAGCTCGTCCCAGAGGTGCTGGAGGCATCAGTCAAGTTGAAACTTAGAGAAATGGGATGTGGCACCTGGATGAAAGGGATGAAATGAACAAAGATGGAGCCAGGGGCCAGAACTGAGTTTTGGCTGTGCAATCTGCTAGATGGGACATCAGCTCTCTGAGGGAACGGCCGGAGCCTGAGTCATTGCAAGGTGGTCTGAGCAAAATCCTGGGAAACATTGCCAAGATCAACCTGCCCTGCTCTCTGTGGACGAGAGACACAACCCAACAGGGCAGCCCATGTCTCTTGCTGTCTCCACAAACAGAGAGGAGATTATGTGGGAAGGAGGAGCCCGCATTAGCTGTATCCTTGAGGGCAGATTATAGTTCAGGAGACAAACAGTCCTAGGAGCGAGGAACAGCAGGAGTGCTAAGCCTGCATGGTCATTTTTAGCCTCCTTTGCATATTCACACGTACACAGGAAGAGAATTCATCGCACCAAATAAACCACAGCCCTGGCTTGGACATGGACAAATAGTTCTGGACGACTGGAGGGTGATGTTGCAGTGAAAGGAATCAAAATGTTAGCATGATGTCTCAAGAGCCATATCAAGTGGAGAAGATGGGAAACCCTTCATCCAGAGAGCACACTGATGGAAGATCCATAGGACAAGAAGAAATAGTAACTGCTCCATATTGAAAAGCAGAGATACTGAGGGGAGCAGTAAAAAGATTAAAGTCGGTGTCTGGTTTTATTTAACAACATCATTAATTCCTTGAGAATCAAAAGGAGTGAGTACATTCACATCTGAAATGACTTTGAGACACGCAGCCAACATCCCTATTGCACTGAGCACTCCGAAATACGAGGAGGAAACAGTGAAACAAGATTCAGTTCAGGGTAGGGAATGCCAGGGAGGGAGAGTGATCCAAACTGCAGATATTCCATGGAAGTAATACAATTTGAGAGCGGGGATTGGGGTGAAGGTTGTCCTCTGAGACACGGATTTATAAAACAGTAAGGTAAGGCAGCTATAATAAATTTGATGGAGTTGCTGTGTGCATCAGAGAAGGAGCATCTCTGGCAAAGGGATCACTAGTAAGATTACAGGGATGTTACTGATGAATCCAAACTTAAATGGAAAAGAAGAAGAAAAGGCAGGCAAGAATAACAGGAATGATTAAGGGATGTGTGCATATAACTTTAAGGCTCATTGAAATAAATTTAGAAAACTCTTAAGAGAAAACAAAATTACCTTTTACTTTAAAAACATTGATAAGCCCTCATTAGAAACAAAGTATTTGTTGAGAAAAATGTATTCAAAAGCTCAGGATTTCATAAACCTAGTACAAGATGCAGCTGAGGGAGAAGTCAACTAATCTTTCTGTTGGCAACAGCCACATGTGCAGAGACACACCCACCGAGGTACTGAAGACAAGTATCAAACGCTGGTGTCCAAAACGAGTCCCTAGCCAGGATAAATGCCTGTTTACCTATCCCCTGGGTTTTAAGATGGAATTTACTATTTGGGAGATATGGGGAAAAGCTGAATTTAAGGAGAAATGGCCTCTCTTTGCACATGCGAGCTACTCCTGGCTTGTTTATATTTTCCGTTCCTGGGATGATTTCAAATGAGTTTGCTGCTCATGGCTGTCGGCTGCAGTCGGAGCGTGCAGTGAGAAGGAATTGATAAAAATGCCACTTGGGATTTCCATGCTAAATATCAGAGCACTCCCCTCATGTCGAGCAGCCTGATTAGACCAGACAAAGCACTTGAAGAACAGAAGTCTAATGCAGGAAACAAGTCTATGTGGAAGGAGGCAAAGTCAGGCCTGGTTCCCATCACCAGCAAATCCTGCACCCCCAGGAATCCTGGACTTCTCCGTGGAAGTGATACCTTAGGTTTTAAGCTTTTCTGTCCTGTTTTGTTGTGTAGCTTTTAGCTTTATATTAAGTGTTACTGGGATCTTTCCACAAGGTGGTGAAGACAAAACAATCCTGTTCTAGCCAGAGACTCAAGGAAAATCTCTTCAAACTTGAGGCCCAAAGCATAAACAACATGAAAAGAGGAGGGTGGGCAAGCAAGCAAGGAGGATGAAACTTCATAATTTGAAACTATTAATTGGACAGTTAACTCCTTTATGCAAACGGACTAAAACTTATAAAAATGTGAGATCTTGTGACCAAGCCCTCTTTTGCTTCCATCTTGGAGCCATCTGGGCAGAGCCATGACTGTGGCTCTGGTGGGAGCTGGGCTCTCTGCAGGCAGCACGTGGTTGAGGCTGCTTGGACAACACGGTGTATCCTATCTTTCCTGCACGATGTTCGGGAATTTCTTGTGGGACTAATGGCTTGATCGTTAGCCAGAGAGGGGCTGAATTCAGCACGCATTCCTCTCACACCTCATTACCGCCCCGCCACCCCCGGCTGCCTCTGTTTGTTTAAGTGCAGCTCCTCAAGTCGGAGGATGCTCGTTAGGAGCCGGCTACGATAAACACAGCACTTGTGCACTTGCCTAATTTGGTACCTCTGATGAGCCAGAACTTAATAAATGCAAACTGCTACCCAAATTACTTAGATTTGTTCAGTCATTTTCTGTCTTCCTCAGCATATTCTATGGGCTGATCTCATGACATCCTCCTTCATGCCAGGTTTTTTTTGTCTATCTGAACTTTCTTTTTCCACTAGAAGCCTCTAAGCTGGGCTCCTCTCAGGCACTTTACATATATTATTTCACTGCTTCAGTGGAATGGTTCAAATTATAATTTTCCAGCTGAGATACAAAGACTGATTCATTCAAGACCACCTTTTTTTTTTGTGCGTGTGTGTTTGTGTGTGAGACAGTGTAGATTTCTCTGTGGCCCTTGAGGAAATAAAATGCACCCAAAGTGCTCTGGGAAAACTGGGAGCAAGACAGGGAAAGCAATTTGTGGAGCAAAGTCATGTGCTATCAAGTGTATCCCATGCACTCTTTGGGGATGAGCTGATTGTCTCTGGATGGTGGGAGAGAAGACAAGGAACCAGACACAGAGAATGCTGATTGACAATACAAACCTGGGCTGAAGTCCTCTGCTGATACTGATCAAATCAAATCCACAGCAGGAGTCAACACCAAGAAACTGGCTGCTAATTTTTGTGGCCAAGCATCCAGCAGTGAGCACCAGTGTTAGAGTGGGGAGCCCAGGAAGGGATGTGCATGCTTCTCCTTGCTCCTGGTCTGAGTAAGGCAGGACATCCACCAGGAGCACTGCATTCATTTCTGGGATCCCCAGCAGAGTCCAGAGGAGGTCACAGAAATGATCAGAGGGATGGAGCACCCCTGCTATGAGGAAAGGCTGAGACAATTGGGAATATTCAGCCTGGAAAAGAAAAAGGAGACCTCATTGTGGCCTTTCAGCTCTTAAAGGGGGCCTGTAAGAGAAATGGAGATGGACTTTTTAGCAGGGCCTCTTGCTCTAGGACCAAGGGGGATGGTTCTGAACTGAAGGAGGGTCAGTTTAGATTAGATATAAGGAAGAAGTTTGTAACAATGAGGGTGCTGAGGCCCTGGCACAGGTTTCCCAGAGAAGCTGTGGCTGCCCCATCCCTGCAAGTGTCCAAGGTCAGGCTGGACAGAGCTCTCAGCAACCTGATCTAGTGTAAAATGTCCCTGCTCAATGCAGGGGGTGGGACTGAATGACCTTTGAAGGTCCCTTCCTCCCCAAAGTATTCTGGGATTTTGTGATCTCTGCTCTGGTGTTTGTGCCAGGGGCGATCTCACCTCCAGCTCTTGGGAAACCAGGCTTAGGTGCCTCTGATCTTTCCTGGGATGGACAAACTGGACAGGGAGGGCTGGTGACATGCCATGAGGCCTCTGGATGCAGCAGAGTGCGTCACCATCTGAGTGTCAGCACGCAGGGTTTACAGCTCCAGGGACTGTTCCATGGCTGGAGTCCCAGAGAAGTCATTCAGGGCAACTGAGAAATGTGCCAGGTAGATGCCTAAAATAAGTGTCTCTCATTGCCTTGGCCCCACATTCCTCCCTAGCCTGGGAGGACACCAGGGAGATCATCCATGAGAGCACAATTGGCAAACAGAGAATCAGTGTGGGCAGTGAGATGTCACAGGACAGAGGGAGACACATGGGAAAGGCTGAATCCAGCTTTATTTCTACCCTTCCATGGCCATAAACCTGATATTTGACAAGTAGCTCAAATTCACTTAATCTTATAAAGTAAATAGCTTTGATCCGATGTGTTTAATTTAAAGCACTTACATTTTATTTATTCTTTTACTGTGAGGAACAGACTGCACTTTCTTTAATAATGTCTGAGAAACAAGGGTTTCCAATCCCCACACAGAGCAAAATTCATACCAGCAATACAACTGTGAAAAGTGATTTCCTTGAGCCTGTTTTCATGCAGAAAAAACAATTCCTGTGCCTCAGGAATCAGTGTGGCCATGTATTGAAATACAGTGCATCAAATAACTGGATGAATATTTGGAAAATTAACTCCTGAATGATTTGTGAGGTTGAGAAATTGATAAGTGCTCAGTCACAGCAACAGTAAAGAACTGATATGATGATAAAAATAATGGAAAATATATTAAGGGCCTCAGGGGAAAAAAAAAAAGGAGGAAAAGAAGGAATTAGTTTGCAAAATATGATTGTTTTTGAAACGTTTGCCTAGCAACAGCCCAACAAATGCTCCAAGTATGGCTGTATTTCATATTCTCACAGCAATACCACATCATGTTTCAACACAAGCCAGCCCTGAAATCCACCCTGGTGACCTCAGCTGCCCTGCTCTGGTGCTTGGGCATCTCGCAGCTCCCACCCTTGCCGAGCCCTGGCTGATTGCAGCCATGGCAGGGCACAGAGTGCATCTGTTTCCGCTATCCTACGTTGCAACAACCTCGTCCCCGCTTTGTGTCGCCTGGCACCACGGAAGAAAACAGCCTGATGTGCCCATTTCCCTGTCTGTGCCCCGGTGGCAGCGGGTGGTGCCCACCTCTGCCCACTCAGCTCTGCCTGACCTCGCTTTCCCCGCACGCCGGCTGAGCTGGAGGAGTCAAAGTCGGGTCAAGTTCTTGTGTTCCAAGCCCAGGTAAAATCTCTTCCTCACAGAGTTCTCTTTATTTTCCCATAGTCTCACTCATGGCTTTGGGATCATGGCTTTGCTTTTCAGGTCAGACTTGAAAATTTGAGTCTAACAGCAGAAACAAATCAGGGGATTTAAACAAAGTCCAGTGAACTGCTAGGAAAGGAAAGGTGCCAATCTGTCAGAAATGCAGCCTGTCAGGAATAAGGTTCAGATCCATTTGTGTCCCTGCTATCCCACAGAGCTCGGGTTTAAGTGAGAACAGTTTTCAGCATGAATAGTGGCCATGCTGTGAGAAGCAGAGAGTTGTGTACATGGAGGCAAGGCTTGGGATGGCACACAGCTTCCCTGAGTTCTGAGGCTGCTGTTGCCAGAGTTATAGCACTATTTTCAAAAAGGGGGTGGATTTAGGTGCTCCTGTCTCTCAGCAATGGTATTTGTCCCTGAAGATGAGCTCAGGCTCCTGGATTGCCTGCTAAGCCCTGTCCTCAGAGGCAGCTGGGAGATCCTGGTGCAGTGGAGGCATTATCTCAGGAGAAAGGCAGCCCCTGCTGCACTCTGAACTCCGAGGCAGCTGTGACCCAGAAGCCTTCATCCAAACACACCTCTCCTGTCTACTTCATTGTCTCCTTGGCCAGGCAGCAGGGACAGCACAGCCTCACCACCCCAGAAATGGACACAAACACATTCTGCCTCCTGCCAATGTGGCTCTGGAGAGGCGACCTCTGCCAGAGGGATGAGGCAAACAGCCAGGCAGGTACAGCTTTAATCAGGTCCCCTTTTGAGGCAAAAGGCCTTCATTTCATCACCTGTGTCACTTTGCAATTTGGGCAGGCTTCAAGCACAGGGGTGGGCAGCAAACACAAGGCAGCTCCATGTACCTGTTAAGGCTGGCAGCTCTGCTGTTACTCAGTACTGCACCTGAGCGTGTACTCCAGCTGGAGATCCTTTGCCAGGATAAATTTTGTCCCCAACAGGAGGGCCAGGCAGTGCAATTAGCTCAGCTAACCCTTAAAACACAGACAAAGCCCAGCCCAAGGCCACCCAGGAGCAATTTTGAAGTGAGAGCAGTTCAGCAGCTGTCCTTGGGTGCCTGCAAACTACTTTTATGAGCCCAGTTGCAGGAAGCAGGGACTGCACATCATCACCTTTGTTTTCCAGGTCCAGGTCCTGCAGGCCTTGGTTTCATGGTAACTGGAACCAGATCTCTGTTGTTGGATTTGTGTTGATATAACACAATCACTTTTGTGTTAAAATTACCTAGACAATATGAGTTAGAATTTAGCCTGACATCCTGCTTTTATGTAAGTCAGACAATTCCTATCACAGTGTAACATTTGCCAACATGGAGCTCACCCAGCTGAATTTTTAGAACATTTCTGAGATAGAAAAATGACTTTACATGGAATCACCTTGTTCTGCATCCTGCTGTCATCATATTTTACCTAGTGCTGGGAACCTGAGAGCTGGAATCACAGTTTTCACATCCCTATCACAAACTGGATGCAGAGGGATCAGTGCATCAGTGGCCCATCAGCTGCTGCCTGCAGAGCACACTGAGGCCCACAGAGGAAAGCATGGCAGTGACAAGTGTTATTTATTAATCTCTGAGTTAATAACCCTTTATTTCACAGCATATCTCTGACTTTGGTCATCACACCCTTCCCACCTCCCCATTCCAAACCACAGAGGGTTGCAGTACAGAATACATCTGTTTCCTGTTTCAGAAATTGCAATTACACATTTACAACCAGCACATTTACAACCAGCACCCTCATCTGAGATTCAGAGGCAAGCAATTGTATTTACAAGTAATATGTGCTCCTGAACCTATCAGACTCCTTTGCATTGTACTGCCTGCTGAAAATGCAGAATTGACAAATACAGGAGAAAGAACATTCCTGTTACTTGGAGAGGTTTGCACCATCCTCTTTTTCTCTTACTGCTATTAAAATTAAATAGGTGTCTGGGATAATCTGCTATATATAACAGAAATAAGTAATTGTAATGACACACAGGGAGAAAAGACAATTATTTAAATTGGTCATAAATGTTCTTTACTAAGATATTATTATTATTATTAGTCATGAGAACCTGCAAGCCAAGTAAGGGTATGTGCTGGCTTCAGTACTTCACTGAAGCAAGGCCAGTGGGTAAAACCCTGGCCAAAAGAAATCAGAGGTTAGAAGGCCCCTGTGCCTTGGCTACAGGCTCCATCACACACCTACAAGTTCTGTGCCATGCAGCTCCTCAGGCCCTTCAGATGCACTGGGACAAAGCCTGACCAGCCACAATTTAGGTTTTCCATCACCTGCTGACATGTTGGATGCAGACTGGAAGCTCGGCCTCCTGCCATTCTGGTAGGGAGTGAGGCTGAGGGAATTGCATCCCTTTGACCACTCCTCTCCCTCTGCCTCCTCAAGTTAAACAGCTTGAGACTGATGGGCCCAGCCCTGTGCTCAGGGATAAACATTGGTGAAAGTATTTGCAGACATAGGACCATAATCTAGAGACCAATGTGGATCCCAGATATCATTTTGTTTATGAGTGTCAGTGCTGGGGAATGACTGAAATGCCAAAGGAAAAGCCCGTGTTTCAAGATGCTTGCAACATCTTATCCCCCAGCCTGACTCAAGTGAGCAGCCTGACTTGCCAGAGCACTCAGTATCTACTACACAACGAAAATCACACGCTGGTGTAGGATGGACACGTTTTGCAAGCAGAATTGGGAGCTGGAAACATGCAGACCTGCAAAAATGCTGCCACTTTGCAGGATGAGGATTTGCAAATGCTTTGGCCAGCTCTAGGTTCATCCATGGTGAAATCTTGTGTGGACTGGCTGTATAAGAAAAGAGAAAACAGAAAAACTCCTGGACAGGCCTGCTGCTGCTTGAGCAAGTGAATCACCTGTCTCCTTGGCTCATTACTTGGCATATTCCCTTCTCCTTGCTAGGGCACCAAATGCAAATGTCTTGATTGCTCATGAGCTCCATGGTGTGTCAGTCTGCAGGGGATCAGCTCTCTGCTACCAGCTCTTCCCTCTCCAGTTCTTTCTTTGAGCTCCTAAGTGCAAAACAAGGTCTTCCAAAAGAGTTGCTGCTGCCCAAATGTGGAATAGGAGCCAAACCTCTGAACCTCAGGTGCACACAGTATATACACCCTGCTTTTCCCCCTTCAGGAGAACGTGCAGCGATACTATTTATAAATAATATAAGCTCTGACACCTTAGCTTTTAGCTTGGAAAACAGTGGCCTGGATTTTCAGGTTGGCTTAAACCTGAGCACACACATCAACACAATGGCCAGCACACACAGCTTCCTGCCAGGGTCTAATCTCTTTAGATTAGAGGGAATTTTAGCAGGCACTTCCCAGCCTCACAGTCACGGTGCTGCAACACTGACAAACCCATCAAGAGAACGGGCACCTGGAGGGATTCCTGAATTGCAGGAGCTCGCCTGTTTCCCCTGGGCCAGCAAGCAGAGTTTGGGAGCTCCAAAGCTGGCTGTGTGTGTTTACAGGGAGATGTGCTGCTCACACAATTTGCTGATGTCTCCCAGGCTGCTTTGCAGATGTGACAGGGCTAAGGAGAGGCCCCTGCAGACCCAACTCGCCTTTGAACAATGCTCCTATCTGCAGTGGCTCTTTCCCTTTGGGAAAGCTCCTGGCTTGGATGGATGCACTGTCCTCTGAGTAAAAACATGTCTGGATGACTGAGCCCAGAGTTACACCCAGCTGGTGACTGCTCAGCAGGGCTCAGCATTGGGGCAGTTCTGTTTAATACCTTCACTGACAACCCAGACAAGGGCATCGAGGGCACCCTCGGTAAGTCTGAACCAAGCTGGGCAGAAGTGTTGATCTGCTGGAGGGTAGGAGCTTGGACTACTCTGATTTTAAGCTTTATTTCAAAAGGCTATAGCAGATTAGGGGGAAGAAAAGAGAAAGCATTGTGTCAGATCAGCAATAATTCCAGGAGAAGGAAGGGGGGAATCCTGATGTGCGTTTCGTCTGCCACAATCAGGAAATGCTGCAGACATCTCCTCAGCATCATCTGCTGTCCTTATTTCTTCTCCGGGGTTGAGGCACACTGGAGACAAAAGATTCTGCAGCTCCAGCAGAAATGTTTGTGGAATGTTTATCTGATCAGCTAAAGCCTTTGAAGGCTTGCTTTGGTAAAGAGTTGTAACACTTCATCATTCAGACGCAAGTGAAACACTCAACGTCTCCTTTTTGCAAGAGAGGCTTTTTTTAGGGCAGCAAATTGGTGTTTTGTACCAACAGCAAAAGCTGGGATGAAGGCAGGGTACCACAGTTCATGGAATTATTTATTTTTCTGGACAAAACTAGAAATGGGGCTACATGCTGTTTCATGTTTGTCAGACACACTGCACTGTCCGCCAAACAAGCAGTCCCTGAAAGGGAAAAGTGTCCCCAAACCCCAGTTTTGCTGCTAACTGTGCAGTGAGATGTAAGCTCCCTCCCTTTGCTCTGCATGGAAAGAAAACCTGATGCTCGTTACTCCTTTCTGCATCACAAAGGAGACTGCACAAGAGGGAAAAAGCATCTCTGCTAAGAGTAAGGCTGCTGGCTTTTCAGCATGGAAAAAGTGATCTCAGAGACACAGGAGCAGCTTGGGAAGAGCCAGATTATTGGCCTGCTCCACAGTTTGGGAGTAATCCCTGGGCAGTAACCCCTGGGCAGCCAGGCTCTGCCTCCTGCCCTATCACATGTGATGGGGTGAAATTAAAGCAAGCCTCGTTACCATCTTTCAACCCCACTTAGCACATCCCAGTTTCGAGGCTACCAGAGAGATACATGGAAAGGTTTTGGTGTGAGCAGTCTCCAAGCTGGACAGTTACAGCTCACATGGAGCAGGGCTGTGTGGGTCTACACAGTCACGTTCTGTGGTCAGGGTTACATTTGGAACCGTGTTTCCTGGTGCTTTCTCTGCCTGCATTCCAGGTGTTTCTACAAGCTTGGCTGCTTGATGCATTGCAAGGGACCAACACTTCTGATTTTCCATACGATGCCCAGCAGGGACACTCGAGACATCCGAAATGGCAGCTGCACTGAGCTCACCTTTCTGACCACTGCTCCAGCTGCTCTCAGCTTTCTCCCCAAGCTACATCTTTGATCACAAGATTTCTCTGTGCCTGCAGGTGCTACATATTCATTCATGTCAGCTCAAAGACCACGAGCTCAGACGTATGTCAGGCTGAATTTCCAGCTTCAAGGGGAAAAACAAACCTCAGGGAGACTATAATGTGCCTGCTCCTGCTTCCAACCACTTGGAAAATACCATTTTGTCACAGGACATCAGCTCACCATTCTGAGCTACAGCAGATTCGCTTTTCAAGCCCATCTGCCCTCGAGTCCATTTTTGTCCAGGACATGTGCCCTGTTCTGAGTTCAGCCTGGCAGTGGTGGGGCCATATCAATACTTCAGCTTGAAGCCAGCCCCTTTTAAAGCTCAATTCTGCAGCAGAGGCTTAATCTAGGCTGGGTCCAGCCTGGTAGTTCCTGAATTGTCAGCAGAAAAATGCACACCATGCACATACAAGACTGATGGTGGGAAAGTCTCCCAAAAACAACTGATGATCCCTGTAACTTCCACCAGCAATAACTTGCTTCAGTGCAATTAATTCCTGTAAATCTCCTGATGATACCAGCTATCTCCTACAGACACTGCTGTAGTCTCCTCTAATCTTCAACTGCAGAAAGAATTTTCTTTATAACTTTCTTGTCTCTGTGGGGAACGTTGTCATTTTTGCTTCTAACTTTCAGTGTCACAGAGCTGCTCCGAACCTTCTCCCAAGTCTCTTTCCTCTCACCTTACTTTTTCTTTTTTTTTCCTTATTTTTAAAACTTTTTTTAGGCTTTTAGTTGCATTGTTCCTGGTATTGCTTCATCTGTGCAACTTTCGTTGCTGAAGCAAATGGGGCTGGAGCTTGAGCAATGCAAGTTCAGAGCAAGAAATGAGATAACTGAGGCAGGAATGAGACAAGGCAATGTCCTGCTCTTGCAAAAGAGAAATATAAAATATAAATTTCTGAGGTTGCCAACAAGCCCTTTCTGCTGGATCAAACCACAGCATTACAGGCTGCAGCAAAGGATGGTTTCAACATTTTCAGGGCTGTGGTGTTTAGGATTAATTTAGGAAATTTTGCTTTTGCCATGATTTGAAATCTTTCATACCGCCACGAGGCAAAGAGCAACAACTGTGTATTTTAATCTGTGCAGTTCCTCAAAGATATTGAAATGTTTGAAATCCACTGCACTCCACAGGATGCTTAAAACTATTCCTTTAAAAGGAAATTATGGTTGAGATATCAATGTCAATACAGTGATAGCTCTGCTAAAGTTCCACTAGCTACAAAGAAAATGTTTATTTTATGTATCCTTCCATGATTCCTTGAATGTACTGAGCATTATAAATGTTTCCAGGAAAAATTAGTGTTTATTTACAAGTTTTATTAGCACAGTCCCATGTGACCTGATGTTAATGGGCTGGGGGGACTATAAAGAGGCAAAACCATTTTTCTTGGAGGAGAATAAAATATAAAGGGACAAAATATTATTTAGATGATGAGCTGAAGCCCAGAGAAATGGAAGAATCTGCCCAAAGTCCCACAGACCCAGATGATCCTACATTTGCACATTCTTACTCTGACTTATGTCCAGAGTGAGCACCATGGATATTTCCTAGGGAGAACTTTGGCCCCATTAGCTTAGATCTTAGAAAATCTCAGGCTATGCTAATTAATTCATTAATTCATTGCCCCTGTGCTATATACAGGATGAGGAGCCATTAAAATGAGCACAGCCTACAGTTCTGCTCTAGGGTTATGTGTCTGCAGGGCCCATCAGAAGTGCTGCATTGTTTTTCCTTGCAGCCATGATGCAGGAATTAATACTGGACTCTGATCTTTCCAAATTCACTCACAACCTGATCTCTGCTAAGCAGATCCCTACAGATAACTCTTTCTTCTTAAAAACCATGTTCCAAGTTCCCTAATAAAAAAATGTATCAAGGTAAACCACAACCAATCATAATTTTTTTTCTAACTTCTACCTAGTTTTATTTTGAATTTCTATATTGAGTTTTAGACATCAGTTAATGTCACGGGTATGATGACATCTATCAGTATGATTTGCCATTTGACTTGAACTTTGACTAAAAAGTCTTTCTGTCCCATATCCCATATCCTTGTGTTTTGATTATCTACAACATGGAGGAAAATAAAAATAAAATAAATTATTCTACCCCTTTTCCACTGGTGTATAGGTGAACATCCTAAAGTGTAACACAGCTATGGAGAACCACGTGTGGGAAAGAAATGTGAACAAACACACTTGTGAGTGGGTGATTTTAACTCCAGTGAAACATCCTTTTCCTATCTATACCCCCTGCTGAATTCACTTGGGCTCAAACCACCCCCACAAGGCTTTGCTGTGTGGGGAGGCTGAAGTCAGGGTTCAAACTCAGGCTAAAAGTGCAGTGGAAACTCACCCTGTGTTAAGGAACAGTTCAGAAAACTTTAGATTTTTGGCACCCACATTTCTAAGATGTCATGAGCTATCTCAGTCATGCTGGGGGGGGAAAAATTAAAAAAGAAGAAAAGAAAAAGTATTTTTGATGTTGCCAGTACTGGAGACCAAGCAGAAAATCTCTTTTTTCTTGTCTGCATTTTTTTCAGAGAAAATGCTGCTCTCTGTTGTTGGGAGCAGCAGAGAGAGTATTTTTTTTCCCACTGTAGCACCACCCTGCTTTCCACAAAGCATCCTGATACAGCTACAGGTAGGATGAACCTCATCTTCCTCTGCAGGCATCTCTGCACCGGGAACATCCCCCACAGGATTAAGGAACTGCTCCCAGCTTCCCTCAAGCACAAAAGATACTCATTTCTAGCAGTTAATGCCCATTTCTGTGGGGAAACTGCCCATTTTCCCTGCAGGGCACAGCCAGTCCCTGCCACTGAGGAACATGAGCCTGACAGCTTAGCAGGGACAGAAGGAAATGATGGATGACAATTATATCCAGGGTTATCTAAATCAAGCAGAGGCACTTGGAAAGTTATAATGCATAATTCAGGTTGAAGCTGACCTTTAACTACTGCAGGCTGAAATCTTTTTCTGAAGCAGAATATCTTGAGAACTGGTTCATAAAGGGCTTTCTACATTTCTCTGCTGCCCTGAGCAACAACACACTCTGGTAAACAAGAAACCAGCTCCAGGATCTGTTGCCCTAATCTGGACTTGCAACCCCTGATTGTTAAAAGTTTCAGGTGAATATATGTGTGTAGTTTAGGAGAGAAAATAAAGGACAGATGCTGCTGAGGACTTACAGGCAATCAGGATATCATTACCAGAGTTGTAGTCAAGTTAAGCTGTTACTATTCTCAGTTTTATTTGGATTTTACTTTAATCCCACAGAAACCAATAAAATATACCTTCTTGGAAAATATAATATGAAAGGATCCTATTGAAGCACCTGCTGTCCTTGCCAATAAGCTGTAAAAGAGGGAAAGACATTTGGAAACTAGTGTTCAGAGACTGGGCAGGAGGACTGGAAACTTTGCAGAGATGCTGTTGTGTTGTCCTGTTTATCTTCTTTCCCTCTTCTTGCTCAGCTGGCCAGCAGTTAAGAAGTATTTTGCCTCTTGTGAGTCATACTTACCAGAAACATTTTGCTTTGGGCATCTCCTTGTTGCCACAATCCTGGTCCCCCTTCTTTCTGTATTTCCCATTTAAATGGAAAGACATCAACTACTCTTTGGAAATATTACATGCTCTTGTATGAAGAGCACTACATTGGGCATGTCCAAATCTTTCCATTACAGCAATCCAGGAACAACTGCAAATAACATTTGTAATCAGAGTAGGACCCATAAGATGAGTCACTGATGTCTGAGAAGTTCCTGACTATGGCAATTCATGGGGAGGGGGTGGTTAAAGAGAGGGAGAAAAGGAAGTTCGGCCCTGATCCAGACTCATATCTGTACTGGAAGAGTGGGAGAAATAATAAAAGCTTTCCAAAAACATCACATGGGAAAACACCCATTGTTTCTCCAATCTTTACTATCCTGTGGGCCAGAGCAGTAGATTCAGGAGAGGAACTCTCCCCATGTACAATCAGCTGTTCAAGAGGTTTCTAAGAGGGTCAAAGATTATGGAATGTGGTGGAGAAGGAAGTGAGTGGCCCTGCTGCCCTGTCTCTGCCCTGCAGGACCTCCTTGAGCTGGGTATGCCCTGCCTCCTGCTTTGGGTGCTGAAATCAGTGGGAAGTCCCTCAGGACTTCAAGCTTCAGTGAATCACATTCCCTTTTCAATTTGCAATCAGGGGAAAGGAGCTATCCCCAGGCTTGGCATGCACAGGAGGCTGTGAGATCCCTAGTCCCACCTGATGGAAGCCACAGGCCTTCACCAACCACCAGAGAAGAGGCACCAGCTTAGAGCTGGTGACAGCCACTGCCACAATAGCCTTGGAAGCTTCCATGCCTACCTCTGGCCTCTCCTGGATGCAGGATGGACTGTGACATCCCTCTAGGCTGGCAAGTCTTTCAGTTCCAGGTTTTGGTTCTAAATAAGCAAAGTTCTCTTGTTTCTGGGATTCCATGTCAAGAATTGCATTACAGCTGATGGGGACCCACCAAATAGTCACGTTGAGAAGGGCCCCAAGTTACTTCTGATCCACCAGTACTGACTCTCTGGGAAGATCTGAAATTCACAGTGAGTACCTAGCTCAGGCATGGGTGAACCCTCAGCAGATACCCTTAAGTTTCTACAGCGTTCCTCACCGTCCTTCCCAGTACTGCAAACTTAACTGAGGGCAAGCACATCCTCCTTGTTGTCTGCTCATTGCCAGTGCTACTGCTGAGTGGATCCCAGACTTTCCTGAGGAAGGAGCCCTCCCCTGTGCTCAGCATGGCTCATTTCTTAACATGTGCATGTGAAGGATGGTGTCTCGAAGGTGACCCACTCTACATGGCCCAGCAGACAGATCTTCAAAGAATATCTGGAACCACTGTGCATGAGGAAAGTATAAATAAGGGTGTCACAAATCCACGTGACTCCACCCAACAACTCAGTGGGGTTATCCTTCCTTTCCCCAACAGCTGCCTCTGAGCTAGGGTAACTGTTGGGAAGAGCTGGAGGTTTGGATCATAACCATTGCTTTTTGCAGCAGGGCACATCAGAAGTTACAATAACATGGTACAAAACCAACCTTTTCCAGGGCTTCTGATCCCAGTAACAACTTGTCTCTCACCTTGACAGGGGTCTTGCTGTTGTGCTGCCAGTGCTTCCACTGCTCAGATTGCTCAGCTGCTCCAGTCAGTTCCTAGAGCTTTCTGCCCCTCAGAGGCTTATCATAGTCCAGAGTCCAGCACAGGGTCCCTGCACCAGAGGTTTTCCATTTTTTCTCCCCATCTCATGCTGAATATCCATCTTCTGCCCCCTGGAATTACTGTAGAAGGCATTCCTGTGTTATTCCTTTCCTGTCAGTGATCAATTGAAGCCATGCAGATCTGTTCTCACCCTCATTTTAATTTGTCTGCACCAGGACCTGAAGTTCAGGCTTCTATTTAGACCTGACTGCTATGTTTAACTTCACATTATATTTAACCCTCTGAGTTTCCTGAAGGAGCACAGATGAGAGTTTTCAATTATCCACCTTTCCCAGCTGAGGTCAGGGGACCAATTCCTGCCCCTTTAAACACTGAGATAACCTTTCCAAGACAAACTCAGCACCCTGTACTTTGACACCAAGCTGAGGCCAGGCTTGGTTTGAGGGACAATAATTCTCACCCAGGCAGGATGGACACGTTTCTCTGCTAGAATAGGAAAAGTTTCTGTAACACTTGTGGCCTCACACCTGGTTCGAGTGTAGGAGTCTGGTTTAAGTCCTGGAGTCAGGCCCTGGCCATCTTTGGTACAAATTTAAACCAAGCCTCTGGCTGCTGTAATTTATGCTAAGAGTCAGGAAGAATGCCAAGCCAACTCACGATGCCGGGATTCAAAAAGTGACTGAGAGTCACATTCTCTCCATTATTCTCCTAATGATGAGCCCATTGCTGCAGATCTGAGCTAGGGAATGAATACCACCAGAAGGCAGCAGAAAGTGAAATCATCCTGACGTGCCTCATTGCTTACCTGTGGTTTCTGCAACAGGCCCAGGGAGCATTCAAACCTTGGGGCAGAAATCTGTAAATTTGGCTGCTTCAGCTACAGCTGAAATCACTGCATGCAGGGAAAGGTCTGCATCCTACCCCGAGAAAAGACATGATGGGAAGGCATCCAGGGAATGTGCTTGGTGCTAGAAGGCAAGTGTGTTAGAGTTCCCATGAATTAGCACAGCATTGTTTCCAGATAAAAAACTCAAAGTGGTTTGGGTTGCAAACCAGAAGCACTTCTAGATTTTTTCAGTGCTCATCTTAAAGGTAAAAGTTTTCCATGGATATTTGTCCACAGTTCACAATCTTTTGGTTAAACAAGCAACATTTACTTTTTTAGAAGTCTGGTTCTTTGGCCAAAGAGCTGGTAGGCCAGAGCACTTCTGATCAACTACACATGGTGCAAAGTTATCTGAGTTATCACTGGAGGATCCTTAGCATGGGATGAAAACCAATATTCCACCTTAGCTAAGCAGATGATGGTTTGGGGAGGTGCAAGGAATATTTTAAAGCAAAAGAGAAATGGAAGGCATGAATCGCTGGTCTGTGGGCTGTTTATCAGCTCTTGTCTCACTTTTCTCATGCAGCTCTGTGGGAGGCATATCTGTGGGACATGATAATAAAAGCTGGGATGTTTTTCCACCCTATTTTTTTCATGCTTTCTTTGATTTTGCTGTAGATCCCAGAGACCAGATGTCTTATATTAAAGGAAGAGTCACTCTGCTTCTCTTTGGGGACGTATTTGGGGAAGGAAGGGAGGAAGCGTTTTTTCTTTTTGAAATGAGAGTTAAATTGACACACAGTGGATAAATGGCAGACAGAGGCCAGGCATGCTGTTGATAGAAAAGATAACCCTGAACAATGAGGCTGATCACCACAGGACCTGAAGATATTTTATTAAAATAACTTTCAGAAGCTTCTTGGGCCATCCTATAACTAAGAGTGACCTGACATTGTGAGGACCTTTGTCTCCCAGGGGATCCTTCCCATCTCCCCAGTGGGATAAGGATGTGAGGGATGACATAACTCCCTCCTCTGTGCAGCTGCCTCAGCTCTGACGGGAACAAATGATGGCAGCCTGCTGATGGCAGACACGTTAGTCATGCTCCCACTGTTAATTGGGCTTCTGCATCTGCCTGGCTTCATCTGCTACCCCTTGTAACACACTGACAGCATAAGCCATCTCTGTGCCTAAAGAATTCCTACGCTCCACAAACTGGGACCCCAATCCTGCATTTGAGCTTCTCGCTGATGCTTTGTGTAAACCTCATCATTCTTGAAGGAAGCTGCACTCAATAAATGGCTCCCTTGATGCTGCTTTGAGAATGGGATGTGGATGTCATTTGTCTCCACCGGACTGGAGAGCAGCTGGGGCACTGAGATCACTCCCCACAAATCCCAGAGAAGCCCAGCAGAGGTGGTTAGCCCAGTTAAAATCTGCAGCACATCCTTTCCACACTCACCACAACCTTTAGGCAGACCTAACAAAACAAGGCGGTGAGCATGAAACACCAAAACCCTCACAAACTAGAATGTGTTACTGGAAGGGAGTGAGGCACCACAGGCATTTTGGTGTCCTGAGGTCCTGTGGTGGCGTGTCCTTCAGAAAGGGACTCCAGCTCATTCCTGCCAACGCAAACTCAAGGGCGCTTCGGCAGCGGGCGGCACCGGCGCGGGGAAAGCGAGCAGAGAGCACTGCAGTGCCTCCAGCTGCAGATGTGCCCAACAGCTGGAGCACCACCAGGGTCCCTCAGCTCTGCCCAGCTCCCTGCAGCCTGGAGTGTGCTCCATCCACCAGGAGTCCCAAGGGAGCTCATTTCCTCCATCCTTCCTAGAGGCATCCAGCGGCAGCTATAGGATTTATGGAGCTCCCGCTGGGAGACGGGAACACGGATTCACATGAGTCACTAAGTCCTGCCAGCAGGATGACCTTAAAAATTGATATTTTAGAAGGGTTTTCATTGACATTGCTCACCCAGTTAAATGCTTATAACAAGGGGGAAAAAAGGATGTTTTCAGGAAAAAAAAAGTACAACCCAAACACAAAAATACTTCACAGAACCCAAACAAACTACACACATTTCTGCAAATTATTTATGGTGGAGTTGGCTGTGGTGCTCAAGCACGTTACAAGGATCAGGTTGTCTATGTCCACAAAAGCAGGATCCTGCCCAGAAGCTTAATTTTTAACTTAAGGGAAAGCAACAGAATGAGCTGCTGCAGAGGGCATTAGCATGAAAATAAACCTGGTCAGATATTATTCTCACAATATCTTTGTCATTAAAGGACAAACTCAAAAGAATGCTTGATTTTTGCAAATCTGATTTTTGCTTTCAGTCAATGCTAGAAAATCTGAACCATTTAGCCAAAATTTGTTCATTCAATACATGCAAATATTTGAATTTTTTTTCTTCTTTCTAATATTTTGACTAGATTTAATGAAAATATATCATAATTACAAGTAATTATTACCAAAAATCACCATCAGCAAGTTAAAACTCTCATTCTCTCTCTTCCACTGAATTTTTCCCTCCTACAATTTCAGTATTACCAGAAGAAGTAGCCCAGCTTCCCAAAATACTCAGATTATCTGATTGCCTCTGCCTGACTCACAGGGAAGCTGTGGACAGCAGCTTGCAGACAATACTTGAACAAGAAAGATAAAATCCCCCTCACTGAGCAGGGCAGAACTGTGCTGGTGCAGCACAGTGACACCTTAAGTGCTGTACCTGCAAGGTGAGCTGCTCTCCCTGCATTTGGGAGTGCCCTTATCCCTCTGCCTGCTCCTCCAGCAGGGCTCCTTCTCCCTCTCCTGCATTACTCAGTCCCTTCCCTAAAGTATCTGAAGGAGAGAACAAGAAAGATGGAGAGAGACCATTTGTAAGGGCCCGGAGTCACAGGACACAGGGAATGGCTTCCCACTGCCAGAGGGCAGGGTTAGGGGGGATACTGAGAAGAAATTCCTCCCTCTAAGGGTGGGCCGGCCCTGGCACAGGGGGCCCAGAGCAGCTGTGGCTGGCCCATCCCTGGAAGTGTCCAAGACCAGGTTGGATGGGGCTTGGAGCAACCTGGGATAGTGAAAGGTGTCCCTGCCCATGACAGGGGTGGCACTGGATGATCTTTAATGTCCCTTCCAATCCAAACCATTCTGTGATTCTCTGATTCTGACCAGCTTAGTAAAGGTGCTGACACAGGGATGGGCACTAAGGAAGGAGTTTGAGCCCCTGATCCCACTGCTACTGTCCAGCTGCTTCATCATCATCCATACTGTCCATCACTGCTTCATAACATGGAGAGAAATGCAGGTTCCTTGGATTTTGGCTCAGCCAGAGTCATTGGCTCCTGCTGACCACCTAAGTGAACCCACCAGAGCAACAGAAGGAATTGATTGGATTGAGAAAACAGCTATAATTAGAAATGGGTTAAAACAGATGAACAGACCTCATCACTTGTTTTTTGTTTGCTTTAGCAAAACCAATACCAAGAATGGTTTGGCTGCAGGCCTCATTTCTGAGCTCATAATATTCACGGGTGGATCTGGGAATAAGAGAAATGGTTTCTGTCAAAAGCTGTCAGCAGAGAAAGAGCAAACTATTCTCCATTTCAGCATGCTCCCACATTTGTATAGCTGAACCCGCTCTGACCATCACCCCATCTGTCAGTGTGGCTTTGCACATTCAGTGGCTGGATGAGTCTGTGAAGCTGCTGCTCTTCACTTCAGCGGCGGAGTGTTCACTCTGAATTCAGACTGGGACTCTACAGAAGGGGTCCCTGCTCCTCAACCAAGGATTATCAGCTCTGGGAAGTGTTTCCAGAATGGCTCAGTGCAAACTAACACTGCAGACTCTGCTCAGGGGTCACCAAGGAGCTTTGGTCGTGCAGGAGGAAGTAAATTATAATCCAAAGGCAGTACTAATTCCCCTTCTGCCTCCCTCTCCTTCCTTCCCCTCATTTCTATGCAAATCCACACGTATGTGAGTATCTGACTGAAGTCAAGTGCCACCCAAAGGTAATGCTACCACGTTCAAGGGTTTTATTTAAGCTGCAGCTACGCAAGCCAAAACTTGCATAAGCCCCTTTATTGTAGGAGCTCTGGCTAACATGGAATAAGACAGGTTTAAGTGCTATTACAGCTCCGGAATTTCTTATGGGTTCTACAATCTGAAACTAATCCAGGAAAACACTTAACCAAAATTTATCTTCCACACCACAGACATCCATTGAACTACATCAACCCACTGCTTTGTAAAACATTAAATTAGCAGAACCAGCCCTGATATTTTTGGTGTATTCACTTTTATGGAAAAAAACTCCTCAGCTGTTTGCCATTTTACCATTCCAGTATCAAGGAATGATGGAATGTTATCATTAAATGTGTTTCCTTAGGCGCTATCACTCTCACACATTCCCACATCAGCTGCTTTTTTTAAGAAGTTCTTCATCTGTAAGGAAATATTAAAGCCTTGCTGCACAAAAGGTCTCCCTCATTTGTTGGTTCTAGAAGCACCAGGGACCTTTTTTGCAGCTATTGGGAGTAGCAGCTCTGCTCCTCTCTCCCATTCACTCGGCAGAGCTGGGCCATTGATGTTTGCAGTTGCAATCCAGCCAGAGCCACGCTGAGTTTTACTAACAGAGCATCTGATCTAATACGTCTGAACTCCTCTGCTTGCTCAAGCAAAGCTACAAAGCCCTTGCTGTGACTCTGCCAGCTTTCATCAGCTACCTTGGTCAGGGCTGAACTCTTCCTGGATGGGAGTTTTCCAAGAAAAATCCAGCGAGAAGCCAGCCCTCCAGCACAGCGCTCGCGGGCACGGTGCTGTCGGAGGAGCCGCGTTTCAGATGTGGTCATCGGCAGGCGTGGGTTCAGCACTGACTCAAAGGGAAGAATACACCCCCTGAATCACCAGCACAGCTTCCTCCAAACCTTGAGGCTTCCTGGCCCTACATCAGAAGAGGTTTCTGTCCCTTCTGACATTTTTGTTTACTCTCTGTAATTTTCCACTATGCTAGACATCCATGGATTTTTCTCACTGGACCAAGACAGACAGTGCCCCAGTCAGTTCACCTGGATTATGATATGCCCAAGGCCTGGCATCCCACCACCAACCTCTCATGCCAGAAGCTGGGGCTTTGCAGCCTGTTAAGGTGGGCACACTCACTGAAAGTCTCATAAGGGAGATTGGTCCCACTGGCTCACCTTCTCTGGATCTTCTCCAAGGTTAATGAGAGAAAAAAAGAAGGAAAAAAGGGAAAATGCAGAGGGAAAGGAACAAATCCACCATTCCTTCTACTCCTCCAGAGGCTGTGGCTGTCCAAGCAACACTCACTACAGGCCCTGGTGCAGCAGGAGCTGTGCATCCAACACTGCACAAGACCAAAAGCAAGACCCCTCCACCTGCACCCTCACAGGGAGCTCAGACACAAATCTCTGCTTTCTCTGGGATTACTCCAAGCTTAGTGCCAGGCTTTGCAGCTCTGCACTTGTGGGTGGCATGAAATGGCATCCATAGTTCATAATGGATAATGGATCTCCTGCTGTCCCCTGAGCTACAGAAACAACTTTCCAACTACGAAATTTTTCCTCATCTCCAACCTGAACCTCCCCTGGCACAACTTGAGGCTGTTCCCTCTCCTCCTGTCCCTGTTCCCTGGGAGCAGAGCCCGACACCCCCGGCTGTCCCCTCCTGTCAGGAGTTGTGCAGAGCCAGAAAGTCCCCCCTGAGCCTCCTTTTCTCCAGGCTGAGCCCCTCCAGCTCCCTCAGTTGCTGCTGGTGCTCCAGACCCTTCCCTGGACATGCTCCAGCATGTCTTTCTTGTCATGAGGGGCCCAAAACTGGACACAGGATTTGAGTGCCCAGCACAGGGGACAGGCACAGGGGACAGGCACTGGGCCTGTGGCCACACTGTGCTGCTTCAAGCTATTGGGCTTCTTCCCCCTGAACCAACTGACACTCAATGACCAAGAGAAAGAGGAATATGAGACCTCTCTCTCATCATATTTCATCCTGAAAATGAATGTACATGGGTAAAGGCTGCTTTTCCCTGTCCTGGGAAGACAGCTGCTATCTCTTTTGAGGTTGTGGGCTTTTTGTGGGTTGCTGTCAGGGAACCTGGGAGATGGGGAGGTCCTTATAATAAGGGAAACATGTGCAAGATTCTACAAATTCAGAGTGAGAGAATCTGCATTCATTCATTGCACTCCCTGTTCTTTTCCATTAAATGCATGGATGCAATGGCCCAAGGGCCCCAGAAGCTGAACAGCATTCAGAGAAGATCCTGAAGAGGCATAAAATTCCTGCAGAATTTTATGAAGCTGGGATCAAAAAGCCCACACATCTTTCTATACATGCCCTGAACCTCATCACAATGTTCAAAGGAACAAACCAAGCTCTTTTATCAATCTTCTTTTACCTGAAACTTCCCCTGCCCTTACATTTAGAATACAGGATCCAGTCTTTATTCCAGGACATGGTTTTGAGCTCAGGGTTGGTGAGCTTCTGGGTGTCTGGGTATTTACTCAAGGCTGTGCAAATCCCTCCCACTCAGAGGCCTCTTTAGCCAGACTGGTGCTGCTGTCCATGACTCGAGGCTGACTCACTGAGCCCTTTGCTGTGCTGATGCTGCAAGACCATTTACGTGTGCCTCGATTCCCTCCTTGCTGCAACAGAGGGGATGGAGAGGCAGCAGGAAATGGGCAGTGTGGAATTCTCACTTGTCAATAAAAAGGAATAAATCAGGGAAGCATTTACAAGGAGGAAAGGAGAAATTAAATATGAAGGGACCTTAACAGAAAAGTTCCCAGCCTTGATAAGGACTCAAAAGCAAAGCAAACACAATGATTTTGAATCTGTTGGTCTATCCTGGGTTATTACTGTTGGAAAACACTGTATCAGTAAAGGAAAAAGCAACGGTGCCAGCAGAGGCAGAGGAATGACAAAAATCAGTTGTCCTAGAGGTAGGAAAAGGAGGAGAATTTCTTGTTGTGGAAATATAGACTTCCCAAGAGAATTCCTCTGCCGAATTTAGTAGATCCTGTCACTAAATACCTTGTAAAGGAAGGCATGCCTTTGCATATGCCTTTAGTTAGCTTAAAAGAACCCATACTAGCAAACCTATTGTTTCTCAAGCTGACTCAAAATACTTCCTGGGAGGCAGTAGAAGCTCACTGATATGGTTTTAAGTAAAAGGATCACCTGGTAAGGGAGGCAGCTGAACTATTCCCCTGCTGGAGAGCTCTCTACACCTAGGTCATATTTGATCAGCAAACATTTCCCTTTCATGCTGGTCTTACTAAATCTACTTACTGCAAGATGTGCTGCAGCCAACTTCTGTGTGCTTCAGCTCTTCCTCAGTTCAGCAAGAGCTTTGCTCAAGCCAGGGGTAATTTGTGGATTCAAATATTTTCTGAAGGTCAGAAAGGGCCCATTTGCTTGTACATCTTCACCTCTTCCATCATCAAGACAGTGAACCTTATAACTTCTCTGTGGGTGGAAATAACTTTCTTTTCCACCTAAGGCACCACCACCAGGCTCAATGGTTTGTGACTGACCTGGGACATAATTTTCAAGAACAATACTTGAACTTAGGGACAACTGTGACCTGTGATTTTGCCAGAATGGGCAATGTTGGAAGGGAGATCATCTAGTCCAAACTCCCTGCTCAGGCAGGGCATGTTACTCAAGATTGTGTCCAGACAGCTTTTGAGTATCTCCTAAGCAGGAGACTACTATGTCTCCTTCAGACACATTTAATCTCATGAAATGTGATTAAATGAAATGTGCAGAAAGAATGTGAGAACACAATTCCTTTTCCCTATTGTCACTCTGCAAAACCCACAGGTCATTCAGACTCAGATTCCTGCTTAAATTGGTAAGAAACTCTACTGATTTCACCTGGATGTTTTGAAGGGAAGACTTCTGTATACAAGTATCAGCTTTATGGTCTTGTCCTTATACTCCATGCCTGCTCAGGTAGTATCAACCTGACAGAAAGGAAAACACCCTCCTTTTGCTCCACAAATGCCCTTTATTTGCTTCATCCAGTGAAAAGTGACCCAAGACATTTATTAGGCTAAGGCACTTTGGTTTTCCTTGGTCATGAACTCCTGAGAATGGGCAGAAACATTTCCTGTTATTTCACCAGGCTCCACACAGGTCTCCACAGAAATCCTGGAGAGAGGGAAGAAGAGAAGAGCCCAGCTCCTGCAGTTCTTGGTGAGCACTGGGGTGGACACGCACACAAGCTCAGCCCCATGGAGATGGGAAGAGGAGCTCTGTGCTCGAGGAAGGAGCCTTGGCAGATTCTTCTGTGGCTCACCTGGCCCTGCCACCAGAGCTAAACCCTCTCAGAGAGATGGTGGGATAGGGAGCATTCTGGTGGCTGCTGGGAATATTGGCCTCCATAGCAAAGGAGCCCTCCCCTCCCTTTATTCCTTGTGTAAAACACAAAGATGTAGAAGCCAAGCAGGTACAAAGTTACTCATGGAGACACAAAATCGCTGCTGGAAATGAGTAACACAGGTAAGGGGAACACTCAGACAGTCACAGCTGCACCCACAGATGCTCACAGTGCCAGAGAAATGTGTCCAAATAACAGAGGCAGCTGCCCATAATCCCTGGGTGTTTCTTGCCTCCCTGAGGCCAGTACCACCCCTGTGCCAGGCACAGCAGAATCACATCCCATGAAAGGACTCCTGGGCTGGCAGCAGTTCCAAAAACACTTCCCTGGTGCTGATGGCATCTGGCCATCTCTCAAACTGTGTTGATTTACTCTCCTTGCAGCCCTTCGAGGTGAGAAAACACCAGTGCGTGCACTTTGCACAGGAAAATTCAGGCATTAAAAGGTCACCAAGTACCTTTGTACATCCCAGACAAGCCACTTATGCAGGAGAGCTTCCTTCCTCTTTCAGTGGGAACATTCTGCTCCAGCTGACCCAGGGGAAAAGGCTCCAGCTCTCTGCCACCCATCTGAGGGCTCTCCAGTGCTAGAACAGTTATTTCCCAACAGCTCCAGACAAAATGATCCTGGCTTGGCTTTACTGAATTCTTCTCTTCCCCACCCTGCCCCAGGTCATTCTGAGAATGGACTTCATGAGAAAAAGGAACTGAAACACCAAGATATGGCTCTGGCTTTTGAATACAGTTTGGGGAATTTCTTAAAAATGCCTAAAGAATTAAAGGCAGGCTGAAGCCAAGAGACCTGCTCCAGTCATCTTGGGGAAGCACCAGGTCAGGCAGCCAAGCCCTGCTTCCACTCCATTTGTGCTCACAGATTTTGCATCAAAAAAATCTCAAAGACAAGACAACAACGACATAAATGCACTTTCCCCCCCCTTCTCTGCTTCCCCTCGCAGGGCCTCCTGTTTCTTTTGCAGTTCTGATGGGACTCTGACTGGAGGCTCTGGTGCAGGCATTAGTAATCCTAGAGCCTCTGTATCCTACAGCAGCAGGAGCTGGCAGGTAGGGAGAAGTTGTAAGGAAACTTTGCTAAAAGCCAGAGCACTGTTCTTGTGCAGAGCCCCAGCTCTTCAGACCTCCCCTCCTGTCCCTGCTGACACAGTCTATGCACAGCCATCTGTGTCAGGCCAGCTGGGAGAACAGGGATTCATGTACAGACAGGGAGACACTGCCAAAAACTTCTGCAGAGTCACCAGATCAGCCTTGTGGCCAGATAGTCCATGAAGGAATAAATTCTGCATGTATTTCCCACAAGAGCATGATGCTAAATTCACCCCTTCCTCTTTTTTTTCTTTTTCTTTTGTGTTTCAGCACCTTCTGCATCTGTTAAAGTATCCTATAAGGATGCAGAAGTAAAAAGACTCATCACATCAGTGCTCTCCCCCTTTAGCATAAGTAGCTGCTGCTTGAAGAATTATATAATAACATGCAGTAAAAGAAACCCTCACTTAAAATGAAAGTTTTTCCTAAAGCCCCTTTACTTTTGTTCAGTGGAAACTCATTTAAACTTGATTTATTGCACCTTGGAATTTAAAGCTTCAGATGAGATTAATGGGCTGTTTTTTGGTTACATCATCTTCATGGATTGTCAAGACAAGCCTACAGTGAATTCACAAAGGAAAGTTTGGTTACAGTACCCTGTTAAAACACTGGAGCAATTGCTGTTTCTAAGTAACTCAATTGGATAACATAACAGATAGGCTTCATGAGAATAAATATGGAATTTCCACTGTGTTAGAACAGCGAGCTGTGGCCATGTTTTACATTACAGGAATAGGTCATATATTTTTAAATACATCAGACGTGACTCATTCTTCAGTCCACACTGATTGGCTGAGAGAACATATTTTTCCCCTTTTGGACTGTGTTTTTGGGGGATTTTGAGCTCTGTACTTACACTTTCTAGTGTGGTTAGGTTGGAAGTTGACAGTGATAGCAGAGAGGCTGGAAAAGGAGGAATTTCAAAGGCAGAAAAGACCATCCTGTACCCTGCTGCCATGATCTAAAGAAAGGCTGTAGGGACAAGCAGCACTCATAGAGCAAAGGGTTTATCTATAATAGAGCAGCACCCAGACTCCTTGGAATTTGGATCCCACAGGTTCAAAGCCAGCAGCAAACCCATCTCCCACCCTGCAAGTGAAACAGCATTTTTCATTGCTGCTGGAAAAAAAGAAGGTTCACTCCACAACCATGTCCAGCAACTACAACTTCGACACGTTTTCTGAGATTTCCTTAGGGACAGAGTGTGATTTCCATCAGATATCCACATAAAGAAGAGTGAAAACAACTCCAAGCCCCAGCTTCAGCCAGCAAAGCCTTAGGACCAGATCACAAGTGGCACGTGGGGGCTCAAGCCCCCGCCCAGAAGTGCTGGACAGAATTCCCTCTGCAAAGAGAAATTCCCAAGGGGCTACAGGACACCTTAAGGTGGAAGCCTCCCCCCAGCTCCCCAGCAGGCTCCACGTGTTTTAGCAGCTTGACAGGCTTCCAGGAATGCAGCCTGGAGCCAGTAAATAAAAGCCTTAGTCAATAGGAGATGCAAAGAGTGATACTGTTTGCTAACTTACATCCAACCCATACAGATAGCCAAGCAATTGGATTTGGCTTTGTTTCCACACAATCTCCATCCCTGGGGGTATCTAGTTTAGAAAGCAAATTTCTTTACAATGAAATGGATTTGGCAGCCCTGCTGCAAATGAAGTTCATCTTGAGGGCAAAGAAAAAAACCCACCACCACCCTCCCAACACGGCTAAGCAGTTACTGTGTAATTTAAGTCAAATTATTTGTTGCTAGGACGAATAGATCCAGATTTGCCTACATTTGCTAGAGGAAAGGATTATGGATCCTTCACTCAGCCCATCAGAAGCATTATCAGAGCTGCTACTTAGTCTGCCAAATGTCTGATAAATGACCTTTGGGGGATTTTGTCCTTAGAGGTTTCGTTTCTTTAACAGCCTTGTTTAAACCATGGTGAAGGACATGAGCAGGCTGTAAGGCTGAGCCATACATGGAGCCTTTGGAGGACCAATAAAATCAGAGTATTTGAGCTTATAAATATCTCAGATTCTTAAATCTCCAGAGGGGAAGTTGTGAGAAAGTGCAATAAAACCAGAAAAGTTGGTATTTCTCAAAGATACAAACTAAAGAGGGGGAAAAAAAGAAGAAAAACGGAAATTAAACCAGACTTTAAAATACACAGTTTCATAGGAAAAAAAAAAAGGTTTATATTTCTTTTGGGATTAATGGTGAACCAGCTTTACTTCCTACCCTGCTATAAAGAGCTTGTATTCAAGGAGGAGTCGGGTTTAACAAAAAATTAGCAGCACTGCAATTTTGTTTACAATTTCACATCTACACAAGTGCTCACACTTTGCTTGGTGTCAGATTTGATCTGAAGGAATTATAAGATCCTACCAAGTAAATGAAAGCCAGCTATCAACACAGGCCAGACTGTTCAAAATTATTAAATATATATCCTTTCCCAAAAGGATGAATCTTTGTAGCACATGAGCAGCTGTTATATTCAGCTCTGATGTATTTTCTTTGCACATTGGAAGCACCCAGCAAAGCAGCACAGGGTAATTAAGCCTGAGACTAAAAGCCAGCACATTTTTAGGCCTTAGCAGACATTTCTCAGTAGTTCACAGGGTTTACCATAAATTTACAGGTTTGTTTAACTTACCTGGGACTATATGCTGGAGGACGTTTTTCTTCTGCTTTTATAGATAATTTTTCTAATATAAGAAATTATAATCCATGCAAAAGCAGCATGGTGCAGCACAGGATTGTGCAGCTGTGCTCTGGCACGAGTGCTGGGACAGACAGAGATGAAACTGAGCTCCCCAGTGCCATTGGCCAAAGACATTTACATTGTGGCCCATGAGTTGACCTGTGCTTTGCAAAGCAGGAGCCCATGATCAGGGCACAGGTGAGCCATAACAGGGTCCTTTTCATGGCCCTTGTGGCCACCTGCTCCGCCCCACTAACCTGGGGCCAAACTGTGCTCAGCTCAAAGGTTTATTGGTGCTTATAATGGTCAGACTGAAGGTTGTGCTCCAGCTGCTGAACAGAGGCCATCAAATCACCAGTGGAAGGGGAGCTGGTCTTGACCCTGTGAATTCACCTTGGGGCCACCTATGATTGAGGATGAGACCTGTTGTAAAGTCAGGATAGAACACTTAGAAGAGAGAACAGTTTGAAAAGTTGATATTCTGTAACTTCAGCTCCTATAATCACCTGGTTCACCCTGCACTGGCCAACTCAGTCCCTCTTTAGAGCAAGTTACCCTCACAACTCCATGGTGCAAAGAGCAGTGGCATTGCTTTCTAATTAAAGCAAGTGCATCCACATACTCCATAGGAGTGGACAATCAGTTTTATGGAATGGAAATTCCCTTAGTCTTAGGGCCTCCTCAATGATCCAATCAACAGAGTAGGGGCTGAGAAATTCCAAAAGGGTTTGCACCTGCATTTTTCTGTCCAGCAGCTGAGGCAACTCCACCAGCCAGGCATAAAAGGTCACCTGCCCTCCACTACAAGTGGGCTACAGGACAATGTCCCATTGAGCAGGTGTAAGTTTGCTTTCAGGTAACCATTAACAGGAGCTCAATGTACAGACAAACAGCTCCTCTTGCCACCCACTCCTCCAGGTGCCACGGGGCTGAACCCCAGCAGTGTCTGTAATTACAGACCTGTGTGGGCCTGGGGAGTCCTTCACAATCCTTCCTTTGACTTCCATTTTGCCCTGGTCCAGCCTTGTTCAGGAATTACTTAATACCCCGTAACCCCACCCCTGTTTCTCATGGGGAGACACAGCTCTGGGAGAACAATCTGCACTTTGCATAATTCCTGAGCAGATTTTCCTTTGAGCTGGAAAAGCAAATGTATTTGACTAAAAGACAATGGAGGCTGTATGGATGATGTTGGATGATTTATGGATGATTTGTTGGGACCAACAAATCTGGTGAACATGTTGAATCAAGACCTTGAGTGCCCTGTTCTGGGTGCTGATCATTTCTTTATGTGACTGTGGATGTGTTTTTTTGACAATAAACCCTGAAGTTGTTTTTAAGTGCTTCTGGAGCCTTCTGTCACATAATCTACTGATAGAGGAGGGTGTGTAAATAGAGTTGGGTGAAACTGGAGAATTTTTGACCAATTAATTTGGTTAAGAAAAATGCAGCTAAGGCTGTAGATGGTTTAAATCAAAATCACTGTCAAAATGAACAGGATGGCACTGATTGATCAGAATTTCTGATCTTTATGGGGTTAAAATATATACTGTTAGCAGCAGTATTTGTGAAGAAACCAGGTGCTTTCATTGTACCTGTTCACAGCACCTGAGTGAAAGGCATTTTAAAAGTCCCTCAGAAAAATAATCTCTTTTATATTTTATTTATTTTTCATGCTTCCCTGCTCATTTCATTGCAGGGGGTTGGACTAGATGACCTTTGAACATCCCTTTGAACCCAAACCATTCTATCATTCTTCAATGGTACCATGAATCACTGCCCAAAACATGCTTTCTGTAGCTTGCAAATGTTTATCCTCTTAATTACTGCAAATTAACTAATGGGAATGAAAACACAGTTAAGAAACCTTCATGGTAGCCCATGACCAACTCTTTGATAACCTTCTCAGTGCACACACACGTGATTTGGTTATGTCATGTGTCCTTCTGTTTGCAAAGTATTCCATAGAAACCAGGAGAATTCGGGGGCATGAATCACCTCAGCTGAAGTTCTGTTACAGGTCGGCAAAGGAAGGGGAGGGAATAGCCAACCTAAACAGCACAGGTAATTGATCTCACATTCTTCTGTTTATACACCCACTGCCCTGAAGGCACATTGTGAGTCCCTCCAGATTGCTTGAAACGTCATTTCTTTCCCGTGTTTCCTTAGAGACAGAGGTGAATCAGCCTGGAGAAAAGCAGCTGGAGTCAATAAAAATTCCAGAGGGATAACCTGGCCCCTCCACCTCTTTGCCTAAGTCTTTCAGAGCAGGGCTCTGCTTTCTCCTGTTACTTCAGTCTCAGGGGCTTCTGTTTTGAGGGAGGAATGCAACACCCTCTCATCAAACTGGAAGGATCTCTGGGGGGTTCCTCTCCCCTTTCAGCTGTGTCCCTGTTTTCCCATGCTGTGTTTACCCCCCAGTACCTGTTGGTAAGTGAATGGCTCAGGCAGTCCTGTCTGCCTGTTCCTGCAGCTCTGTTAAGGCACAGTCTGAGCACCAGCTAATTCATCTCCTCTGTCCCTCTGACACAGAGTTATCAATCTCTTGGTAAGGCACTTAAGGGACCTGCAATTCCAGGTGTCATTTGCAGCCCACTGGATTGGAGGGAATCTCTCACTGGGCTGGATCAGGACCAGGTGCAGCAGAGCTGAAGCTTTATTCCACCTCCCAGCCTCTTGACCTTCAGCACATGTCCCCTCCAGCTGTAACTTGGAGGTTACTCAGGTGATAAAAGACAGTCCTGTTCAAATCCTCTCCCTTCCAAGCTCATCACCTCTGCAGAGCTGCTCTGCTTGGTGGAAAATGCCCTAAATCAGCAATGAAGGACATGAGATGTGGCCACCCTTGAAAAGCTTAATAAAACATTCATCTGGAAGCTGCACAGCTCCTGAACCTGTGGGGCTTTTTGTAAATGCCACTCAAATGACTTAACTGCTTCATTTCATTCAAAAAGAGGAGGAATAATCACAGAAGGGTCAGGGCATGTAAATACAGTTAAAACAAAAAGAAACAGATGCCTCTAAAAGAAATGGCATGTTTGTTATCATTTACTTCTGGGGCTAAAGTTAATAGTTAGAGAAATGCTTTCAAATTGTCTCAGACAATTCTTTTAAGTTGATTTCTTCCATGCTTAAATTTGCATTTTACCTTTATCTCTTTATGAACTTAAACACAATCTACAGCCCCACTTTTTTTTGTTCTAAATTCTGTGCTTTGAAGGCACTACCACACAGCTCCAGACGTTGTGGGTGTATATTTAGCGTGTTAATGTGTAACAGGTTTCATTCATAAGGCTCAATGTACTCTGTAGCATAGCACAGCCAGAGTCAGATCTGCTGTGATCAGCAGAGGCTCCATTCAGGAAGAAGGAAACTCAGCCTCCTTGCCTCTCTCTTTCTGGGGAAAGCCTTTGAAATTCACAGCAGAACAGAAAAAAAAGAGAAGTTCCCTCCTACTCCTTCCAATTTCAACAAGTTGCCCTTTTTTTTTTCCATTCATGAGCGTAGAAGCTATTAATAAAATCCCTGAATGAGAGTGGTTAACCCCTAAAAGTGACACATACCTTAGGCTTTGCAAGCCAACATGACAACAGTCAAAACAGAAATCAGCCTCTCAGTATCTCAACACATAACGCTGTCTGCACTTTAAAAAATCCATCAGACTGCGTCGTATCAGCTGCAGACAGATGAGTCACTAGAAATCCTGAGACAAGCAGACCTAGAGTCACCTCCAGCCTGGAAAACACTTCCTGTCTTTAATGAAGCAGTGGAGGGTTCTGTCAGTGAAGCAGAAGTCCTGGCAGGCAGACGCCCTGTGCTTCCCATCCCCTCCTGGGGAAGGGGGAACCGAGGGCAAAGAGCAGCGGTGGGGAAAGGAAGAATGAAGCTCTCAGCAGCTGGTACAGCAACAAGGATTGCCCACGAGCAAAGGAACAGCAGAACAGCCCTCAAAGGAAAAATATGGCATGAGGCACAGATGTTTTGGGTTGCAGGGCAACAAAGTTTTGGCTGGTTGGATTTCTTATTCCTGTCTCATCCAGCAAAGCTGGCATTTTGCTTTTCCTCTCCTAAAAGCACCTTTCCATGGCAAGGTTTAGTGCCAGCAAGGAATAGCATCTATCCAAGTGACCACGTGTGTCCCAGCAGGCAGTGCTGGAGGGATTGCAGCAAGACAGGACATCTGTGTGGGGGCTCTCTGCCCTTAGCAGGGTCAATCTGTGACTGTAACACCTTCTCTCTCCCCCAGGCACTCTGATAATAAACCATCAAGAGCCTCAATTACCAGGTCATTCCCCTTTCCTGGTGCTGGAGACCTCCCAGGTGGGATTCATATCCCAGCTTTCCTAAGGCAGTGTGGGGCTGCCCTCAGCACAAATGCCTTGGGTTAAAACCTACTTCTCTCTTGACTCATCAGCTTTATTTACATGGTTCCTCTGCTGACAAAATTTCCAGCAGTTCTACCCTTCCAGATTTTCAGGAGAAATGGAAACAAAATTTCTTCAGTCAAACTGCTCTTAGTTCTTATTAAAAGAAATCAGAAAAATAACTCCTGTCACTACCTCTGCTTGCACTTCTCAGACCCCTCTTGCAAGTTTTAAAGAGAAAAGGGGCTGCACAACCTCAGAGCTGTCCTTTGAGACTGTCAGACCCCAGAGGCACCCACGTTACCCCATTTTCCCTTGGCAGCTGTGCCCTGCAGCACCGAGCCTGCCACGGGAAGCTTTGAGGGCGGAGCAGGTAGGGCACAGCTCCCAGCCCCTGGAAAAACATCTCCCTGAAAGTTTGGCTTGCTCCATTTCCAATAAATCCACACCCAGCAGGGAGCAGCAATCCAGGGCAACCGAGTGCTCAGGCCAGGAGGGAGTAGGAGAGGGGTGGCTGGGCTGAACAGGGCATTTGCTGGGCATGGAGGGAAATCAAGCACCTGCTCTGCAGCCTGGTGGGCCCCTTGGACACAAGGACAGGAGCTGTTTTGATAAACAACACAGCCAAGGTTGGTTCAAACAGATCTGACCCTGTCCAAGTCTTTAGATGCCATCTGAAAAACAAAGAATGAAAGGTTCCTTATCACCCAGAAATGAAGGGATAAGAGGAATAAACTGCAAATCAATAACAGTGAGGGATGGAGAAGAGAAATATTTGGAAATACTTCATACTTGGAAAGAGTAGTACAGAATCCATTTCTCTCAATGGGATAAATTAAATACTTCAGCTCTGAGCAACCATAATGCTTGAAATCCAAATATTTATGAGCTCTAGTTTGCTCTTTCTTGCCCCTTTTATTTTCTTCTGATTAATGCCTTACCAAGAGTCTGGTGTGCTGGGCACAGTACAGGTCTACAGCAGCTCCTGAACATTGCAGAGCTCAAAACAAGCCAAGAGGAGAGGAACATGCACCAATAAACTACAGAAAATCCACAAGTTTTCCAGCCCTATGAAACTGGAAAGCATTTGTCTGGGAAAATACCTGCCTCAGGTGCTTTATGGTCAATGTGGCCTTTTCTCAAACCTGATTGCTTGGACCACAAACTATCCCCTAACAAAACAATTTCTAATAGGAAAACACAGCTTCCTCACCCTGTTTAGCTCCATGGGCTAAAGCAGCCCAGATCAATTTTCTTCGTGGACATCTGTGAAGTGTTTCACTTTTGAGGACAGGGTAAGTGGCCCATTGCCATCATTTGAGTGGAGCTGGGGAGGCTCCTCATTCCCAGTTGGGCTTCCAACCACTGGCTAACTATTTCCCTGCCATATCCCAGCTGCTCAGGCTCTCAGCAGAGCTAGAAACAACATTTCATGTGCATTCAAAGCACTCCACAGATAGCAGCTGAATTTCTCAGCATGTAGAGTTATTAGTGTTTTGCTCTTGGCTGGAGGGATTTCCCCACAAAACCCAGGTCCTGAATGAGGAAGGAGGGGAGTATCCAGTGCTGTTCCCTTGGGGACACCTGGCCATGCAGCAGCACAAGAGCTCTGGGTTACACTCTGCAAAAGATGGGGAAGAAATGAATGCACATTATCTCCTATATGCACCACTGATCCCAAGCATCTCACTCTCCAGCTGCTGAGTTCCAAAGAAAACAACATCCTTTTTATCCTGTGAAAAACATTACCTCAAAAAATTGTCTTTAGCCATTATCTCCAAGTTTCTGGCAAAGAAGAAGAAGCAAGTGCTGATTTTTTTAATCCCTAGGTGGAAAGGAGAAAAGATTACCTGCCTTAACTCCATCCTTTGCTGCCCTTTGGAATTAAGACAGGGAATTCTTTCTGCACAGCAAAGGACTAGCCCATCCAAAACAAGAGCAGACACACACACACACCACCCAACACCTCATTTTACTAACACAAGTGCCTTGAGTGCTATCATGGTCATCTCCCTCTAACTCCAACAGCCTCTGAAGAAAAACAATAGCCAGGAAGAGAGGCAGGGAACACAAATGGTTTAAAGTTTTAAGTGTGGATACAAGTGCTTTATTAAATATTGTCTGCCAAATGCTCTAATGCTGGAGGAACTTTGCCAAGCAGGAATTTGGCTCTGTGTGCTTCTTTGTCCATTTATTTGGTTTCTTTAAGCTTTATCCCAGCTCTCAATTTAAGGTATGCTGGATGCACAAGTAGGTCTAAGACAGTGATGTCCCCTCTTAAATATTTACCAAGAAACTCACAGACTGGTCCTTTCTCAGGGAAACCCTTGAGCAAATTTAACTTTTCAGTAAAGGTCCCACTGTTCCACGTGATGGTTGCACTTATACCTGTGCTGAAGATTTTACAGATACTCTGCAAGTCCCAGCTTTGCTTTCTGACAATCATGAATATAAAGAACATTGATTCTTCCTTCATCCATTGGCTGGTATTTACAGCAGCTGATTCTTTCCTTTCTACAGCTCAAACCACAACATCTCTTTGTTTGACTAGATAATAAGCTGGCAGCAAGTGCTGTTTACTTAAAGCATCTTCAAAGAGTCTCAGAGCACACAGGCCCCAAACAAAGCCACTCTACACAATCCACTTGCCTGTTTACAAAACTGCAAAGCAAACCAGTGTTTTCATGTTTTATCTGAGATAAAACTCGTGTTGGGTACTTTGAACAGTGCATAAAACAATACCAGATATCTTGGTTAAAACAAAACCACAGGTCAGAGTTGTCAGTGTGAGTAAAAGGAAGCTTTTAGTCTTTCTGCTCATCAGCTGCTCCTATTTGCCACTGGAGCTAAGGACTGATGCTGAATGTTTGAAGTCCTTAGAATCCTTTTCATGCCTTCCATGCCAAAGCCCTTGGAATCCCCTTTCATTTTTCCTCCCAAGCCATAAGAATCAAGGTCACCACTCTGCTACAAGCCAGGCATGATCCTCATAAAGTGGTTTTCAACAGCAAATTTCAAGAAGCAGTAAAAATGCTCCAGGGTCAAAAAGACCTTTCTGGAGCAGGAGGATCAATCACACACAGGTCAACAACACTGAGCATAGCTGAAGTCTGGTATTTCCTATAATTAACAGCAAGTATTTAAGAATATAATTACCCCTCACTAACCAAGATTGCAGAGTTGCACTTTTACATACTAAAGTTCAAGCAGCCAAATCAGGTGGACTGCTCCATCCCACCATCAAAATTTTAGCTACTAGCTTGTAAAACAAAAAGCAAAAACCATCAGGAGGTGGATGGGGATGATGTTCTGGGTTTGACTCACCCTGAGAAGACCTGACCAGCATGGCCATCCTTTGAGTGTGCTACAACCATCAATTCTTGGGCAGGGGCAATGCCAGTGCTGCCCTGTGTGCTGTGCCAGGCGTGCAGTGTGCCCCTGTGAGGTGTGGGAAGGTGCCCTAGTTTGAACCCTGTGCTTAAGGCAAACCAGAGCTAACTTATGGATGAAGGATGAAGCAAGTGCTTCAATGCCTGGCTGCCCAGCCCACAGGCATGCCTCACTGCCAGCAGGATTTTGGGTGGCTGGGGAAGTCAGCCCAGGCTGGTCTCAGCAGCTACAGCAGCTTAAACAGCTCCCACCTTTGCCTGCCTGCCTGCCATCAATCATTCCCTCTGCTCTGACAGCCCACTTGACCCCAGGGCTTGCCAGGACACAGCACTAGTGAACAGATCAGGTTAGACTTCAGTTCCAGGATTATTTTATAGCCTGGAGCAGTTCACTGATCCCATTTACCTGCTGGCTTGCCAAATGCATGCCAGGCACTGGGTTACAACAAGCAGGTGAAGGGAGGGGACACAGGGGATGCTTTAAGCTGCTATTGCTCGTGGGGAAGGAACAGTGGATCTGCTCCTGGGATTGGGGAGCAGCTGCTGAGGGTGTGGGAATCCTTTCTGGATTCAGGCGCCTTCAGTCTCTTCTGGGGCAATCTTGTCACTTTGAAGTAAGGAGTCACTAGCAGACAGACACTCTTTAGTGCTGCTCAGTGAAGTTATTCGTAATTAAAATTTAAACCTTCCCTGTGATAATGCCACTGTGCCAGCCTTCTAGATGCTCTTTTCCCTAAAATCCCACTAATTTGCCAGTATCATGCTGTTGATACGTTGCTCAAAACAGAACACATGTTGCTAAGGGCCATAAACACTGGGCTGTTAGCTCCATGTTTCAGAACCAAGTGCTTGAGGGCACTGAGCCTACCATTTAATTAACAGCCAAAGGAGCTGGGAATTGCACGTGGTACAGGAGCAGCCAGTGTAGAAACACCATCTGTGCAGACCAGTTAGAAAAGGGGATCTCTCATCCCTGCAGCCTGGGGAGCACAGAGGTGTCTGGGTTAGATCTCCATGGCTGCCTTACCACCACACTTGTAAATGCAAGGCTCATGCCAGCACACAAACTATTTGTGGTTTAAGGCTACGAGGCAGCTCTAGGTAAGCCACAAATGTTTGTGTGTCCCAGAGCAAGCACTTCCAGGGTGCCCAGACCATCCAGAAGAATGCCTGTGATTGAGCTGTCAGGCAGATGCACAGACTCCTGTCTAGACACACAGAGCACACGTCAGGCCAGGGCAGGTGGATGGACACAGCATGGGAACGTGGGTGGCAGCAGGAGGCTGAAGGGAGCAGTGTTCCACAGCATAGCAGATGTCCCAGCTTTCCATCTGTCTAACCAGGGCCAGATGCCCTTGCAGGGATTATCTGGCACATGTCCTCCTTGGTCTTCCTTGAGGCCACATTCTGTCACAAGCCCATGTGAGATTTGGTGTTTGCTGTTGTGTTGAAGAGTGCAGCATCATAACCATGGGCACATCAGGACAAATGGATTTGAGCAGAGAAAATAATTTGAGGGTAAATTCAGCTTTTAAACATTTGTCCCCAAATTATAACTCATTTCCTTGAAGGGAAGCCTGTGTACTCAATTCTCAAAAACTGGAGCCTCAGCCCTTTGTTGGAGATTCACCTCTTTGGGAACTAAAGTGGAATTAGCAATTGGGCTGCAATGCACCTTTCCCTCTTGCCCCAGATTTAAGTGGGAAAAGTGATGCTAAAAGCTCAGGCTGGGCAGATTTCAAACCACTGCTGAGCAGGATTCACTAGTCAAGATATAACTTAGCAACAAAACTTTCCTTCCAGCAAAGTATCCATACATCCAGCTGGACATCTGCCCAGACCACAGAGCTGTTCAAACAGCCTTGCTGGAGAATTCAGTGCCCCAGAAGTCAGTCTCCAAGCCAGAGTCTCCCAATAACTTGAACAATAAAATCTCTTGCACCCAGTCATTAAAAGGAGGCAATGCTGTCAGTGACTGAAGGAAATGGCAGGTCCCTTGCTAGTTCAACAAGTAATTACATACCCTGTTTGTGAACATGTTCCCTGCCAATGGAAACATCATTTTTAATAATTTTTAAGAGGCTGGTTTTTTTTAATAGCCACTCTATAAAGCAAGCTGGGAATAAATACCCATTAAAATCAGATCTAGAACTCAGTAATAAAGCAAAAAGCAAAAGCAACGGGTTTCACTTGATAAACTTTCTCTCCATGGTCCCAGGCCCCACAGAGCTGCCTCACTGTGCTGTGCTCTCCGCAATCCTTTCAGCAGCTCCCCCATCTCCACTAAAACCCAAACTGGACAGGCCAAGCTCTCCAGTGACATCAAATCACATGGCTTTGTACAAATTATCTGGATCTTTAGTCCTCACTCCCCTTTCCTAATTTATTCCCAGCCCCCTCCTGTCTCATTTCCCTCTGCAAGGAACACAAACCAGCCCTGAGACACAAAGTGGATCAAACAGGTGCCACCCATCACAGGACTTGGGACACAACAGGCTGTGACAGAACCACAAAGAAGAAAAATGCCTTTAAAAAAAAAA
>VXBC01002306.1:279609-336752 GCA_013399945.1 Ploceus nigricollis
TGTTTTTGCACTCATATCAAGCAAATCCCTAAGCATGAGCATTAAAATACAGCCTGCCCTTGGGAATTCTGTTTTAAATAAGGCTGATCAGGTTCAGACAGAGCAGAAGAAACTTCTACCTTGCCACATGAGCAATGCTCTCCTGAGGTTGCTGCTGCCCACTTCCTTTGGGACACTGGCTCAAGCTGGAGGCATGAGGAAGCCAAAGGGACAAGCTAGTTAGATTATATAAACTTATTTTGCTAGTATAAAAATAAACAGAATTTGATTTTTTTTTCTGAAAGCACTTAAAGCAGACATTGTTTTTGCAAGCCTTCCCAAGGTTTTTAAGGATGTTCCTCAAATTTTTAATGCAAATACCAAGAGTACATTTTGACTACCANTTGTCATAAAAAATACTTCACAGAGGTACCTTTCTGTGGAAAATTTTTGTTTAAAAAGCCCATTGATTTTCACATAATTTTTTGGACTGCTGCTAAGAGGAGAAAAGCGGCTCCCATTCATAAACAGGAATTTGGAGGCAGAGATTTTGGGGTCTGTGCAGGTAAGTGCATCTTCACCTTGGCTTTCAGCTCCACACAGCCTCATCTGGCTGCATTCCTGACAAAATGGAGTTCCCTACTGTAAAATACAAGGTATTGCTCAGGATGCTAGAGCCATCAGCTGAGCAGCAGGGCAGTGGGCAGTGCTGCATTTCCATGGATGCAGAGCTCCTGAGGGCTGGAATGCCCTCCCCATGCACCTGGGACCCCAGGAAGAGTCATGGCTCTTTTGAAGTGTGATTACAGCTGTGCAAATAATTACATTTTGGTTCCCTGGCTGGACTTGAAAACATCCTATTCTGTTTCAGATCCATCCAAAATTATTTCAAAATTTTGAGTGCACCAAGAGATAGAAATCATCCAGCTCCACCTGGGGTCAAACGAAACATTGCATTTCCAGAAGGAAAGAGAGAAAATATCATTTTAAATGTGAATTGTTAGTCAGCAACGCTTCCCTCTGCACACAGCAGCAATGAAACAGCTTTGAGGGGCTTGCAAATCAACACTACAAATACACAGCCCCTTCAGAAGGCACAAAGATTGTCACAGCATGGATGAGACAGGCAGGAGGCACCACAAAGGGGCTGTAGGGCTCATGCCAGCCTGGCACCTTCCCTTGCCCCCTGGCCTTGTGTCCCAGAACACGCAGAGCTGGGCTCAGGGGTGCAGATCCCACCCACGGCCCTGCCTCCTCCGGGATTGCTCTGTGCTGCCAAAACTCCATCCACACACAGACTCCTCACTCCAAGCTGCAAAGTTGGTTCTTGACTGGATTTGCATTTGGCTCCTCCTCTCCTTTGTAGGAAGGGCTTGCAAAGGGGACTTCTATCAAGTCCCTGAAGTTTGTGGAAAGGGAAAGGCCATGCAAATGCTAAACAGCAAAATATTAGATGCTAGAAGTCCAACATTAGCAAGTCCAACAGTATTATGCCAAGGTGAGTGCTGATCCCAATCACACAGTATTCCCAAACATTTGGAAAACAAAATTTGTTATTTATGTCTTTCCTGCCAGTATCATCTTAAAATAATCTGGAAGCTGATTTTGACTTATTAGAATTAGCTTTCTATTAGCTCTTGTCTGCTCCCCAAAGGCTGAGTAAGCCACCGAGAGCACTGCCATCACTCACTGTGTGACCCCATATGAGACACCAGCTGGGACACACATGGAACAGAGCAGCCAGTGCCCTGTGAGACCTCAGGGCATGGATCTCCTTTTGGAGGAACCCCTCACGCCAGAAGAGCCCCACAGAAGTCAGCAGAAATCCATATGACTGAGATTTTGTGACCTGATCTGGGCTTACATAGGTGGGGTGGATGAAAGATGACAAATGACATTTCCTGCCACAGCAAATGCCAGTTCTCATCCCTTGGGATTGTCACCTGAGCCTGGCTGTAGCAGCACAGCTCCTGCTGTTATCCTGAATATAAATCTGCACTGAGCTCTCCTTCAAGTAGTTTGCATATAAAGTGAAGCTGGCATACTTTGGCACATGAAAATGGATTTAATGAAGGCCTGGTTTAAAACTGCTTGGTGCTTGCCAAGAATATTTCACCAAATCCAAGCAGGCACTGGGCCAGGCTCTTGCTGTTCCAGATGCATCAGGCTCCTATTCTGAGAGCATGGATGACTCACCCAGACAAACTCCAGGCTCGGTGTGGAGGGTGGAGGAAGCAGCCTGGTCCAGTGTGAAGAGAGAGTCAGTGGGAGCCTGTGCATTGCTTCAGCAGCCTTGGATCTGCACCTGGGAGTGTTTGTATTCCCAGCATGCATTTCCCTAAAAATATCCCAGCACTGGGATACCTTCTCCAATTCTCCCTCTGCCATCTCCCCAGATTTTAGTTTGATGATCAGAAGTCAAGCTTCTCCTGTATTTTTCCACATTCATTCTCTGTTTCATAGCAGAGAATAACCCCAAAATCCCATCCAATGTTCTTCAGTCCCTGCAGACTCAAGTCCAACAGAGAGAATGAGACAGTTTAATTTGCCTTTTATTTAAATTACAGCTGCCATATTATATTGAGAAGAACTTTCCCTCTGTTAATTGTTAAATCAGATTCCTAACATAAGATCAATTCTGATTAATTGATAGTTACCTACCTTGCATATACAACAGAAGGAAAAAGTGACAACATAAAATTCCATAATAAAAATCTCCAGGCACCACTGTTTGGAGATTTGTGATTTAAGGTTTAGATTTGCCTTCCAACTCCTGGCTGCAGCAGAGGATTGAACAGAAATGGTCTTGTATTTAACAGCTTTAACAAGGTATGACAAAAGAGCCTGAGGTGAAGATGCTGGATTGGAGAAGACACAAGGTGGAGGATCAGTCACAGCAGAAAGGGGACCTGAGTGTTTGAAGATTGCTTGCACCCAGCCTAGCTCAGTCTGGAACAGAGGACAGAGAACCATGAAGACAACATGCATGGAATGGGCCAGCTCCTCAGTTAATGCATGTGGTCTGCCACGATGGTGCAGCAGGAAATTGTTTTAGAAAACAAGTCAGTCCTCCTTTGGGCAGGACTTACCCTGATTTCCAAGGTCAGCAGCCCCCTGAGCCCGAGTCCTGCACTGCCAAGGGGTGCAAGGCTCCTCTGCACTCTGTGGATTTCCAGCCTTACAAACTGAATGTGCCACAATCACAGTTTGCTGCTGCAGTCTCTCCTTCACTCCTTGTGCTGATGCTCCAGGCAAAGTTTCACTGCAGTGCACATACCCCCAGAAATGTGCCTGTGGTTCTTGGAAGCCTAAATTTGAACTTCTTAATAGCATAACAAAAACAACTGAGAAGTAACTCAGTGCATCATCCATGGCATTTATTAATCTTAGATCACCCATGCTCACTGGCTGCTTTTCTGAGTAGCCATCAGCAGAGATTTATTTCCTTCCAAATGATTTCTCCCTTCTTGAGTCAGAAGGGACCTATGTGAAAAAGTCATCCTTTGGAAAAATACAGTGAAAGAAAAATTCTGTCCTAAATTGCTCCTTTTCAACACAGTCTGCATTACAGTAGCTTGTAGCAGAATAACTCAAGAGACAAAGCTGCCTTTCTGCCACAGAAGAGGCTGAGAGAGACAGTTAACACTTAATGTTTACATCCTTCTCTAGACAGATGGTTGTTTTTCTTGCCCAACCAAATATGTATATCTGGCCTGTCTCCAGTGTCCCGGTGGTGCTGCTGTCATACTTTACCCTGTCTTCAGGAAAAAAGAGAAATGCCTGATGCTTTTTCTAACAAACCAAGCTAGACACTATTTCCCAAGTTCACCACTTGAGCAGTCACTGCTTACTCTCTGAAAATCCTGGAAATGCAATGACAGCAGCTGAGTACTCATTACCAGCACTGTTGCTTCTTGTCATGGTTCAAATGCCTTCAGCAGCAAAACTGCTGCAGATTAATCTTCTGTAGCTCCTTCTGCTAAACAGGGTAAAGGTGTCAAGTGCCCATTTACAGCTTTCTCCATAAATCTGTTTTTTTCTCAGGGCTGAGAAGTTTGCTGATGAAGAACTCCAGCAGAGGCCTTTCCCTTGACACCAGCAAGAGTTGGATCAGGCCTAGAGCAGCTATAAACATGAGACTTCCCTGCCTCTAACAAAACTTGTGAGCTCCTGTGCTTGGAATTTTACACTTTTCAATCCAAGCTCGTCAGAATCTATTTCTGGAAGCTTTCAAAAACATCCCAGGGAGCCTTTCTTGGACTTGCAATCGTACAATATATCTTTACATCCAGCCACTGAAGAAGTGCAGGCAATAAATAAATAAATCCATGAATTCTCCTTTCCTTCAGCCTGTCATTAATTTTTAAGTGGCTCAGACAGCAGAAGGCTATAACCACAATTAAGCTGGACTTCCCTGAACCAAGAGGTTGCAACTCTCATTTTTATTATGGGTTGACTGAGCCATCTGTAAGGGATTTCACCTTAAAGCAGAAAACCTGCCAGCACCAGAGCATGGCTGGGCTCATGTTCAGTCAAAGCACCAGGTCCATGAGTTTCCTTGGGCCCTGAGAGCATGTCCTAAGCCTGGTCAAGTATAAAAAGGAGCCTTTCCAAACTCTTCATGGACTGAGTTAGGCAAAAATACTACCATTAAGGTTGCCTTTGCAACATCTCTTTTCCTTCACAACAGTCACAGAGTTACTTGGCCTAAGCCATCTGTACTTCTCCAGCTGAGGTTCATCACTGCCTTCCCAACAGCTTCCTTCCAAACTAGTAGTGATTCCATGAACATAATTAAGACACTATAATCCTCTTAAGTTTAATTAACACCTCTTAAAGTAATGGTTCCCCACCACAGATCCCAAATCAAGGGGAATTTCATTCAAGTACCCAAATGAGTTTGGGCTGGTCTCCAAAAAGCTGATCCATGCACAATATTATGTATTTCCACAGGAGAAAAATAAACTAAAGCTGTGGCTAATGCAGCATTTTCCTAGGGAATCCCCTATGTCCTTTCTCCACCAGCACAAAGGATGAATCATTTGTAAAATGAGATGATATAGTACAGACACAGGAAGATTTTTTGAAGATGAATGGAGGGATCATATAAATACTGCACAGATAAAATGAGTGTGTATTAGTCAGATATATTTACTTTTCACAGGCAGCCAATTTCACCTTACTGTCACATAAAAGCCTGGCAAACTTTATGTGAAGTGTGGGCAAGTGTATCAAAGGAAAAATTGGCAGAACATGCTCCTAAATTTAGTATTTACATTAAGTGGAGCTATTTCAAAGAGTGATTTTTTTTCCATTTTAAATTATTAATAAACCCCACCATAAGATCAAAAATCAGAACTTCAAATACTCTGAAATCAGGACTCCCACCTTCATTGAAAGAATGATTAAGCAAGTGTTAGCAAGCAGAGGGATAAAAGGGGAGATACATAATTGGGCCCATTGGTTATATATAGGAAAAAATGGTACATCAGTTCAGCCCTAAGACTGGACACTGAATTACCAGAGAAATAAAAAATCAGTTGATATTTTTAGTGAAGAACAGAGAAGATACCAAGGAGCATTCTCAGCTCCCTGCTGACAAAAGAACTTTTTAAAAGGAAACCTAAAATCTTTGAATTTGGCTGCCTGGCTTTGCCTCTAGACCTAAAGAACAGACACTGAACATCCAAAAGGCAGCATCTGTCTGGAACTCACACTGAACATCAGGAACAGGAATGCAGAGTGGAAACAAAGATAAAGAAAGACATTCATTTGTACTGCCAGCAGAACACCAGAGAGTAACTTATAAACTAGCAGGAGTGTACACCACAGCCAACAAGTGCTGTAAGTCCCTTTACAGAGCCTTCATCCCTCCTTTTCCTTTTCTTGACAGCCCATGGAAGGATGGGAATACAGCAAAAAACTCTGTGGACCTTTACCATTAAACTTTAAACAGAAAGTGATAGGAAATGGATGTAAATCCTTGCAGGTGAAGCTAAACCATTCCCATCAACCAGATATTGTCTTTTCTCCTCATCAAGACCTCTGGGGCCAACCCTTCCCCAGTTTTCATAACAGCAGGAGTTTGGGTTCATAGTTCATAATTTCCATTTATCCCTGAAACAGATTACAGAACTCAGGATTTAGGATCCTTGTGCACATATTTAAGTTAAAGACTGTTACCTTACAAGCAGCAGCTGAGTCAAATAACTTTAGGCAGGTACTAGATGGGGACAAAGTGTGCACTGATGTACACACACCCTCTGTTAATCAGGATATCCCAAATGAGCTGCTGCTGCCCTGATGACTGAGAAGGAGGGACTCAAGACCTCTTTTTCATCCCTAGATCCACAGACCTGCAGAATCTTGCATCTCTGCTTCCATAGGAGGCATATCTCAGAAGTGTTGCACATCAGGATATCCTGATAGGCAGGAGGGAATATTTTTGGGCAAGAATCATAATTCTTTCCTGACTGCTAACATCTGTTTGCTAAAGCCTACAGGACTTCCCTGGAGTTTTGAGGTTTAAAAGCATTGCTTGAAGATGACATACTAAATATTATTAAAATGTGCCTCATAATCCACACCCAAAACCCCCCAAAGAACATTTCATATTTTCGGTCTTCGGTCAACAAAACTTTTTTGGACTGTTTTTAGCTCCTTAAATGATGCCTATTTAATTAAAAATGAGCCCATAGACCAGTAGTGAGAGGGAGCTAGACAGCCATAAACCCACAAGACCAACTTTGAACTAGGCTGTGATTGGAAAATAGTGGTTACATCCAACATCATCACTTTATTGGGAACTGGGATAACTTGTAAACACGCTCACTGAGCCACTGTGTAAAGGTAAACAAATGGTAGATGGATATTTCCCATCTCAGACATCCTTGGAAGGCCTGCAATGTGCAGCATTACTCCAGGAAACTGAAGTCACCATTCAGGAGCCTCATTCCTCTCTGGGCACAGCTGTGACTTGGAGCACTCTGCTGACCTTCTGCAGCCCCCACTCCTCCTACTCCTGGATGTGCATTGACACTGATCTCCCACAGTCTTGGTCTGCATTCAGATTGCTGGGCTTTTTCTCACTCTTCCCTTTCCCTAAAATCAATTCCATTCACATTTGTGATTTATGAACCTTCTCCTTCACCATCCCTCATTTGCTTTGTGTCACTGAGTGACTGTCTCAGGTAGATGGAGGAGACATTTTTAAGATCTCAGGTGGAAACTCCCATGTCTGGAAACCCAGGAACCGGCAGAATGTGGTAAAGAGTGTGGCTGCTTCACCAAGCAGCCAGAGAAAGGCACTCCTTTCTTCTGATAACACAGAGCATAAAAACATAGATGTACACCACTATTTAAGCAGAGGTGACTTGTTTCTGGAAGTTTTTTGGAGGATTCTAACTAGAAATTTAGCCTTTGATTTTTAAGTCATGAGTGACTACACCTGCCCTGTTGATCTCCTCCCTGCAGGTCATGCAGAAAAAGAGAGTTCTCTCTTGTACCTCTCTTCAACCTAAAACAAATTACACTTTCAGTCACCTCTTGCACAAAAGCCATTCTGCACCCTTGATCTATTTTTGTCCTTCACTGTATATTTTATTCTCTTTTTGGGTATCAAATAGCACACAAAGTCCTTAAGAGAATGATGTGCTGAGGATCTATACATTGCCACAAGTTTAGTTTACTGTGCTTTCTGTCTTGGTAGTTCTTAAAATCATTTGATCTGCTTGTGACCTCAGCTGAGTGGGTATTTTCATACAATCACCTATGCAGCTTTTACTGAAAAAGCTGGGTTTCAAAACATTTCTACTCACTAGGAGTTAGAGCTGCACATGGATGATGAAATCCCAGGCTGGTCACATAGGGGACACAGCCATATTGACCAGGGGGATATGGCAGTCTAAAGTGGCAGCTCTCTGAGCTCAGGAGCCAACAGAGCATCCCAACCTGACCTGTCACCTCAACACCTGGATGTGCACACAACTCTTACAATCTGACACCACCTCCATCAGCAAAAGACAGGGCAGGACTTCACCCTTTAGGCAGGCAACAGGCAAACATCAGCCTGGCCATAGTGTGTTTGTGTATGTATAAATATGTATGTTTATATAGGTACACATATAGGGAGATTTTAATAAAGTCACTTTGAACTTTATTTTTAGGCCAGCTGAAAGCCACAGATGAAGAGGCCTGCTTTTTGGCAGGGATCCAGCTGTGCACATTTTCAGCATCTGGAATGCTAATGAGGCCAGCTCTATTTAAATGAGCTCCTTAGCACTGCTTGTGCCAGCTTCCCAAAACAGCAGCCAAAGAGCACTTAGCACAACGTGCTTCATAAAAGATGAAAGGATGGCTCAAATACCTGTTTAAGCCTTGAGTGAACCCCCTTTCTCCAACAAAATCCAGGTTTTTCACAAGGTCAAAGCTGTTTCTCATGTTTGTTTCCCTTGGACCTATTGGAGTCTATCAAAACACATTGGACTGGCTCAAATCAGCTCTGATGCTCCACGTGCAACTGACTGGACTGAAAAACTGCTCCCTTTAAAGGCTGTCCAGCACACAGCCATCTCTGGGGCTCCTGTCCCCACTTTTCCACATCAGCAAGGAGAAATCACTTCCAACCAGAGCAGCAGAAGGAATTTGCCTTGCCTGGGCATGCACCAAGTGTTTGGAAGCTTCATCATCATTGTACAGCCTGAGGCCCAGCTTACACAGGTCACCTTCTGCCTTTATAGTTCTGAACAAGCCATGCTATCCCCAAGATATAAAAATCTTCCAGGTACAAATTAATCTACTTCCCTCCTCCATATATCTGATACCTTTGACAACTTTGCTTTGGTTCAGGTTTATGTCAAGACCTGGCATGGTGCAATATTTCTTATTTATAGAAAAATGGGGTAAGATTTTCTCAAATATGGCAGCCTATGATAGGCCAAGTGCCTTTGCTGTAATTGAACTCCAAAAAAGAGGCAGGAAAAGGTTCTCTCTTTTCTACCCAAAGTCAAGGCCATTTTACTAATGCCTTCCCAAACTCCATTTCCAATCAAGCTGACAGTAATTCATGGAGCTTCATGCCAGCACCATGACAGCCATCAAACATGATAAGTATTAACTTTTTATATGAAATCTAAAAACTAGCTCTGTCTAGACAGGAAAGGATGAGTAATCAAGCTTGCCAATCAATCCAGCTGCATAGGTTTGTAAGGATATTTGTTTTAGTCAGCATTTCACTTCTCACTGGCAAGTTCCACCTTCTGCTGATACTCCTAATATGCTCCAGTTTAATTTTGTAACCCCAGGCTCATGAGGCCTCCAATGAGAGGTGTCCCTTTACTGCCAACTGCCAGCTCTGCACAGCTCCTGTTTCTCCTGGCCTAGAGAACAGAGAAAACCTTTTCATACATGGTTAATATCCAATCTGGTAAGTTACCCTAATACAGGAGTCATCTCAGTCAAGTCAGCAGGAATCCCATGGGAGCACATTCTGCACGTGGGACTGCACATATGAGATCAGCCTCTCCACCCAGTGCCATTAGTTGTTCTTCTTTTTGGTGTCGCCTGATTTTTCAAAACTCAGCAGAAAGTATTAATATTCTCTGGAGGAGAGGGGAACCTCAGCCTTCAAAATCTTTATAGAATATTCTGAGCTTGTTTAATCATGAGATTTTGATCTTTCCTTTGCTTTCCAATAGAAAAGTCAAAGGTTTTCAGAGGCTGTTCAAGCCTTGAGATAATTGGTGACTTTAGGAATTTTAGGAGAGCTTAGGACTAACCACTGCTCTCAAGACACAGTGCAGAAGAGGTTTCAACCCGTGGGGCCTTGTTTGTCATCTGCTGCTTACAGACTCACCCATCTATTACCCTGAACTTGGGAGGTGACCCCATTTGTGGCCATTCCTGTTGGCTCCCTGCAGACACATCCAGAGACATTGCTCTGAAAGGAGGAGGTCATGTTTCCAAGACTGCTAAAAGAGTTCCCCAGATGAAAACACAACTTCCAAGAGCTTTGGTTCCCATAAGGGCACTGCCTTGGAGTGAGTGACCAGCTGGAAGAACTGCTCAAAAAGACCATTGGGATTTTTTTTCCCCATATATGTATACTGTAGAAGAGTACCTATGTTATGGAGTACCTCTGTTATGCCTCAGAATTTTTCTTCTATTATTTGTGGAACATGAGTATTCAGTATCTTCAGATACTGGACAACAGCCCAAATTCCCAATGTCCCAACTACAACAGGGCCTTTGTCTGAGATCTCCTCCCAAAGTTTATTATTAAGTGCTTGGTGCTGTCACTCAGAGGTGTCAGTCACTCAGCCAGGGCACAGACACAACTCCTGATGGCAGAGGGAACTGTTTACAGCTCCTTCCCCTCTCACCTCCAACCTCCCTCAGGAGAAGCAAGAACAGCCACAAGCAAATTCACAATTGCCAACCCAGCTGTGGGTGGGCTTCCACACAACACGTGATATTTCGTTTGCCCATGTCAATGGTGGAAAACTACATGTTTGTGTAGAAAGCAAGCAGCCAATAATCCATATTCTCCTTTTAGTTCCTTTTGGATGAGTTCACCTCGTTAGAATAGGGCTTTTGGCTCTGATGAGCAGAGGAAATGGAAAAGCCCAGCTTAGCCTTATCTGAGATTTGCTTGTCTGAGTCTGCAGTAGGTTTGAAACTTGTGAGTTTTTTGGATAGCACAATGGTTGGCTTCTGCAGCCATGGCAGGTTTAGGCTCAGCCTGAGTGGGATTCAAGATGAGAAGAGCTGGTAGAAATGAACTGCCAGATAAAAAGCTTTCTCTGGAGAGTGTCCAATACTGCCACCCATGCAAACTGAACTCTGGCACAAAATCTGGAAAAATAGTTGCCTTGGATTTGTCATGTTTCCCTTGTACTGTGGGAAGCCTGTAACCATAGGTGGTGTTATTATCACCTCTGCTTTAAATATAATACCTAGCTCAGCTAAGTTTTGTCTACAGTGATAAATGCCAGCTCAAAATGTACATTTATACAGCAAATTTCATCATAGGATCACAGAATGGTTTGGGTTGAAGGAGCCTCAAAGCTCCACCCCCTGCCATGGGCAGGAACACCTTCCACTGTCCCAGGTTGCTCCAAACCCTGTCCAAGCTGGCCTTGGACACTTCCAGGGATCCAGGGGCAGCCACAGCTGCTCTGGGCACCCTGTGCCAGAGCAAGGAGAAAGCTGGATGTGAAGGATCCTGTGCCATTTGTAACTTTAGGACATGAGCTGTATTAATACAAAAGAGAAATTTTCAAGGTAACTTAGAAGGGTTTAAAGGGCTCACTTTGGGAATGGGATATTTGGCTCTCCAGGCTGTTGAACACACTAAGCATCTTCTTTCCCATGGAAACAGTAACAGAACAGGCAGTCATATGAATAAGAACATGAATGACTGCTGTCTGCATTACAGCATGGATGAATGTGAAATTAAAAAAAAATAAAGTGTTCAAAATCAGCATTGGAGAGCAAAGTCACTGTGCTGCCACTGCTGACCCACCACTGTGGCCTGAAAATGGGCCAAGGAGAGAAGAACATAAAGCCATCCTCCCCTTAACACTGCACATAAATACAGTCAGCACTATTAAGACACTAGCATGAGAACTATGGAAAATGAAAGATGCCTGGAAGAGAGGCACAATTTCCAGCCCTCAAACAGCACATTTCAAAAGTGTATTTAAAACAGGCATTTCCTACCCACACAAATCTAGTCTGGGACATGGGAAGTTGGAGACTTTCAGTTCAGGCACATATTTAAGTGTATTTTGAGGCTGTTGAAGAAGTCTGTATTTCAGGTATTAATATAAATCAGATACTATTTATACAAAGGGGTTTGGTTCAAACACCCCCTCCCCAAGTTTAAATGTGAAGAACAGCTTAGACTCCCAGCTCTCTGCATGGCACTGGCAGCATAAAAGGGATCTTTTCTGCAATCTTCCCCAAAATCATGCAGAAAGACTTCATACATCATTAAGCCTTAAAAGGTTCTTGGTTTCAAAACATGCATGCCAGTAATATATTGATAGATTTTTACCAGGAATTTCAATGCCCCACAAAAAGACACCATGGACATCATAAAAGATCATAAAATATTCCCATCACCTTTCCAACAGCAGAGTTATAGCCAACATTTTCATCCACACTGGGTTTGCATGTGCAGGACAAGACTCACTAAGTAGGTTCTGGTGACTTGTGCAGAAGTGTTAACATAGCACTCCTTGGTTAGTGGAGAAAGCAGCCAAAACACACCCGTAAATTATTTGCTAAGATTATATTAAAAAATACCAAGCCTAGCTGAATAATAAAAGGATACTAATGATTAATAGAAAAAGTGACCACAAATTAATTATTAGATAGGCAATCAAGTCAACTACAAAATGGATCTTGTTCTAGATAAATCAAGTTATTTATCCATGATAGAAAAGACCCAATAGAATAAGCTTCTGGAGGTCAGCAGTTGGACTATTATGATTTCTTTTACACCAGCTGGCTAAAAGGTTATATATGAGAAAGGACCATTTGATTTCAGAGTCTAAGTTTCATTTTCTTTTGGACTGAATTAGGTCAGTGGCAGATATCTAAACACCCTAAAGGCTCTTGGGCACGTGACCAAGTTAGGAGCTACTCTAGGCACACTAAGATGCAGACTGACACTGATTAAAAACTTTTTTTTTTAAACTCTTAGTGAAAGTATGGTCAAATTTTTAAAGCATCTCAGAGACTTGGAGGATTAAGTGATTTGTATTCCCTTCAATGTATTTTAGTCTCTCTCAGAAGATGCATAAAGAACAGAACACTTAGTTTAGCTCACTCATTTTTGCTTTTCTTCCAAACAGGATTATTTTTGGATTCCCCATTTGAGCTAGCTTAAACTTCAGGGAATATTAGGCACAATTGTAGATAAAAAACCTAAAACTTAGAATCTAAGTATGGTGTTGCATCCTTCCCTAAATCAGGACAAACACAAGATAAAAAAATGAGCAATTCCTGGCTAATGAGACCTGGTCACAACCCATCCCTCAGAGCATTCCTAGTACATTATAGCAGATACACACAATGACTGAAATTAATATTTGCAAAAACAAAAGGAAACCAAGACTATTTCCATTTCCTGGCCCCTGTTTCACTCTCCAGTAGGAGCTGGTTATTCATCTGAGTTGCTGGCCATCAGGACTCATACACATTTTATGGCTCCTTAGTCTGTAAAAAACTCAACGAGATGTGAAACAGGTCAAGGATTTATCAACTGCTTATATGGTAACCTTTCATCAGCCTCTCAACTTCACACCTTTTTCATATATATTTTATATATATTTATATTTGGCTTGCAGCAAAACAGGTCATGTTTAGTAAAGAGCATATTCTGAGTTTTGCCAAGTCAGTCATTGCACAGATTTCCACCCAAGCTCTAGTTCTCACACCGCTGTTCACTTGGAACAGGAACTCAGTGAGGGGACAATTGTGCTGCTGGATGTAGATGGTGACCCGTGTACTCACTCCCTGAGGTTCTAGAACATTCAGCTGGATGGGGGAAGAGAAGCAGCCCCACACTGCTGGCACTTTCCAGGCAGAGCCAGGAGAGGTACAAAACCCACACCGAAACTCCTTCAACTCTAAAGTCGTTGTTAGATGACATTGAAGGGCAAGACTGACTCCAGCCCTGTGCACCACCAGAAAAATAACGTGCTGAAACCTCCCAAGGTGCTTTGACATCCTTTTTCAATGTCCCTTGTCTTTCAAGGCTGAGACTCTGGCTGTGCCCTCCAGCATCCCTCAGGCAGGGAGTGGTGGCAGAGGTTCTCCCCTTGGACCCACACAAACAGAGCCACATCACTGCAGCACAGGCAGGAAACGTCTGGAGCCTCCAGGCTGAGATGGGGAATTTCAGCCCTGCCACTGCAGACGAGGCGTTCACTGCAGTCAACTACTGAGCCTGTGTATTTAAGGACTCAGTAAATAACTACTCAGGGGCTGGTTTTTTCAAACATACCAATGGTATTTTCATCAAAAGACCCTTTCTACAGAAATAGACGAAGGAGAAAAAAAATATTTATTCAGAGTGTGTTTCAGGGAAGCGTCACTGGCTGGTGTCTTATGGTAAATGATTACGGTGTTCTGGGACAAACAGACCTGGCAGGCCAGACTTACTCCTGTCCTTGAACTGGGACAGGTGCAAGAGGAATAGCCTGGGCCTTGTCTGCTCAGACCCTGCTGAGGGAGAAGGGATTTTTCCATCCAGTCTGCTTGAAAATAGCACTTGAATGCCCAGAGTCACTAGAGCACAACATTGTCCCCATCATTGTGACTCTCCGTTTGCCATCTCTTACTGAACCTTCCCAAAGAGGAATCAATAGTGATGGGTTCACCCTCACACGCTCCAGAACTTCTGAGCTGCTGGGTCACACAAATATTCAGCTCCTCTTTTGAAAGAAAAGCTGCAGACACATCTGTGCTTGGTATTCAGTTGCGTGTTCTGGGCCCCAACAGAACAACCTCTTAACAACATAGCCCAGAAAAGTTTCTGGAAAATGAGGAATAAAGTTGTTCTAAGGAGTAGGCCATAATCTTTCTTCTCATCTACAGAAGGTTCTTCCCTAGTTACTATTCTTATCTTCGGGCAGGAATTTTAGGTGGTCTCTCTTTAGGAGCACTTAGGAAATAGCCCTCTAGCTCTGCAGTCAGCTGCTCGAGTCTGCCTGCAACATCAGATGCTGGGAAACGGCAGGAAAGTATGGATCCAGTTGGACTAACACTCTGAAAGCTGTTCCTACCAGGACCTTTCTCACAATTGCTCAGACAGCCTGGAACAGTATTACTCTGAAGTGACTCATGTGATGGCTTACGGTCAGTAAGGCTAGGGCCTTTTGTACAGGGGTACAAGGCCACGCTGTGCCTCTGTTCAAAGCAGGGAGACGCGCCACAACTGCTCCACATCCAGTGAGCAAGCGGAGACTCGCTGCCAATTGTGCAAAAAGGGCCACTTGAACCAGCCAGCAACTCACTCTGGTCTCAGGAAGGCACACAGTCAGCCAGCCTGACACTTGCACAAGGTCTGGAAGCTGCAGTAATGCAAGGAATCCTCCGCATACATATTTTTGGTTGATTCCAACAGCCGAATTTTGAGCTGTGTGTTAGGACTGGAGACCAGACTCCTGCATTGTAACCTCCTGTATAAAACAGAGGCTCCAAGGAGGTCAGCTAGCTATAGAAATGTATGCTCTGGAGCTCAATGTGCTGCTTCTGACCCATCCATTTTGGAGGTCTAGCCCCTAGCAGCTCCCTCTGTCACTCCAAGGACAGAGGCACTCTCTCCAAGTGACTCAGCTCAAGTGGGTCACCTCATTCAGTGACAAGCACCTCATCCTGGAACGAGGCACAGAAGTTCCACTGGGGACTAATAAAGAACACTGGTCCAAGGAAAATGCAGTAAGATGGGCCTGGCATCCCAGTTTAGCTCATCTCACTTGGCAGAGTGCTTGGTGAGTTACACAACTTCACCATGAAGGATCACAAATGTTTCTATCCAACAGATTTCCCAGCACTGGCAGTTAAAGCATGGCAAGGCTCCTTTGCTCTTTAAGTGTCCGGCAGCAAATAATCATGCAAGCCCCTCCCAGGTGACCTTTTAAGGCAGATTTGGACAAAGATCCCTCCAAACTGTCCGTAATAGATTGTTACTTTACCAAGAAGCATCCTGAAATCACTTATACCAGTAAGAAAAAACCCCACAAGGCAGTGGGCATCAGATTTCAGCCTACCCATTCCATAATGGGATCTTTATAATGTATGCACAAGTCTCTCATAGCTGAGCTGAAGTCAGCTACTGCAGTGTGAGCACCTGCCCACAAGCCAGGTTTAAATCTAAACGTGAAACCAACTACTTGATTTGGTCCTGAGATAGGTAAGAAGCTGAGTTATGCACTCAAGAGTTTCAGGGGGAAAAGAGATTTTCAGGTAGCAAACAAGACCAAGATATCCTCATACCCAGATTTTCTGAGGACGGAAGGTCGCCACTGACTGTTTCATGAGCTATACAACACAAAGCCTTCACTCCCATGTTACACTTTGCCATGTGGTTCTTACATTTACAAACTCCCCTAAATTAACTCACAAAATGGGGTTAAGTTTCCCTGGGAAACAGGGCAAATCTGCTCAGAAGAGCATTTCTGGGAAACGTAGACAAACACTGGGCCAAAGCCTCTGCTGGCCCAACTCCACTGAAATCAGAGCAGCAGCAGATAATTCAGCCATACATTCTTAGAGCGTCACTGCTCAAAAATCTCTCCCAGATGGGAACAAAGAAACAAACAAGAGATAGTCTCATTAAGAAGAAATTAGAGAAATTTATTTAATCAGAGATAGAAACATTCAATTCCTACCTCTCAGTATATCAAGAGTTTCCCAAGTGACCATCAGTTGACACTACAGAACCTCTGAACTTCAGAGGAACCAGGAAAGAGAAACAAATAAATGAAAGGGAGGTGCTGTTAAGGAGAAAACAATAAATTGTTTTCCTCAAAGCTAATATTCCTTTTCAGGAGACCAAATTGATCATTGTTTCGCTCAACTTAGCAAACACCAGATCTATAAAAAAAGGATTTTAAAAGCAAGTAGAAATTGCTTAATATACCCAAACTGGCATAACTGCAAGAAACAAAACACTAAAATTAGTGCTGCCAATTAGAACACCACAATCCTTTAGTCAAAGGGCAACAAATAACCACATCAGTCCTGCTAATCTTTCTGATACCATCAAAAAGGGGGGCTTGAATTCATCTTCCCCCTGCAGCAGCTCCCCTCCTTCCAGAGAAGGTGGTGTCATTCACAGGAAAGGAAGAAGGACATTCCTGCCACCACCATGGGTGTTTGCAAGAGTTGGCTCATACCTCAAATGAGTGGTGCCACAACTTTGTGGCTGATTTACACTTCCATAATTGAATCACAATTCACCTCAAGGAGAAAGTGCATGATACTCAGCCAGGTAAAATTTCCCCAAGACCTTTAAACTCTTCACATATCTGCCAAGTCCACTGGAGTAAATGCTCACAGCATCTGGGGGAAACCAACCTGCCCCTTACCTCATGAAAATGAAGGGATGAGAACAGAAAATATTCCAGCTCCCTCTGCCTTCTCTGTCCACACAGGGACAAACTCCCAAACCAGTGTCCACAAAACATCCAGCGCTCTGACAACATTCACATTAAAGGAAGCTAATTCCCTGTCACTGGTACATGTAAAGCATGCCAGTAGCAACAAGAATTAGGATGCTTTAGCAGGTTTGAAATGGCCAAAACATACATTGAAGTTGTTAATTTTTATGTCTGCTGTATCAACAACATCCAGAATATTCTCTCCTGCGGAGCAATCCACCAGATGTGCTCAAACTGTGCATTGCTCCCATTGAAACAGCATCATCCCTGCACTTTGTGAGACATTTAACAGATCTGAGTGTATCTGAGGCTTGAGGTGTCCTGAGGTATCTTGGATTCCAAGCTGCACAATGGCTTCTGGCTGCAGCCATCTGCAGTGCTGCAGCCTCAAGGTTTTGCTGGAAGACCCATGGATTATGACACCTCATTCTTCAAATGAGGATGATCTTTCAAAGGAAAGGGTTCCAGACACAGATGCAACTGGAAACAGAATGTCATCACAGGGAAGAGATGTAGGCTGACAATATCCAGCCAAAAGATTTGAGCTCATTTCAACCTAAGTTCCGAGTCCTTTGGTGCCTTTCAAAGCTTTTACAATACCAGCGTTTTTGGTACTGATTGGGTTTTGGTTTTACTTTGTTTTTTCAGTGCCTGAATTCAGTTCCAGTTAGAGTACTACAGCTCTAAAAATCCCCCTTCAGGATACCACTAAGGGGGGCATTTGCCTTTCTGTAGTTCCAAACAAGCACCAGGGCAACACTTCCTTCCCCCTCTGTACTTGGTGGGATACATTTCCCTTTCCTCCCTTTTGGGCACAGAATTGCTGCCACAGAAATTAATCACCAGAGTCTCACAGTGGTTATCAAGTTCATATATAAAGTGATGATGGAACTTGAATAGTTTCAAACACCTGCTATTCATTGTGTATTATTCTCCATCTTCTGATTTAATGAGCATTTGTGACAGCTCAATCAGCTCCTACTGAGACACTTGCACTGTCCCTCGCTTTATCCAACAGCTCTTGAGAGGCAGCAAAGCAGCTGGACATGGAAAAATATCCACTTGTCAGTCCTTGCATTTCTCAAGAGTTATGTGAGGCTTTATTATAAACCTTGGAAGTAATTAGAATTAGAGATTTGATTAATTTGTCAAATATGGGCTACATAAGCAGTTCACACACTCTCTCTTGAAAATTAACCTTAAGTTCTTATTTTTCTATCAAGAAATATTTGGGAATGAAAAGTAGGGCAATCTATTCTGCTGGAATTATGAGATAAAGTTTTATTTGTACCTAAGATGGAAGAAAGAGGTATTAAAATAAATCAAATATTATTAAGGGCTAAGACTTTTACTGCTAAGTATGTTTGTTCTCATCCCAGTTGTGGAAAACAACAACTTTCCTCTTCTAGCATGCAGTGAAATTCCAGCAATAGAAGCCAGAAGAAGTGGATGAATTCAGCTAAGCCCTGACTTCCCTGGAACAAAAGCTGGTTTTGTTCCACATCTGTCTGGATTTCTCAAGGAAGCCCCTGACCCCACAACACTCCACAGTATATCCAATGCCATGCAAAACTTCCTTTCCCATTTTAAAGTGGGAGCACTCATATTTGGACATGGGCTAAGCAAGGTGAGATTAAATTCCTCAATTCAGAGTTAAGCTATCTGATGGCACTATTATGTATCTTTTTCAGATCCTCTACCACATGAGAAAATCTCTTGCACCTACTACAGCATTTTTTACCCCTGAGAAGCAGCCTTCTATTTAAAATACAGGTAGAATTGAGCACTAAATTTATTCTCTTCCTGTTCTCTTGGATAACTGTGCTTTTTTTAGAATTTTGTTGGTTTGTTTTTTTTGTTGCTACACGAAGTACACCCACTCTGGAGAGATGTGTCAGGAAGTTTCACCCTGCTGAAGTCCTTTATTCTGATATTTGAACTGGAGACATCGAGATCTCCCAAGTAAGTTTTATTCCAAATCCATCTTACCTAGCAATCAAAGTTTAGCTGTTTGTCTGCTTTTTCTGAAAGAGTAGAATTAAGCTCAAAAACTGAAAAATAAGGAGAGCTAAAATCCCAAGCCCATCTTTAGGCTGGTACTGCAGTCTGTGACATCTGACATTACTAAGAACAGTCAAGCTGAACTCCAACCTTGAAGCCACATCTTATCACAACTGAAATCAAAAGTATTGAGAGCTATGGAAGAGAGTAATCAAAAAATCACAAGTATTGAGAGCTATGTCACTCTGGAAACTTCTCCCAAAAAATGATGTGGTTTCAGAGACTCTAGCTCTGTCTTCAAAGTATTTTATTTATTTTTTTCCTATTGATTGCTTTGTTTGTCACATATGGCGCCAGTTCACATCTTGGGCACTCTGCAATTGGGTTTTGTGGGGTTTTTTTGATAATTCTTAACCCAAGGGTTTTGCAAGCAGATGGGTAGAAAGAAACATGTTCCTAACAGCCAGATGAGATCATCCTGTGTCATGTGTGATCTCTCACCCTCCCAGATTCAGACAATACCCTATAGACTTTGAATGTATCCATGTGATGCAAGTGTGTATCACAACAGTTCTCAGAAATGGGGGAATCTGGAACATCTCCTCTTTTCTTGCACTCAAACCGTTGATATCTTGTTGAAAAAGGACACTGTGAGGAGAGACATGCTGCTCTGCAAGACAAGGGGGTAGGCAACAGCTGGATGGTATCCCTGCAAATCCAAACATTTAGGAACAGCTTAACCCAAAGAAAGTCATGGCTGTCAGTGCATTTCGAGATGCCCAAGGCAGAGCTGCCAGATTGGTGCAAAGTCTAACAAACCCTTCCTCAGCCTGTTTTATCAACACCTGGAACAATTTGCTGTCAAAGATTAAGCTGCCAGTGCCAGGATGGTGTGGGAGGGGTACAACCCAGCACTGCTCCTTTTCCACGCCCCAGAGCTGTTCAGCCCACCCAGGCACTGCCACAGCTTTCTCTGCATGAAGCACAGCTCAGCAGCCACTTTGACAGCATCTACTGAAAAGGAATGCTAATTTCCTCCTTAATTCAGAGTTAAGCATCACACAGGGATTTATTGGTACAGAAGTGCTGTAAATAAAGACTACATGCTCCAAATATGGCATAATTTTTCTACCATGAGTGCTACAGAAAAAGGAGTTTTGCTTGTAATATATTGGTTAAATATACATAAACACCACAAATATTAATACAAGAAATGTAGTGCAGAAGAGGACTCAGAGCCAGCTCAGCTGAGAGTGCAGGAGCACAGGGAAATAACCCAGTGGATGCCTCAGGGGTGTAGAAGCCACCAAGCCATCCCTCTTGAAGTTTAATTATTTAGTTATTAGTTAGGTGGATGCTGCTTTGGACATACCCATACCAGTGACCACAGGATGGAACTGGCCTTCATATTTAATAGAAGCCAAGTGTTTTTCTGAGCATTTAAAAAATAATAAAGGCAGATGAGCATCCAGCATGAAACATTTCAACTGTCCCCAGGTATGCACAGAAGAATCTTCATGTCCAATTAGCCTGGAAATCTAAAAATCTGATCTCCAGCTTCAACTGCAGCTTTTCCTCAGCTTGGACCATTTACAGAAACCCTCCCTAGTGGGGGACTCCCAGGTATCCTCTGAGCAGGAGGCTGCAGTTCACAGCTAAGTTGCTCCACTTATGTTGAGTAATACTCAAAATTCACATTTAAAGAGTGATCAGATATCAGCAATTTGATTATTTGATAATTATATAGAGTTTTAGAACAGAGCTTGCTTTTAGGATTTAAGCACCTGCTAAAAGAAACTGGGTATAATATCTAAAGAGAAACACTTGGAGATTGGAGAAGAAAAACAACTAGTTTAGGAATGGGACAAGGATGGCTTTCTACAGAAAATCTATGTGTTCAAGAGAAACACTGGCTGGCAGAAAGCAAGGAGAAATGTGTGGAACAGTTGAAACTACGTGTGGATTTACCAGTCTCCTAAGATCATCCCTACTGGAAATTCACTGCTCATCTGCAGGAACAAGGGATTATTTGACTGTAGCTGGATAGAAATCAAAACCCTCAGGAACATGGTCTAAAAAGCAAGACAACATCATTCTTGATATTTTTCTATTTTGCTCCTTACATAACAACAGTAGAAAGACTGGACCACTGTGTCCTTGGAATTCTTATGGAATACACAGATTATTCTGCAAGTGTTTGGAGCTGGAGAAACACCTGTAGCAGCTGGAATCATATTGAATGACAAGCTATGGAAGGAACACCCTGATCTATGAAATAAAGATGAGAAACAGCACAAGGTCTCAGACAAGGTGACTCAAAGGCTTGTGAGACACCACAAAAGGGAAGATCTCAGGAGAGATGCCCAGGTGAAGGTGCAGCCCTGGAAGCAGCAGGGTGGCAGGAGCTTGCTGTGTTCGAACAGGCAGGTCTGGGAGAGGCTGCAAGTGCTGTGGGGTTTGCCTTCCATCAGCAACTTTCTCACAGCTGCACAGGAAAATAGGAAAAACCCCAAATTTCACTTAAAATGTCTCTAGCTCTTTATGAGGATCATGCTTTTTTCTAACAAAGACAATCAGAATTTATGTACTTTTCCTCACACCAAAGCAATAGTACAAGGCTTTACATAAGTGTTTAGATAAATGTTTGTTAGTCTTACAGTCATAAGTGATGACTAAACCCAGATGAGAAGTCTTGGCAGAGAGCAGCAGCCAGGATTGAAGGAATGTTTTACCAAAAAGACAATAATAAGCATTTTTGTTTGCTTTAGTTCAGTGGATAAGGCATTCAGGGATATTTGAAATCTTTGTTCAGATCCCTGCTCTACTTTGCTGTGCCCAACACACTGGGCTCATCTGCAGGATTGTCAATTCTGACACAGATCTTGTTATAAGCTTCTAAAGCAGAACCTTAACTGAGGTGGTTTGGGATAAGCTTTCCATCAAAATATGTATGTTTGTGGTGAAGTTCTGTGCTGGGGAGGCTTTGCTCCAAAACTATAGTTTATCCCTCAGAAAAGAAAAAGATTCTCCACATTGATCACCCAGGGGCTAGAAAATAAATCTGTGCAAAGTGTAAATTATCCAAGAAATCAGATTATCTTCTAGATCATACAAATAGATACTCCCTTTTCTATTTAAATCATTGGTTAAAAGTAGAAATTATGGATATTTGACACACACAGAAGTAACAAGAATGGCTGAGACCTGCATGGTTATGGTTGCTGTGCCATAATGCAGCAACTCAGGACAGTTATTTTGATTTCTACTTTTCCAAAGTGTTCTTTTTGGGCAGGAAATAAATGATTTTCAGAAGTGAAAAGCTGAAAAAAAGTTCTTCAAATGCTTCATTTTAGTTACAAAACTGCATCCTACGTGATCTGAACAAAAACCAGGTGAATCCAGATTCCTGATTTGGAATGAATACTGTCATAAATCCATAGTGTCCATCACAGTATGTTTGGGGGAAGAATTTACTGCTGTTAGACATAATTTTTACAATGATTTTACAGCATTTTCTTGAAGATGCTCTGTCCAAATTTTCAGGGTTTCATGTTTTTAAGGCTTTTGTTTTTTATAAGTATAGGAATTTCAAAGCAGCAGGTATTTCCACATGAAAAGCCCTCCGTGTTGACTGCCAAAATCTACCACTGAATCCCACAAACTCCAGATAAAACTATGGATACCACAACATTCCCTCCAAGCCTTCACCACTGTCTACTTGAAAAACCACAGCTTGCAGAGAAACTAAACCCACTGGGGTGGGTGTCTTATTTGAAGTCTGAAATGCACAGTAAAAAAAAAAATACAAACCCTTTTACTTATGTTTGTTTATAATGACATTGATCAGGCCAGCACTGGGGATATGTATAAAATCCACACTGTCATAGATAAAATAGCATTCAAGATCAAATAATAAAACCTGGGATGTGGTTTTGAACATAAGAGTTGATTTAAAGCTGCACAACTCCACAGCCACACCATTTTCTGAGGCACATATTAAATTCTACAAACCAAATTTGTCATTGTCTTCAAGTGCATGCTCTTAATTATGCTCCTGTTCAAAAAGTCTTATTAGTGCTTTGTGAAGTGTGTGTATTGCAAATGGAAGAATTAAGAGAAAGAGACATTAAATGTAAGACCAAATAAAAGGTTTTCTCATGAATAGTTAAACTGACTGTATTTAGTTTGCTTTTCTGTTTGTGTGTTTTTCTCTTAGCAACAAGGGGGAAAACAGCCTTTTAACCATAAGAAACCATAACTGTAAGAGCATAAAAACTGACATAGAAAATAGGATATCTGAAACTACCTACAACAAATCACTTACACTGTTTAGGCTACAAATTGAAGATATTCCTCTACTTTTGAAGGAACGCAGATTTGTGTAACTACAAACAAACATTTAGAATTGTATTTTAAAGACATTCTTCCCAAAAAGCTTTACATGTGGAACCCATTCAAATCCTGGGAAAACCCTGAGGACTTTTATTGAGACTATTTCCAACTCAGTGAGATTATTCATTTATTTAAAATTAGTCACCAGTATTTGCAGAAGTGAGTGTGCATGAAAGATTTCTTACATCCCACTGAAATACAGACATCTCTGCAGCAAGACAAAGCTGTTCACAAGCTCTACACCACAGAGGACACCACAGAAGAACTTTGGTTTTCAGGTTCAGGGAAGGCAGAACACAACAGCCTAAATTAAAACTTCACCAGGACTAGACTTTACATCATTTCCCCAGGCAAAAAGCACAACACAAGCTATTCAGCAATATGTTCACAAGTCAAAACTTTGCCTCTGCATCTCAGATGTGGTTTATCTTAATTTAGCAAACCCCAGAGGAGAGTGCCACTGATTTGAGTGCTATTAGCATCACCTGCATGGGATGAGATCTTGCACAGCAAAGCTGGGAGGGGAACATGCTCAAACATTTCCCAACCCAGAGGCTGCAGAATTTCTGAGTAACTAGAGGAGGTAAGTTTTACTAAAGTATTAGCATACAGCTGACAGAAAAAAATAACCCTGTTATCATCCTGTAAATCTCAGGCTGGGAATGACTGCCATGGCCTGTTAGGCAGGTCTCACACAGCCTTAAAGTCTCCCTAACACCTCACCACAGACTGGTGTGATGAGAAGCCCCAAGCCAGTCGTGGGCTCTGCTTTTCACAAACATATTCCAAACAAATATTTGTTGTCAGTAAACCACCAGGGAAAACATGCACACCTTTGCACCTTCCAGCATGGCTTGGAAATTAATGACCCATGAGTTGGCAGCACACCTTCTCCTTCCTTGAGGCTGGAATAACTCAAGTAAACCACGATAGCAAAGTGCAAACCAGGGTTTTAACAAGAGACTTCCCAGAGCATGGAGATCTCCAGCAAATCCCTTTTCCTTAATCTCCATTACTGTATAACCAGCTGCTGTTTGTGAGCTTTCTGAGGAAGCTCTTATCAGGTGGGGGAAATCAAGGGTCAGAAAAAGAGCTGGGCACTGCTTAAGCCTCTCCCAGGTTTTCTTTCCTCCATCACCATGCTAATCTCAGCCTGAATGTTGCCCACAGGTAAGCACCAAGCCCCCCTGCAGTTAGGAGAACAAAAAGGCAAAGAAGATATGATCTTGAAGCAAGATGGGGAAAGCAGGTGGAATTTGCTGCAGTGGTTTAAGGGGTCAGTATGGCTTTAGGAGGACAAGTCATAGAATTTAGCTGACAGCAGGGATGGGGTCGTCCCTGCCCTTTTTTCTGTACAAACTTCAGCAGGCTCTGGGAACCTGGCAGCACCACCAGGACTTGGGCTGCTTTTAAAAACCTTGACTGAGCAACACTTAAGGCTGCAAGTTGTGTAGACCCAGCATGAAGCAGGTTCTCCAGCATTTAAGACATACCTGCAGGAGCTGTTTGTAGAGCCAGAAGAGACCAGCAGGCGCACCTGTACTGTCCCTGCTCCTGGGTAGCATCTTATCAACAAAGCACCTTTTCTGCAGGATTTGTGGAGCAGTAACTTCCTCCCACAGCCTATGGCAGCTTTGCCTAAGCAGTTCTGCACACTGAGCTACACTATCAATCTTGGAGGAGATACATTATCACAGAAATGTGTTTCCTTTTAGCAAACTCAATGTCTCTTGTCTAACTTCAGAGTGGAAATAGCTGCTTTCATTCTGGATGTTCAGTTTGACTCCAGCCCACAATTAAACTGTGTGTATATTTGAGCTGTATGTGCCTATTGGAAGTGGCAGGCTCTGAAGGACTGGTGTGCCTCCAAGTTTGGGAAACAACCAATAACCAGTTTGGGATGCTCACTGCATCCTGCCACATCCAGGGCACCTTGGAACCAAGTCTCAGCAGCCCCTCTAACCTAAAGCACCCTCACACTGTGTTTGGGCAAGCCCAAAACAGGCAGTGGTACCTCTGAAGATCAAGGGGACATCAGCAGACAGGATCAGCTGATCCAGAATGCTGGAGTTTACCTTTCCTGGAGGGTTTTTCCTCAACAAGCTGACAGAATCTTTGGCTTAGATAAAACAACAGCCTTATCCCTGCTGATGTCCTGCTGCCTGTGGTACACACAGAGCAGCTGGTTTTAGTCCTTTTGGAAACCAGATCTACCTCATTCCCTCTAATGCATCCTGGAAACAATCCCACCAAGGAAGAATTCAAGACAGGGAGGCAGAGAGGTAACAGCATGAGGACAGGGTCTGCAGGCTTCAGCCACAACCTCTTTGGGGTTAATTTGTGACCTAGAGAATAGAGGGAAGAGGATGTAAATCCTGGATGCCTTATGAAGGCATCATCACTTGATGCAATGGAAAATGATACAAGGCTGCTTCATGAGTGCTGGGGCTTCCAGCACTCAGAAAAGGGGGGAGGTAGAGGCAACACTTCAGATGCATTTAAATAAAGCCTTTTATGTTCTAAATTTTAGAACATACAAGTTTAGAAGATTTAGTTCTTAAATATTCTAAATCCTGTGTTTAATTCTAAGCTTTGGTTTACAGGCCCAAAGTTCTGAGAATTCCTTGCATTTCGGATTTCAACATCTCCCCCTTCTTTTTGCCCCAAGAACACTCCTTTGATGGCTTTGTCAATCATCTTTCACATGCATTGGAGCAGGCAAGGCACAGCTCTAAGTACAACTATGATGACAAAGCTTTGCCTGCAGCAGGACTGTATGGACACTTATTTCAATGGGAATATAATTAAATTCATCCTTAAATTAGCTATAGTCTGAGGTTCTCACACAGCAAAGCCAAAAGCAGTTTAAGAAAAAGTCCTGAGCAGAAAGTGTTTTGTTTGGACAGACAGACAGAGCACCAATATAACCCTACTGCTGCTGACTAAACCTTTTCATTACAAAACATAAGCTCCAAGTACGTGCAGGAGCAGGTTTTTAGCATGAAGCATGGAACTCAGAAATCAACTGTGCACATGTATAGTCGATATTGGAGACAGAACTGGCAGGATGAATCAGAGGTGGTTTGGAAAACACTCCCAGGGCTTGCTTTTAACAAGGCTGACAACCTTTTGGTTTCTTAAATGATTACATAAAGAGCTTTGAAGAAACAAAGAACACTGTAAAAACACATCACAGAGCTAAGTAAACACTCCACCCTAATAGGAAGCCTCTCCCCCCACTTCTGATCAGACATTTTTGTGTGTTTTCAAGGCTGAATTTCAGATCCAACCTCAGAAGTTCCATTCTAATGGCTATTGGACAAATCCCCAGTACCATGCAGTGAGGAACCTTATTCCAAGCAGTGTCATCACAACAAAAATAAATTCAGTACTCTGGCTTTATGTTGGATTTCCTGAGTGACATATCTTGGTTGTAAGGTACACAGGAAAATTCAGACTCAAGCTAGTTACAAACAACAACTTAAAAGCCATTAAAAACTCCAAACTGGAAACAAAGCTTCAAAAGTCAGCATCAGACTTACACTGATTTGAATCCTGGGGGATTGTGACAAACTCACACCAATACCATACATGACCAGCTGCTTCTAAAGTCTGGTGCAAAATACATCAGTTTTAGAACAACTAAATCATCCAACCCCTTTGGATTACTCTTTATTTTGTATTAAAAGACACTTATGCATGATGTGCCATGTTTTTCTTCCCTGAGATGCTCCTGGAATGCCAGTGAAGATTTTCGCCTTCATACCATTGAACATTTCTTAGTGCTGCTTAAGCCCTTCTGCACATTTCTGCCTGGGATTGTGCCCACCACTTAATTCCACTGCCAGGCTTGCACCAGGTCTCGTGGCTCACTTCATGTCCAAACCCAGAGTTAACTGCTCTAAAGTGAGAGGGGGGGATCCACTTACAAGTACAACAGCCAGAGATACTTTTTTCCCAAAAAAATGTTTAAGAGAAGACACTTTACAATTATTGCAGGGACAAGGAGCCACACTCCTGTAGCAGTCCTCAGATAACTTCCCCACCTCAAATACTGGCCATGTCCAGAGAGGAACATGAACAAAAACATTTGGACATCAAAAGAGTACTGCATTGGAATGTTTTCTCCATTTGTGCGTTTGGAATAGGCAAGATTACTTTTGGCTTGTAGAGTATGAGAAAGTTCATTTCCAAAGCTTTTCCAAGAGAGAATAGGAGCAAAAAGCACCTTCATGCAAGAAATATTTGTTTCCAGAATACTATGACAATTGTTGGTAGAGGCTGTGAAAAACTGGATGAGCATTAGTTCTCCTAAAAGCAAGATCAAACTCCAAATTTTCTGAAAAGGTCCATCCTCAATAATTAGTGCAATTGTTTTTTGTTCAATTGTTTTTCAGTTATTGTATGCTCTCAGTACACATGCTTGAAAGTACAACCCTGAAGGCTTCAAAGATTGAAAAATTAGGAAGTGACTTTCCACTGGTTTAGCCAGTGACCAGTATGAGCTGTCTGAACATTACCATAACAAACCACCATTACACCACTTAAAAATAATATTTGTCTACTGAAGTTGTCTGTTACAAAGTCATCAACTTTGAGCAGCTTTAAAAAGGCACTAAATTAGAGGGTGGAAGTGCTTAAACACAGTTGTATTTGCAGAGAATTTGCAGAACAGTTTTGCTCTTTTATCAGGAGCTGGCAGACAAGGATTTCACATGTTTTTAAGATCCTGGCATGGAGGGGATTGTGGCTGATGTGACCATTTATGGCCTGATCCAAACACTACCAAACTTTGCCATTTACTGACACTCAGTACACTCAGACATTTACCTCTAATCTTGCAAGAGTAGTCCCATCAGCCCTGGTTCCAGTGGGATTGGTTTGTTTTGGTGACCTAAACACCCAGAGCCAGCCAAGTGCCATTAGTCTGGATGTGGGGAAACATCTTATTGCAGGGCTGGCATCAGCACCTACTCCACCCTCCTCACAGCACCCAGAGCCAGGGCAAAATGAGGTAGAAAATGCTGTTTCTAGGCAAGTATCACTAGGAATGCACCCAGATCTTATTTTCTCAGCCCAAACCCGAAGTTTTAATGGCTGATTGGATGGACACTGACTTATAAAGCAAGATTTCTCAAGCCTGTTCCTGGGCCAGCACATACCTTGTGATCTAGGACAAATTATCTTTGCTCCCTCTGCCTCAGAAGATTTCTTATCTACTTCAAGCTCCTTTGGAGAAGCCAAGGACAGGAAAGGAAGGATACAGCTCCTGATTTATTCATATGACCCAGAGGTACAGGATTCCCCCCACATTGTGACTAACATCACTAAGATGTATCAGTATTTCCACACCCCCCATCATTATATCTGCAAAGCCCAATATCATCAAGAAAGCTTTAAGTGATAAACTTCACTCCTCTCAGCATGTGCCATTCCCTGTGCATCACAGAGCTCTCACATTAACTTGCCCAAAGAGGAAGGAGCCTTTCAGTGAAGAGAAGCAGAGAGCAGAGCAGACAGCTGGCCAAGGAGACAGACACATACTACAGAATATTTTAAGTCAGGGAATTAACTCCTCAGTGCTGACTGCAGTATTTTGAGGGCAGCAGGAGGCTGGTTTGCAAGGCCAGGCTCTCACCTCTCCTGCCATGCTCCAGTGATGTGTCAGCAGGCTGATTTTTAGTCAACACAGCCGAAATGTTTCTTCTTTGCTGTCCCCACTCATGATGCTCTGGAGCAGAGTCACAGTCAGCTGCTCTGGGATGAGGCAACAGCCAGCTCATCCTACAGCTGGAGAAGGGAGCAGTCACAGCTTCCCCTGCGGCATTCCCCACAGCTCCTGGGACAACAGGCCAGGGACACAAATGGCACATGAGGAGAGGGAGCTGTGCTCAGCAATCATGCACAGCAACAGCTGTTCAGCCTGGAGGTTTCTCTTCAGGTGCCCTCCCTTTCTGCTCACCTTTGTGGCTTCCCTCACAGCTCCCACACAGGCAGACTTGGCTAAAAGAGCCCCCATGGGACCTCCTCCCCCCATAACCCTACTGGAGCAGCAACTTAAATTCATTCCTTCTATAGATGTTTTCTTCACCCAACACTTAAATATACCCCCCCCAGCTTCAGACACACAGGAGCTCAGCTGATTCCTGACTGTAGCATTGACACTTGGAATTGGCACACAGTCATTGATCCCAGGAGTTAATTCCTGGAAGTCACATTCTTGGAAGCAGACGTTTAACACAGGGTTTGGCATTTCCCCTGCCCTTCCATTCAAGGTTTCCTTCTGTATGTTGAGCATGGTCAAAACTCCCAATGGCAGATTTCAGTTTTACTGGAAACCTCCAAGTTAGTTTTCATCCCAAATTAGAGAAATTTTCTGTTTCAACAATTAAATTACCATCTCAGGAAAATGTCTGCTGGAGATAAAAAAAAAATCATTCTATTTTAATAAAATTGAGGAGGTTTGTTCAAACAATGGTGTTTTGAAGCTTGATAATACTGTAACTCAACATATTCCCAGTGAAAGCATTATTGTGAAAGGAAATCCTTCATCTTTGTTTGCTTACATGACAGAACTACACCGATGCCAGCACTTTACCATCAAAGTTTTGGATTTGTTAAAATAAGTTTGTTTTGTGTGGAAGCTTTCTGTCAGAAGGCTTCCTACCACATGTGCTCTCCAGAGCTGTCAGCACAAGGCTCTGTGGGGCAGTGGGCTCTGGGAAGAGGAGTCAGGAGGTTGCAGACAGGACCCCCAAAGATCAGCACCTCCCCACTGCTGAGAGACCATTGTTTGTGTGTCAATAAATGCCCAGCAGCACAAGCTTTATATTCCTTACACTGACCCCAGCTTCCCACTTATTACTTCAGCTCCATTTTTTGCATGGTTTCCCCACCTCAGTGATTTTTGATCAATAAACCAAGAAGAAAAAATAACTCCAAGCTGTAAATACATCATTTATAAAGCTTCTCATCTCAGTTTCTCCTAGCCATGCCTCAGGGTGGTAATTATCCAGGCAACGTCTCCATTGAAGACACCAATTTGCTGCCCTGCAGGTTTCAGCCAGGTAAGAAGAATGCTCTATGTATCCATAAATCATATTTCTATCCAGGCTTTTGAGAGAGATACATAACATTTAATAAATGGTTGCCTTTTTGCAACTTAGGACTAGAACCTTAAAATATTTGTGTTCAAAGCGATGGAGATACTGCTCTTCTACTCCTGTATTTATCATTAAATGCTTCCAAGAGGTAGATCTCAGATATATGCAAAGCAATTAACTGCACTGATAACTTTCCATGAGTGGAAATTGTGTTTGTTCAAAAGTAGCCTTGATATTCCAGTTGCAGAATCAGCAAATAGGCCAGAAAAAAAAATGTCAAAGCAAAAAACTAAAGGGATGGCCAAGAAAGAAGAAATAATCAGATATAGGAACAGTAATATTAAGATTGGGAGGATTCAAGTAGTGGAAGGAAAATGAGGACTATTGGGTGACAGTCTGCAGGCTTCCTGCCTGTGCCGTGGGTGTGGTGCAAGGACAATGCATTTCAGCCACAGTTTGGAAAATGAGAAATCTTCTGCCTGGGTGTAAAGCCAGAGGCAGCTGTAGGGAGCAGGGATAATGTGTGGATGACCATGGCCCAATCTCCCAATTATCTCCTGACAGGGAGGTCTTAGTTTGCAGAAACAGCACAACCTCCAACTCTGTTGTTCCAACCAGCTACTGCCTACACTCACAATACTCCAAACTGACTCTCAACGCAGACTGGGCTCTCAGCTAGTTAAAAAAAGGAATAATGCTGAATTTTATCAAGCTTGTAACCTCCCCAAGGTTCTGAACACCGCTTTCAAAAGCTTGACACTGATAATCCACCCCACCATCTGGCAGCAGGTCAAAGAATTCATTTCACTATGGGGGAGAGCTGCAGGGGGAAGCCCAGAGACACTGATGGCTGCAGCTGAGTGCAGCACAAGCATTTGGAATTGCCTGGGCTGGAATAAAAGTACCAATATAGCATTTCAGCTTTAAATGGGTGAAACTCAACATGACAATGGTTCACACTTCACTTCCTGTTGAGCCCTTAACAGCCAGCCTTGCCAGAGCTGTGGAAGCCAGGAGCAAGGCAACATGAGGCCATAAATCCCCAGGAGGGACCCTAGAACTTCTCAATCCATAGGAGGTATTAGAATTGGTGATTTAGTTTATTTCTTGCCCAAAATCTATCAGTCCTGGATAAATTTCCCACCAGCTTGTATGACCACGACCACAAGCAAATACAACACCAGCAAAGAGACATGAACTTGGACAAGACATTGCAGCACAGCTCCTTGTTCACAGATAACCCAGATGGGAATTACACAGCTCATCTCTAAGAAATTATTTACAAATACTGCCCATCATCTATTTAATTTTACCATATATAGCTCCCCAAACAGGCAGTGAACAACAGGAATGAGAAGAAATAGTGGTTTGCACTGGGACTTCGTTCTGCTTGTTCCCCAGGGACCAAAAGCATACAAGACAGGTGGGTCTGTGAGTGGAAGACAGAAGAAATAGAAGGATTCCTCTAACCCTTAACTACTCCAGCTGCTCTCTGTGCCACCCCCCAGAAACAAGCCAGTCTTTGTCTCAGCCTGGACTTCTGTGCTTTGCTCAAAAAGGGAAGTATCACCCTGTCTAGACCTCATTACAAAAGCACTTTCAGTGGTTTCTGCAGAAATATTAACACTTCTCCATATAAGAAAACAAGACTTTCACCATTTGCCCACAAGAACAAAGGACTGAGTTTAAAGTTTTTTTAAAAAACCACTAGAATTGGGATAATTGACAAAATATTGTAAACTCCTATTCATACTCCACACTTGTTTTTTAAAGGAACTTATTTCATTGTCATAAAGGCCACAAACTGAAGAATTTTTTTTTTTCATGACAAAGAAATAAACTTCATTTTTCTTCTGTTTATTAACAGGAAGTCTTTAAGCACTGCATGAATGTGCAGAGAAAACAACTCCATTACCTTGGCCAGGGAAAAAGCAAGAAAAACCCCCAATATCTGTAAAGCTTTCTCAAGAACATCATGGGCAATGTTTCTGGTGAATCAGTATCTCCATGGTAAATCATTGATCATCCATTTGCTCATTTCCCATACACAAGGACATGCTGTCTTCAGGCTTCTGTACCATGAATGGTCTCAGCTTTTCCACATGAAAACATGAAGGGATGCTTCTGAATACTTATATTTATACAGCTTTTTTTGCTCTTTTGCACATCAGCACCAAGAATGGTTGTCTTACCTGCAGAACTCATGGAACTACACTGAAAAAAATCCCATAAAGACTACCCAGAACTTGATGAAAGGCATTACCTGCTAAAAACTTCGAGGCTGCTCTCTTTGCTCCGTCACAGAGCTGTAGCTGAGCACTTGCTGATATTAAATGTAAGTTTATGCACAGGAAAGCACTAAAAGAGAGCACAGGGAAAAAAACACCTTTAAATCACTTTCATAATTGGTCTTCACAGGGGTTTTTAGCCAGTCTCACACTTCAGAGGTACTCAAAGCAAGCAGGCCAAAAGGAGTGCAAGGGTTTATTTCAGTCATCCCTGGTTAGTACCAGCAGAAAACCCAGGCAGCACTAAAAACAGCAAGAGATTCAATATTCTCTATTTAAAACATCCTCCTGGGCATAAAGGAGATTTAAATAGTCAGCTCAGCTCTCTGGAATAATTTTGAGTTTTTAAGGAGAGCGGTGCATAATCAGAACAAAGCAAAATAGTCAGCATCTAAAAACCCCCTTTCACACACAGACACTGCAGATTCTGCAGCACAAGTTGTTCTCCAGAAAAAGCTCACTCTAGGAAGTTTTTATTCTTTTGAGCCTGAAGGAAGCTTCATGGGAGTTAGATGAAGCAATAGAAAGCCAGGGAAAAGGGACACCATAGCTTGTTCCAGAAATACCTTTTCCAAGCCAGGACCCACAAAGAATTTTGCACCACCAAGGACAGCACATAGAGGAGACTCTCCCTTATAGAAAAGCGGCTGCAGAGCGTCTCTATTTAAAGGTTGTGAACGGCAACCACGTGGTGCTTACCTTGGAATCCACCTGGCGTCCTCTCCTCCTCCCGTCCGGTTGCCACCCCAGTAATGAGCTTGCTAATGAGCTCGCTAATGAGCTAACTAGCGTCAGCTTTCTGCCGCAGGTGGGCACAAACGCCGGGCTCCAGGCTGACAGGAGCTGAGGTTAATTTATTTCCCCCTTCCTTTTCAAACAACTGAAAAGGCCCAGTAAATCTCAAGCTTAATTTGGTTCGAATTTTGTTCAGCACACGCTAATATTTTGTATTTCAGAGGCAAAGATTCAGTGCCTCTTGCACTGCTCTCCCTTTGGCTCTGCTCTCTAGGCCCCCTATCATGCACAGGGGTTTGTCCACCTAAGCCGTGCCCAGAGGGCTTGAGAAAGATCAACATTTTCCATCAAAACTCTGCTTTGACCACATATTTCCAACCACTTTTCCTTCACCCCAAATATATTAGAGGCAACAGGAAGGGGCTCTCTGTTTCAAATCATACTCCTCACCCAATTTATTTTTCATCCTATTTATCCATTTATTTCTAATCACACCCTTTAGAACCATCAGTGTTCCTCTCATTAATATTACAACCCATTTGATTTTAATTATCACTCATTTACAGGAAGGGCGTGGCCAAATTAAATTGCAATTTGTGAAATGACAACTCTCATTTGCAAAAGAAAACAGCTGTACAGCCAGATTTTTCACCATCCCCCGACTAAGAAAAGCTGGGAAACAGAAATCCAGCAAGGAAAAAGTATGACAAAGAGCTTTATTAGTTCTCCTGGATGCTATTATCACCCTTTAAGCAGCATATCCAGCTCCCAGAGGGATGAACAGCAAAACTCTTCCCTGTTTCAGTGGCACCAAGGTTATTGCGTGGCTGGAAGGGAACCACAGATGATATTTCCAAGTTACTGCTCCAGGAGCATCCCACATCATCTGCTATGCAGATGTGTCCAGATGTGGGGGTGGCAGCCTCCTGGTCTGAGGCAGGCACATTTTAGAGGAAGGCAGGGTATGGCAGCAGACCCTCTGAGCCTGGGAATTCCAAGGACCATCCTCACCTCCACCAGCAGCTTTTTCATGAACTTTTTACATGTAGATCATATGTAAATTTTCTAGAATGTAAATTTTCTAGGGTCAATAGATCATGGAAGATATAGAAAGGGATTTTTCTTGTTAATCTGCAGACAAAAATACCAAAATGTGCTCTAGGAAGGGCCAAAAGAAGTCTGCACAGGGGCCCATCCCGTGGCTGCACAGACAAAAGGGCTTTGAGAGGAAAATGTATCCGCAGAGCTGCAGGAATGATTGTTTCCAGAAGAACGTAGGAAATCCTCACCAGAGGGAGGTCTGAGGCCACTGACTCATCCGGTGCAAGGCAAAATTACTACTTCACAGTCATAAACCATTTAGGTTGGAAAAGACCTTGAAGATCATCAAGTCCAACCACTAACCCAGCAGCACTTCACATCACTGAAATTATGCTGATTTAGAAGCAGATAGTCTGTGTCTAACGAAGTTGCACAGACAAGTTTTCTCAGCCAGCATTTTCCCTCACAGTCTCCAAGAACTTGTATGTCCCCCTCAGATTGGTTGGTGGGTTTATTATTTTAGTAACATTCCCCACCACCCCATGGAGGAAAGTTGAAAGTTATCTTGGAAATATGCATTTACTCTCAGTTAGAATCAAAACATCAGAGGCTCTGCATCAGACAAAGAGACGCTCTGGAACCAAATTTGTCACATTTCTCACAGACAGTCCTTGCCAGTAATGCTATCAAAAATGTTACCATTTCTTGCTATTTTAGTGCTTCTTTCAAGATCTGGTTATTTTCCTAAACACCCCAACTTCTGCATAACATGGTAAAAGACTGGTCCTGTTGTTAAATTCCTGTTTCTTTTTTAAAGATACATAATAAAGCTGGAATCTTATCTAACATCTTTAAAGATATCATCCGGTAGGGAGGAAGAACAGGATTTTGTGAGCCAGCAATGTCCTGAGAGTAGGAGCATCAGGCTCAGGCCGATATGGATCGGAGGGGATTTCTGGAAGTCACCTGGTGCAACCTGCCTCCTCTTCTGAGGAGGGACAGCTTTGTTCAGGTTCTTAGGGGCCTTTTCTAGGCAGGGTTTAACATCTCTAAAGCCGCTTCAGATGCAGGGAGGCAGGAGAATAAGTCCATTGATGGGAAGTATAGGAAAATGGATGGAATTATATCTAAAAACCATTTTTTAATTCTATCAATCCTACCCAGAATAATGACCATGACGTTGTTTTCTGAGAGTTCATAGAGTTCCTGTGGCATGTCACCTCTGGATCTCCATGCCATTATAATCCAGGATTCTCCAAAGACCTCTTCTGTGCCGTCAACACCTTTAATTTTACCATTCATCTCAATTTATTTGGCATTTTTCTTAACAGCTCAGCTTCTAAAGACACAGAGCACTAGAACAATGTCGACTTTCATGGTGAAAAACCCCTGCTAGATTGTGGAGGAAAGCAGAACAGAGAACCTTACAGATTCCAAGGCCACAAGTCAAAAGCACCCCCAATTAATTTTATTAGTTCAACACGCAGTGAAAGCTGGTTTGCTACCGAGCCACGTCGGATATGGGGATTCTCAATCATTTCCCCATTAGTGGAGCTTTCATAACATCTCTCCTGGGCACATTCAGACTTACTCACACCTGAGCTCATACTTCAGTCTTTCCTTTCAGTCACAAGATCTCTCTCTCTCCTACTCAACAATTTATTGCTGACTCTTACAGTGACAAAATTATCCTTGACATTTCTGCCCTTCTGGTGCAATGGCTTGGCTTTAGTCAGCGGGTTCAGAAGTCGAGGGAGAGGAGGATGGTCACCTAAGGAAACAAAGTGTGGGCGACACAGCTAAAAAGATCTCACAATCTGCAATCCAACCTCATCTTTTCCAGGGATGTGACTCCCTCTTGAAATGACTGCTTGCAAGTAGCAAGACTCAAAGCAAGGCTGAGGGTGAGAGCAGAATTTATCACAAGGAGGCTCAAATGGGAAATCTGAGTGTTAGTTTTTAGCATTATTGTATGGGTGCATAGACAGATAATATAATGTTTTATCTTAGGAAGTGGGAGGCATGGGAAACATCTGCTGAGAGCATGACCACTTCTTTAATATCTTAAATACAGGCATGCTATAAAGGCAGATCACCCCATGTATTATTGAATTAAAAAATAAATATTGCAAAGCTTTATATCCTGGTTTCCTGTTGCTCAAGAGACATTTGTGATGAGGTTTCCAAGAAAGCAGTGTTTCACAAGCAGCTATCTAATTCTAGCTGCTGTGTCATGTTATAGAACAAGACTTTCTTCAGAGTGTTGGACTCGCCACCCATTTGTCGCAACACAATTTCCTACAAATCTTTTTCCCTGTTTTTTCTCTCTGCTACCAATTCTGCCCTTCATGTCTGAGTGATGTTTCTCTCCCAAGAATGAGAAACCCTGTCTTTTCTATGATTGTTTCACTCTTTTTCTAATAAACACCTACTGCTATTAATCACTAGCTACCTAATTAAGCACTCTGCTTAATGTCCTGTGGTTGGAAAGCAAAATGTTATTGCCTGGGTTTTTTGCCCTTCCACTGTGGAAAGTGTTTAGCTTTTGTCCTATCCTGGCCCTGCTTTCTGCAATTATTTTTGCCATATAAAAGGCAAATTCCCAAATCCTTGTTCTCAGAAACTTCTAAGGATCCCAAAGTCATGAACGGAACAATGTCTTGCTGCAGGAAATGGGGTAAATCTCCTCCATTTTCAGACATATTGACTGGTTTTATGCTTCTATCAATTCATCCAGCATTTAATCAAATTAAGACTCACTCCCTGGAGTTTTAAGATCTCCAGTGTACTCATCTCATCCTACCTCTCTGATCTTGTGTTATCTTGGTCCACCAGAGACTCACTGTCTCTTTCATTGCTTTCACTTGTAATTCTGCTCTGCCTAATTCACCCCAGTGGAGGATTGTTATTTCATTTGTGTGGGTCCATCTCTTCAAGATCCTTCCTCCTGTTGCTGAATCACTTCCTCTACAACAAACTCTCTTTTTAAAATCAGGCTATGTAAGAACTGATGGTAAAGCATTTTATAACATGCTCTTAGAAAGACCCACGGGGGAAAACAGTTGTATGACAGTATTTCTGAGTGCAAGTTGCTTGTCAACAAGGACTCCACTTAAAAATCATGTTAGTGGACCCACCCAACTTCATAAAGCCAGCTTTGGAGGCATTAAGTAGACCTTTGGTGGTCAAGACCAGCTGAACGTATTCCAGCCCCAGAATACTGAGTGGGCTGTGTAAATGGCCTCTGAACTGCTAAATTACATGGCATTGTTTTTACTGAATGATTAAAACACTCCAACACCCACAAAGAACTTCCAAAACAGCTGAGCAAATGCTTTCAGAGGGTGTCACGCTTTTTCCTTTCCATTTTTCAGACATGCTCTTTTCCAGTTTTGTAACTGTTGTAAATAAAAGTGGTCAGACAGATGTTTGGAGACAGCAAAGAAAAGGGGTCACAAAGCCAATTAAAGCAAAATCAGCCTGTTCAGAGCTGAAGATATGGCTCCCAGTTTCTCTTAAAAAATAAATACAGATTCTTGTGTCTTTATTTCAGTGAGCACAACCTAAGCTCATTTTACAATGTCTTCTGAGCAGAATGAAGAGCAACGAGGCATCACCCAGAGAAGGAAAAGCACAGAGGAAAGAATAATAGTAGAGTAGAAAGGCCAGAAATCCTTCTAAAAACAAAGCACATCATTAAAGGAGAAAAAAGCTCCATTAAACATAATATCTGAGACAGCGATGTTTTTTTATATCTTACGCTAGCGCCATGAGGCCTAAAATGATGATCAAGAATTCTAAAGCATGATGTTTTGTAAAACAAACTACAAGACAGTCCTTGCCTTGAAGTATTTACTGCTGCAGCATGGAAGGCAAGAGGCAGAGAAAAGAAAATCCAGGCCCTGAAGAGTTGTAGGAATGGGAATGGGAACAGCACACTTATTCCCCTGACACCAGTTAAATGTTCACTGCAACAACTCCCTAGTCTGTTATTTTCCTTCAGGAAGAATAGATCTCTGCCACTTAAGAAGTGTTTTTAATGTAAAACTATTTTTACTTCAAAGCCTATTTTGTAAACCCACCAGGCCTGTCTCTCACCAGTGACATTTTCATATTAATAAGGAAAATAAGAAAGGCAGCAGGAGGGAATTGACAAGAGGCTACCCCAGGACACAGGAGTGGCCCAAGAAAGCTGTACTCCTGTGGTCACAGAGGCCAAGGTTTTCCAAAATCAGTAGGTGTACAGATTGGATTACCAGCTGGGCCATCCAGAGGTGGGAATCAGTGTCATGGTGACATGACCTTGGTCATGCCACAGCGCAGTCACAGTTCTCAGCTGTCTTTCATCACCATTTACAAGCAGCCATCAGGGCAGGGTATTCCATACTGGTGTGTTCCTGGAAACACTTGGCATTCCTGCAGCACTGAAAACAGCTATGGAGGAGAGAGAGGACATTTTGGATAAAAACCTTCTGGTCTTCAGGACATTTTGGATAAAAACCTTCTGGCCTTCATCAACTCCAACTAGTGCCCACCAGGACAGAGCTGAAAGTGAATTTGCACCAGCTGAACCTCTTGACACTGAATAGCAGACTTTGAAGAAGTAGAAGTGAAGGGAATTTTGGTATCCGCATGGCAAGTATGAAAATAACCCCTCTTTGTACCTATATGCAGCAACAATGCCCCGCTCTAACAACTGGGACCAACACTGAGTTGTGTCAACATATGACTCAGAAGAGGAGGAGGAGGAGAAGATGGAAAAACAGGCCAAAGGAAGGCAAGGCTGCTGGAAGAAAAGCAAACAAAAAGCAGCAGAGAAAGCAGCTGTGTTCTGAAGGGAGCGCGTGCTACTCGGAAATCGGTTAAATTACGGGGAAATTCACCTTTCATACTTCCTAATGCTCCCAACAAGCCTGCCTCACATTCTCACAGGGGGCAGGGGAATGAAAAACATACTTGGGGATAATTAAGCAAACATGGGATGATTAAGAAGGTAAAGCTGCTCTCCTTTCGATCCAAACCACCATTCCCAGCACCCCAGCTCAGAGCACATTCCATCCTTATTTTTCAAATCAGCCCACTCCTGAATTGCCAGCTGCTTCCCTAAGCAGGGAACACAGCAGGTTGTGCAAGCAAGAGGGACAGAAGTCCAACCATGCAGGAAATCCATCAGGAACTGATAAACCCCATACAGGTATGGGATTTTAAGGGAAGCAGGCCCATTCCTACATGTTACAACTCCTATTTAATAGAGCAGGGCAAAAAATGCCAGAGATTTCATGTTTCCACCATTTGAAAGATCCTGAAAAAATAGAGACAGTTGCTTTTTTACGGTGCCCTCCCTGAGACTGTAACACAGAAGCAGCATTTAACAGATTCAGGGAGATACCTGTGCAGAAAGTTAGCCCTAAGTCATTGGAATTTCTTACGTGTCACCGAGGCTCAGTACAGACCTGTGTTTGAGGTAATAAACCAGCAATCTGACTTTCCAATCAGAGCAGACTCACATTCAAGGCATTTCAGAAGCCCTGCAATTTCAGCATTTATTTTCATTCCAAATCAAATGGGAATATTGCTTTTCAAGATTATGATCTAAACAGAAGCAATCTGACTTTCATACCAGGTTTTAAAAGAAAATTTTCTTTAAAATTTTAAAATTAGCATAAATTTTAAAAATCAGATTTACTGCCTTTTTAGGGGTATTTGATATTATTAAAATGCTGGATCTGATTGTCTGGGAATTTTGTGGACATTTTGCTTACATTTCCAAAGTTCTGACTTTGAGGATACAGTACCTTCCAACAGCAAAATATTTCATAATGGCATTTGAGTCCCACAGATTCTCACCCAGGAGTGCACTCAACACCTTGGGTCATGAAAGAATTAGAAGTAATAGCTATTAAGTTAAGCAAAAAGAAATAATACAGATTCCTAAGAGACACACAGGGCATTGCCCAGCACTTTTGATGTCACCTAATGACAAAGGCATAGGGTAAAATCCCCTAAGGAGGCAGGAAAAGTCAATTTAAGGGGATCTTCCTGCTTCTCCCAGGAGGCACCACTCTACATCAACTGTATCTCATCATTAGAAACCCCATCCCATTTGCCACAATCGTAGGAGTGAAAGCCCACAGCCTTGGCTTAGTTTCAAATGGGATTTCGCCTGCTTATAATTTCACTTGTGGTTTCAACCAGAAAAAGTTGCTGTTCCCCTCTTGTTCCTGTAAATGCTGCTCTACAGGGATGGATATTGTGGATATGCTGCTTCATTCCTCCTGATCCTACTTTCTCCTGAGTGATTATTTTCCTTGAATAAGTGTTTCCACTAAATAATTATTCTAGTGAATAACCATCCTCGTGAATAAATAAAGCACTTCAGGACCCTACAGGGTGGAGCTGTGGAGCATTTCTCCCATCCCAACTGTGGAACAGCTGGAAGAGCTGTACCCTTGGCCTCTCTGCTGACCCCTTCATTTCAAGCCTCTTTCAGAGTTGCTTATGATAAGAACAAAGCTCTGTAAGAGACATCTCATGAATAGCGAGGTCCTTGGTACAAGCCTTTCTGAGGATTTCCACCTACTCTGTTTCAGGGAGAGTGGCTCCTCTGGAATCAATTAAATGACTCCCAACTGCACCAGCTAAAGATCTGGTCAGGTTATTCTCATTCCTGCTCTTGCCCCAGCTCTGGAGCAGAGGAGTTCATGCCTCCACAAACACCCTTGATCATTCTCTCCGTGAAATCTGTCTCTGGCTGGTTTGCCCTGCTTTGTCTACACAACATGCTGGCTGCTGAAACATCAAGGTATTTGCATTACCAGGAAAGTCTTGGGTGTGAAAGGAAATTTTAATTTCCTCCTCAGCTGAGCACTTTACAATATGTGTTTTAATAAAACAGAGAGAGTCAAATTATTGCTTGTAAATGCCAATGCGCAAGAGAATTAATTAGGGCAGCAGCAGTCTGGCTGTGGAGCCTCTCTTGAGGGGTTCACGTGCTCAGGACAGCCAGAGCATGGATTCCCTGAATAAATGTCTCCTAAAATTGCAAGCTTATGCATTTAATCTCGATGCAAAAAATCACTGCTTTTGAAATCAGACTCATGATACACCGTGGGCCAAGTTTATCTCTTTTCCTACAGTATCATCCATCAGCCCTGAAGGAAATGGTGATCCTGATATGAGGGAGGTGTGTCTGCCAATGTGTCTGTAACCTGGAGGAGATTACAAAATATTTTTTTAATAGCTTCCAGTGAGAATAGATCTTGAGAGGTATTAGGCAAGATGGCATAATAGTCCTGCTAATCTTCTCCTCCAGAGATTGGGTTTAGGCCAGTACATAATGGTTTAGTCAAAATAACCCCCAAAAATGTAGAGGACAATCATCTGCTATGAGCTTAGATCCAATAAATACCCTGGGTGTTTAATTGTGCATCATTTTACATGCTGTAATCCCTCCACCAACACCTCAGTGCAGCTCAAAATGCTGTCAGTCATCTTAAGCTTTTGCAAATCCTTCAGCTGACTGTAGCAGTGAGACACACTTCTTCTGTCTCTTGGAGGTCTCTTGGGTCACTTTTTCTGTCTCTTGGGTAGAATTCTGGCCCACCTGCCATAATTAAAAGTCAGGATACAAAATTAGGTAGAAGTGCAGGATGATGTGATAGGCAGGATGAGTGTAGCTCCGGAGAAGGGAAAAGGAGTGACCAGGATCTCATGCCCAAAGTTGGCTGGGATGGGTCAGAGGATGGAGGATGCACTCCTGGAGGCAGTTTGGGTGCATGAGAAGAGGCTGAGAGTACCCAACAGGAGAAACATCACCATATGGGACTATAAAGTGAAGGGAAAACCCCCTCCTGATTTGTGCAAGTGAATAAACAATTGCTATCCCTACCTGCCTGCAGGCAAGGGGTTTTGGTGTGAGTCTGCTGTTCCAGGCTTGGGCAAGGACACAGCCTGTGAAGCTCTTCCAATGTGATTCAGCCCAGTTTGTTTTGAAAAGCCCCACAAATACACAAACACATGTACAGGAGGCACGTAAACTGCAGCTTGTGTTGGGAGCACAGTTACTGGGTTTATATACTTCAGCCAGGAAGAAAGGAATTCTTGTTGAAACTTGTTCTGTCTGTTGCTCTGTATGTAAACTGCACATATTTTGTGGGATGCTACATCCACAGAGAGTAATCAGAATGCATGGGGAAAAAAAGAGGAAACATTTGCACCTAGTGAAGAGTCCATTTCTGCTTTGCTGCTGCACATTATTAGCACATTGAACATAACTGCTAGTGCTCATTTACAAAGACTAGGAATAATTCACTCCTTTGATCTCTTTCAAAAATCAAGAGAAGAAGAGATAGGGGAGGATAAGGATTGCATTAAGTATCATAGTGTTTAGAATTTCTTCAGTCTTCAATGCTCTTTTTTCAGGGACTGACATTAAAAATTTTAATTATTACATAGAACATAATTAGGACATTTGTGTCTGGCCAAAAGTCACCAAAATTTCCAAGAATTCTCAAGGAGGACACTCAAGGAAAGTGTCAGAATCCCAAATGACCTTGACATCACCTCTGAATCAATAACTTGACATCTGATAGAGACAAGTGGAAAATGCTCAACGATAAAGGGAGCTTATGTGGTTCAGCAGCAGAACTCAGGCAAAGAATTAAGGGATAAGGAAAACTTCAGACTGTAAAAATCAATGAGATACTGTTGCCAAAAATTAGAATTCTCACTTTGGGCTGTAGGAAAGGAGAAAAGCGGTACAATAGTGTAGGCAAGACTCAGAGGCTGATTCTCATCCTCTGCCTGTGATGCCACTCCTGTTATTCTGAAGCTTTTCAACAAGTTGTCTAGGGACAAATTGTAAAGAGTCAGAGCAGTAGGAAAGGAATAAAATATAATCAGATCTGAAAGTGAGTTTTATCTGGGGAAAGAAGGAAGGAAAGAAGGANATGTGTCACTCTGAGGCTGTGGGGGAACATCCACAAGGAGGATAACTGAGCAGAGTTTTTATCTTTAGTGGTTTAGGAAAAATTTTCTGCAGTACCAAAGCGCAGCCCTGATTACAGAAGCAAACTCCTCCACAGGAGGTGCTCAAGTCAAGGTTAAACCAGCACCTTCTGGACCATTTTGCACCTCTGGTGTGTTCGAACCCTGGATTGGAGCATGTGATTTTTTGGATCCTCTAGCCTTACTTTCCAATGAGTACAAGCACCTGCAGTAACCAGGTCTACATGCAATTCCTCTCTGCGGTCAAGATTAATAGCTGAAATCTTGAATTTCTAAGAAATGAAGGAGTTCTGCACCAGGCTCGAAAGTAGTCCAGATCTCAAACTTTGAATCCCAACATGTTCACTGTGAAAGTGAAGGTCAAAAACCAGTGAAATTCGTGGGTTCAAGTTTTCTCTGTTGCAAAGGACTCACATCCATCCTTTCACCAGTAAAGCTGAACATATATAAAACCAGAGACAGAAATGATAGTTCTTGAAAAATAGTATGTTGTTTTTTGAAATGCAGAGGGGTTATTTTGAAGACTCAATTTGTCTTCTGTATTTGTTCCCAAGGGTGAGTTTTTAATAAATCTAAATACACCTGAGACACTGAATGTTCTTTCTACCTTGAAAACAAACCAGTGTGAATTTTCATACACACAGACCCATTAGCAGACTAAATGGTTGACATCAGGATCTGCAGAGCAGATATCTCTATCTTTTCTTTCATTTGTTGTACATTATGTCATTTCCACTTACAACATCCAAAATAGCTGTGTTTATAGCCCTTTGCAGAAAACAATGCTTGCATTGACATCTTTCCTCCCTGAGTCCCCTCAGTATTGTTTTCCAAGTGGTATCAGGATACGTAGAAATTGTAATAGATATCAAACTGGTTTGGTTTTTTTTTTTGTTTAATGCTAAAATTTGCTATGACGTTGAAGTTGCAGCATTTGTCCTTTCTCTTTACATAAATGATACATTTAGTTTGTTCAACAGTAAGACTTTTTTCNCTGTGAAAGTGAAGGTCAAAAACCAGTGAAATTCGTGGGTTCAAGTTTTCTCTGTTGCAAAGGACTCACATCCATCCTTTCACCAGTAAAGCTGAACATATATAAAACCAGAGACAGAAATGATAGTTCTTGAAAAATAGTATGTTGTTTTTTGAAATGCAGAGGGGTTATTTTGAAGACTCAATTTGTCTTCTGTATTTGTTCCCAAGGGTGAGTTTTTAATAAATCTAAATACACCTGAGACACTGAATGTTCTTTCTACCTTGAAAACAAACCAGTGTGAATTTTCATACACACAGACCCATTAGCAGACTAAATGGTTGACATCAGGATCTGCAGAGCAGATATCTCTATCTTTTCTTTCATTTGTTGTACATTATGTCATTTCCACTTACAACATCCAAAATAGCTGTGTTTATAGCCCTTTGCAGAAAACAATGCTTGCATTGACATCTTTCCTCCCTGAGTCCCCTCAGTATTGTTTCCCAAGTGGTATCAGGATACCTAGAAATTGTAATAGATATCAAACTGGTTTGTTTTTTTTTTTTTTGTTTAATGCTAAAATTTGCTATGACGTTGAAGTTGCAGCATTTATCCTTTCTCTTTACATAAATGATACATTTAGTTTGTTCAACAGTAAGACTTTTTTCCCTACAAAGATGGACCTGAAAACTGATTTTCTCCCTGTTAACTTTCAGCTTTTCAAAGGGGACAGCTGCCAAATTTTGCTGACTTGAAAAGGACTTAAAATTGAATTTGAAAAGAATTTCAAAACTTGAAAAGAGTATAGTTAGCATCATGTTATTCCATGTAGCACCTGACCCTAGAGGAAAGTGACCTGTGATTTTCTGAGATGCATTTACTTCAGAAAGGGCAGTAGGCTTTCAGAAGCATCTGGCCACACAGGGGGAACAGTTCTTGCAATCCAAGTATTTCAGTTCTTTAAAAAAAGGAACCATATTTCTTAATGCAAATTGGATAAGGGAAAATCTGCACAATAACGGAGGTGTGCTCCAGGAAGGATTCCTGGACGAATGGGACAGGGATGGCTGAAAATACAAAACACACAAGGAGTCAAGGTATGTCACCATAGTGGTAGGAGAGATGATTAAGACAGAGATGTGCAAGCCAAGGTTTACCCATAAAAGCCTTTGGTCTTTTAAACAAAATGAAAACAGGCTGCCACACCAGCATAAAAGATGGTTATTACTGTAGACATAATAGACCTGCTATAAATTCACTTTTTGTCTGGCTTGGCCCTCTGCCATAAACGTGTTGCAAACCATTACAATGATGCCTCATAGCCTTCCTTGACACAGCATCCTAAATTTCTTCCTTAGAAAGTGTGCCTCCAAATTTTCATGTGCATACTGCTGGTTTAATTCCTCTGGCCATCGAGACAGAAAATAGTATTTTTCAGATGTTCTGTAGGTGCAGAGAGGTAAGTATACACTAGATCAGGAGAAATCCCACTTGTTCTCAGGAAAGTTTTTCCAAGATCTTGGATATTAGATCCAGGCCATATTAGAACCTGCCCACCAGAACACCACAGAGAAATAACACCACAGTTTAGCAGATAAAATTAACACCTTCTGCCTGTGTTACTGCCTCCTGCTTTGAGCCCACTGCAGCAAAAGGGAACATTTGCTAAAAATGTCACAACCTTAATTTTAAAAGAAGTTTTGTGGTCCAATGTAGCAACAATTTTGTTTCAAGAAGCATCTGGACTTTATTAGATGCAAACACAGTTGGTAGACGTTGAGGAGGGGGAGAGATAAAAAATGTTCTCCCTGGAATATTTTAAACCAGAAGCATTCATCATGCACAGCATACCCTCATGATCTAACACAGGGCTTTAGGGTGACGGTGCAGCTCACTGCAAAGCTCTTGCTACTGCAGTGAGTTATTGTATTTATACTTCCATTGCCTCTTGCAAATGGTGACAGGTGAAAAGTTTCCTTTCTTCTTTGCAGGATTCAGCAGTTGCTTGCAGCCTCATTCAAATTCCTTTGGAGCAGGAAAGACTGAAGACTGATTTCTGGTCCTTTCCAGACAGTTATGGACATTTGCTGAGCCTTTTCCCTACAAAAAACCCCTTTATTTTTGGAGAGGCATCACTCATAGGTGATGTTTGTGATGCTCTCCCTGGTCTTGGCTCTTCTGGCACCAGTTTACCAAGGCCATGTCTTCTAGTTCCCACTCAATAAACATTATGTAATTTGTTCATTTAGACTGAATTTATATTTAGTAGACACATAAATACAAATTTGAATATGAATCTAAATTTAAAATTTCCAGGTCACAACACCCCGAAGTTATGCTTGGACTTAATATCAAAAATCAGTTTTGTAAAGGAAGTTTCTTCTTTCAATAAGGCAAAACAAATCAGTGGCTGATATCTAGTGTGGCATTTGAACACCAGAAAGTGTTGCCTTCCATGGAGGTGAATGTGGTTCAGTTTATTTATACTCTACCATTTAGGAGAGAATTTCACCTGAAGGTACTTAAAGATGTAAGCAGCCACCCTTAGCTGAGGCATGTCTGCAGTGTTCCCGTGCACTCATAGAAACAAATGGTGTGCATAGCACTGAACACACTATGGGGCATAGTTTTAAAATGAATTTTATCTCTGTATGACCCCGATATAAAGTGCTGTGACTTGCAAAATTTTTCCAAGTGTGCACCCCACCAACAAGGCATTAAGTGTACCTGGGATGCTGTGGCATATTCTGCCATCCCTAAAAAAAGGCAGTAATGTATGCAGCACCAATAAATAAACAGATTTCTGGAACAACTCAGTAGCACTGAAACCTGCTGTGTGGCACTCGAGGACAACCACAAATTAATCACTTTAAGATTGTCCTGAGGATGGATTAAGCTCAGGCCATTTCCTCTTTCCTCCTGCAGCTTGGCTGTAGCCAGCAGTGTTGGAAGGCACATTTTGTGTATCTGAGAGCCGGATCTAAAAAGCCATTTAGCACCACTCATAAAAGCTAACGAAGAGCATAAGCACACAAATATTAACTCATGAGATCTCACTGATTCATGGGATGAACCTACACAGCTCTCCAGGGAGGGGGCTTTGGCCAATATGCTTAAATCATGGGAGGGATTTTTCTAGATGCCAAAAGGATTAGGAAGCTCCATTTTCATTAATAATCAGGCACTGTGCAAGGACCCACAATGTCTTTGAAAATTCTTCTCCACGTGTTTGCTTCAGTATGACATCATCTGGTGGGCTGCATCCTCCAGTGGGTACATATCTGTTTGTTTCTTTTAAAAAGCTTGACTGCTTCCAAGAGCAGGAATAAACTTTTAGAAATACCCAATCAGTGTATTCAGATCATAACCAATACAGCATTATGGGTTTTTATTTCCTGTTCTGTGTTGATTTTTAATTAACGTTGACATTTATATATAAAATACTTGGTTTTCAAAAGGCTAACTGGAAACCCTCTTGTGGATTACCTCATCCAAGCACAGATTTTTTTGGTGTGCATATTTGTAATTGTTTGAAGGTTTTCCAAGCGTATCTTAAAGTCACACCACAGTTTTCAAACACACTTATGAGAATGTTTTAAGCGTATGAAACTTCAAAGAAAAAAAATTAATTTTACACAGTAATGGTGCTTAGAGTTTGTGGTGGACACTGGATGTGGAAAGAATATTTAGGCCCACATCCTGTGAAGGCTGACACACAAATTTAGGGATATTGCTGCAGTCCATGGATTTGGAGATGGACATGGACAGTATGTATGCTTTTGTGAGATTGCTCTGGCCTGCTTCAAAATCAGTGCCACTTTATGGTTTGGAGTTTGGCTTTTCTATAAAGAAGGAAGAATTTCTAATGATCTTAAAGCATCAATCCTTCCCTGAGAGTTGAGACAAAAAGGAAAACATTAAACAGAAATTAGGAGACTGAGCCTGCTCCCAAAGAAACCAAGGTCAGAAATGGTCTCATTTCAGTGGAACAAAGTCTAGTAGTAAAATTTCTGCCTTCCTCTTAAATATTAGTCTTCCTTTGCTTCTCTCCTCATGTGTCTGCCACAGCTCTCATCTCTCCAGTAGCTGTGATCTGCTGCCAAGGTTTGCTCTACTCTTCCTGTAATTTATGACCCTGTCATGCAGTTTATTCATACACACTTTCCCAGTGGCAAGGCTGAGGATACCAAGGTATCTAAACGCTGCTCACAGAGTGCAGGGAGCGAGCTCTGGATTGACAAAGCACATGCCTGCCTTTATTCAGGTGACAGCTGAGGTAAATCAAATAGTGGAATAACTGCAGCAGGTAAAGCTACACACTTTAATTGGTCTTTGCAGGGTCAGAATGTGAGCCTTTCAGCTGCAAACCCTCACAGATCTCCAAGCTGAGAGCCAACAACAGCAAGGAATTCAGTGCCTTGAGCTCCCTCTGGCCTAACAGTGCTTCCCCCAGCTGATGTGCTTCCCATTGGCAAGGTTTCTACCAGGCACTGTTTCTACAGGAGCCCGGGGCATAAAGGACATGGCTGTATGGATTCAGGCACTGGGACACCAAAATTTACTGTCTTTCAACTCTCTTCAGGCTCACAAGTCTCTGGGACCTAGCCTGTCAGACAATCTTAGGTTATAAACACATGGGAGGTAGATGTCCTTAGGCTGGCCTGAGCCCCCTGCATTTCAGAGGGGCTTAAACACCAGTATCCAGAGCCCAAAGCTCTACCACAGAGCCATCTTACAACAACGGTGGTAAAACACTACTGCTTTTTCTGTGATCCTTAGGATTCTGTTGTCTTAAAGATCTCTTTCCCATGCACAGGTGCTCCATCTTGTATAAAAATTCCTATCAAAGGTATGTGTCTCTCTTCCCCATTTCGTCTTCCCTATAAGAAATGTCTCCGGCTGTTTTATTTGATAGAGGAAAAAGAGCAATTTTTCAAATTTATATTTCAGGAAAATTTTCTCTAAAGAAATGAGACTTATACAGGCCCTTTGCAGCCTTCCATTTCTATGTCCCTGTGCACCAGTGAAACAAAATTTGAAAAAAGGGAGAAGGAAGAGTCCATCAGGAGATAAATTCTTTGTGTAGCACTAATTTTCAATACCACACATGACATTTTTGACTGTAGATTAATTGAAGAGACCTTCTGTCAAAACTTTCCCTTCATTTTATGAGCATGTAATCTTCACTTTATACTAATGCACTCTGTGGAAAATGTGAATGTTGTTCCTGGAAAGTGAGCTACGACCTCTTTCCACATTGTATATAAATCTGGAGACCGTAATCAGATGCAGAAGCAATGCATATCTCCAGACTCTGAAGCTTCTACCTTCCCCTATAAATCTTTCAGATGGACAGCAAGTGGGTTTATACTAATCCTGCCAGATTAATAGCCCAATCTGATGATACGTATTTAGGTAATGTTTACTTCAATTTCTGCATGACCTGGCTAAGCAAAAATGTGCCTCCAATAAATATAGCTGGCTTGGGACATATTCAATCAGTACAAACACCAGATGCATCACCAAGAGCTTTGGGATATTTGTTTTTAGCATATGACCAAGATATGATGCATCTTTGAAACACTTCCTACTTCACTTAATAATAATGTTCAGCTTTTTTGGTCTTGCCAGAAGCTATCCTGGACAACATAAAGAGAAACTTTCCTTTTCAGACAGTGTCAAACTATTCAGGCTTTTTTTTTTCCTTTTTAAAACAGCTTTTTCCCCCTCTATTTCCATACCTATGGAAATGATAATAATTACTCTAGAACATCTTGCTAACAGGCTGAAATTCTTCACCTTTTAAGAAAAATGTGATTTTTTTTTTTTTGCTCAGCTCAAGGGGCTGGACTGTAACTACCTTATTATAAGATAAGAGATTTAGTTTTCTATTTATTACATGCCTAAGTACCTGCCTGGCCACTGCTCCCATGCCATTACAGGAGAAGTGTAGCCAAGGAAGTGTAGGCCAAACTATGAAGCCATCCCTCTGCCCAGCACTCAAAGCTGCTGGCTGGTCTTGAGAGGAGAATTCTGCAAGAGAAGAGATGTGTCTGAATCACCAGCTTTCCTGCAAAACACTTTGAAGCTTTAAATCAATGTGTAAGTGTTTGGAAGTAGTGAAAGACATTCCTGGAATATGGGCATGGCTCCTTGTTCCAGGCAAACTGACTTGTTTTCACTTGTGATGTCCCAGTGGAAAACCTCTTGCAGCATCTCTAGCTAAGCCAATCCCACACACGTCAAGGCTGAATCCTATCAGTGATAAAGCTTCCACTTCCACACAAACTCCTTTGGAGGAGCTGTATCAGGGTAGATGGCAAAAAGAATTATGTAAAATGGCCCATGAAAACCACGTACATTTTTGTTACTACAGTCATTCATCATCTCAAGAGTGAGGACCCTGCAAACTCTATAAATACTGTCAGAAAGGCAAATGAAGTGAGTGATAGCTGTTGGAAAGCTCCAAATCTGTATAATTTCATGGATATGTAGCTCACTACAGACTGAAAATACGAACTCCAAGCCAGTCCAAGGTGCAAAGAAGCCCCAAAACCAGAATCAAAACCAGACCAGAATCAAAAAACATATGCAGACTCTTATCAGTTTTGAGTGCCAGAAAAAAGAGAAAGTCTAACCCACTATAATCAACAGCTGAAAGTAAAGAAGGAAGTCAAAGGATTAATGACGGAGCAGAAATTTTCTGAGTCAGTACAGGAAGTCCTTTGCCATGAGGCCCAGCTTTCAACCAAAATGAATCCAAGCACAGCTAGAAGGTAACTCAAAGCCACCCCAGAAACAGTTAGGTAATGAGACATTTGGACTAAGGTAGCTCCATTTGCCAGCTTGACTCCCATTAGGGGTTTCCAATGGAAGTGATGGGAGGAAAAAATCATTTCAATACTGATGCCTATAAAGAACCAAAACTGTCCCTTGGCAAAGCTCCCCAGAGAAGAATCATACCTGTAAGAAGCCATGGCTTCAGACTAATTATGAATTGACAGATTGACACTGAAACTCCAGCCTGCTTTATTACAATTTCTTGCTAGAAGCTCAGCCTCCACTGCGGGTTTGAATAAGTCGGAAACAGCCCTTCTGCCTTATTCTGGGCCTCTCTCTGCTCTCTCTGGGCTGGACGACTCACCACAGAAGAGAAAGAGTTGTGAAAGTCCCACAGGAGAAGTGACACTATTGCTGGGCCATAGAAACGGCCAAGTTAAAATAAATACATCAGAAACCAAGGAACATCTTGCTGGCCTGGACTACCGGAAGGCAGAGGGTGGAAAAGCAAGAAGAAGAAAGTGAGAATGAAGACAGGGAGAAGACTCAAGTTCTACCCCAGAAGCTGGAAAGTATAGAACAGGAGGCCAATGAGAACTTCTGGGCAGGGCTGAAAAACAAGTGAAAGTGAGAGCTTCTCTCATCTCTGAGAATGCAGCCAAAAAATCAGATATTTACAGTAAAAGAAGAAGAAGGAAACAAAAAAAAAAAGAACAAGAAAATCCCCTCAAAACTGGCAGCAAAGAACTATCCACACTCTTGGCTCCATGTAATGCTGGGTGGAAGGGGTAAGAAAGAAACAGGGGGCAAACTGCAGCTTGGAGCCAAAACATTTCCCTTCTGCATGCTCCTGGCTCAGTTCAGCCCTTTGTGACTCTCAATTTCAACCCCTTATGCACTCCCCTATAATCATCATAATATGTGGCTGCTTGCTTGCTCAGTGTATTCAACTTCCTCACAGCAAGCCAAGCTCAGCCCAGCCACTAGCATTTATTTCTGGATTTTAACCAGGCCTGCCTAAAACCAAACAAGACTCAGTGTGGTTTGCCATATTCACTGGGAGAGAATAAAAGGAATTGCGCTCAAACACCAGGGTTTGTGGCCAAGTTCACCTCATGCTGCTGATGGTGATATCACCATTATTTCACTTCGCTTTAGTACTTTTAAAAGTGCTGTGGAAAAAGGGAGGATTTCAGCTCTGTTTCTGGGCTTTGAGGGAAATGCAAGTGATCCTAACAAAATGGACATAACTGACTGTTGCCCTTTCATTAAAAGGAAAAACCCTTTATTAGTCAAAAGTCAAATTATTGTTAGAAACCCGTAATGACTAAATAAAAACAGCCAACAGAATGTGAGTAGGGCAGACATCAACTGGGAGATGGAGCAGCCTTTGAGACAAAACAGTTCCAACTCTGCCTAAAATAACATTTTTCAAGAGCTGGCCCCACTGTGCTTGGTGTGGGACACCAAGCCAGGTCCCACAGTCCCAATCAGTGGTGCTCGTGACGCCGACTCAGACTTCCAGAGCTGTCCTGAGAGTTCCCAGAGGTGCTGCAGAACTCCCTGTTAGGGGCATCAGGATGGGGTAGCCAAAGTATTTAGGGCAACGTGGGTAGGATTCAGGCATCTATGAAAGTCTCTGCCAAACGTGTCAAAATGTGATGAAGAACAGGTTTTCAGCTCTCTGAAGCTGGTGCTGCCCACCTGGAAGCTTCACCTGGGAATGAGGGACTGTCCCATGCCACCTGCCCACCAATTCCCACTGTCGTGGGTCTAATGAGAGTTCTCATTTTTGTTGATGTTTTGGCAACAGGAAGCATGTCAGGATCTCAATTTCTGTTCTTCAATCTCTAGTATGTGATGTAAACACCTCATTGAAAGTCAGGAAAACAAACAAACAACCTGAAAGCCCCAGGAGAACTCCTCTACCCAGGAAAGAATGGAAATCTCTTCCCCCTTGCCCTCCAAATCTGCTCCCCTGATTTTGCAGGGAGTGGCTCATGAGGGTTAAATGCTTGGGGCTGACAGTACTGCAGACTCTAATGCAAAACAAGAGCTGTGGCTGCAAACTTCTCCTCACTGGCAAACTACAACAATTTGGGTAGACCAAACTAAATCTCCTAATCCATGGACAGCTAGAGAAAGGAAATGCATTTTTCTGTGTTGATGACACCGAACAATTCGTTGGGAAGGACTAGGGAGGAGGGAGAAGAGAAGAATTTCCATTGATAGTGCCAGAGATGCAGTTAATGTCCTGTCATGGAGCATTTATACTCGATGAAATTCATTCCTGTGCTGTAGCCGGCATGGAGTCACATCTCCCTGAAGTTGCAGCTAACGGGCAGAAGGAATGGATTTCATTTCAAGAGCCATGTTCCGGATTCCTGGACGAGACACTCAGCAGTGAATGAAGCACTGTGCAGCACAGCCTCAGCAGCCTTGAAGTGAATTTTGCTGTGACCTAACAAAAACCACAGACTTGAAATTGTGATGATTCAGAAATTTTCAACTCGCAGCAGGGGTTCTTGCAAAATATTTGGGAACTGCAGGAAGCGTTTAATGGTCTCCCTGTGTCAAGGAGAGGAATCCTGACCTTTTCTCTTCATGGTTCTTGTTCCTTATAAGCAATAATTGGATAGAAGGATATAATTAAGCCCAAGTGGCCTTTTTTTTCTAAGGTTGCTTATAGAATAACAAGTGACTTGGATTGGTCCTTTTTGTACTGATTCATCCTCTCTTTGCTGTTGGAATGTGCTGAAGAATGGCTACAGGGACAGACCATGCTCCCAGTCACACGGATGGCTTCCCTGCAAGTGTGTGCAGTAAAGGAAATCAAGTGGAGAGGTTTATCTGCAGAGCAATACAATGGAGCAACAAAAGTCAGGAGAACCTTATAAGGGTATGTGCCTTTCTTAGCCAAGAGTCAAAAAGGTAGGATTTCAGTAGGAAAAAAAATTTGAATAGACCAAGAACATGAATCAGAATACCAATGGCTAAAGCAGAGGTTTGGGACATTCCTAATCCTTATTTGGATGCAGAACTCATGAACGGGTGGTTTATAAATCCAAACTGATGTCATCTGAAGGAAGACTTCAGGTGAATCTTCCTTTCATTTCCTGTTAGCTTGAGGGACAAACTGATAGAGGGACAGACAAAAGAGCTACATCCCTTTCGTGAAATAAGTAAGAGACATCTCACAAAATTTAACAGCATGCAATATAATAATTACTACATGCTGGTATTGTAATTACTGTCAGAGATTCCTTTAAAAAAGAAACCAGGCCGTTCCAAATCATCTTGAAATACTACTTATAAGACTATTTCTGCTGGCTTGTAAATGATGGCTATGCAAGAAACTAATTTGAGCATCACTGGAAATTATAATTTTGTTTTGTGTGCTTCCAGTAATGTTTTCTCAAACAAGGATCTTACATTTGTCCCTGTATTTGTGTAACTAATTCTGTGGAAAGCATTAGCACAGTCACACGCTTGCTGACACTGTCTTATTCAAATTTCAGACAATACAATTTTCAGTTTGTGTAAATACTTATACTGCCCTGAAGACCTAAGTGCAGTGCAAAATTACATGAACTGGACTTAAAGTAGACAGAAATGAAGTCAATGTCAATAATTTAACCTTCATGGGAACTATACCTGATACATGAACCTTTTATATGCCACTTGCAAATAATTGCTAAAAGCAGATATTCCTTTCTCATGTTTGCTTATTCCACTACATCCTGTTCCTTGGGTACTTAGCTCTTACATTTAGCAGATTTCCCTGAACAAATTTTATGTATCATAACCCTGCTGTCCTTGAAGACTTCTCATAACCCCTTCCTTTTCCATGCCAATTGAGCTTAATTAGCAGCTTGTATCAGCAGCAGGATGTGTTCACACATTCATTGGCTCTATACTGAGTAACTGGAAAAATGACCTCAAATTGCCTCCTCATTGCATGTATGGATGGAAATTCCTCTTTCCCACTGATTTCCACTCCGTAATTCCTCCTTTGGAACAAGCTAGGTAAAGTACATCCAACGCTCAAACAGCAGCATTTTCTGACAATGTGCTTTTCACCTGGCTTTTATCAGAGAATTCCAGACATAAGGTGGAATGTGAGATGGAATTTGAGGATGACACTTCATATCTTAGGTCTCGGAAAAGCAGGAACAGTTTCTGAAAGCAGGTTCTCATTTCAAGAAACTGGATATTTGCTGGTTCATGATGCTGTGTCCCACTTCAAAAGCTAATACTCTCCCTTGCTGTGGCCACCTTAGTTCTGTGAATATTATGAGGGATAATGTGTGTCTGGTGACTCAAAAAAAACAGATAAAAAAAAAAAAGGCAGTGCAGTGGATCTAAAAATAAAAATTAGGAAAGGTGGGAATTAGCTCACCACAGCTCACCTCAATTGCCAGGTCAGGTTTCAATTTCCAGTAAGTTTTCAGCAGAATAGTGTGTGTAAATGTATCTGTGGGCACTCCTGAAAATTCCTTTTTCAGGGGAAAAGAAATTTCCTTGAAAACAGATACCTGACATCACAAGTCCGTGTTTTCCTGGAACAGAGCACGCGCTGGATCAGTACCCTGCCTGCTGACATAGCCTTCATCCCAGGAGTGATATTACTGCTTGCACGTCAGTAAAGAGAACACAGTGGCTTGCAGGAAGTGGAACCAGAGCGTGGTGCTCAACATGCTGAAGAACTCTAATGGAAAGCTGTGGATGTTCACCTTGAAGATGTCTGGAAACACTGTAGGCTACTTCACACTCACGTTTGTCTGAAGAGTTGCTTTTATACATCAGGAACTGCAGCAGACTTTTTAGGTTAACAATCCCCTTGCCAAGACAAAATATGTGTGAGAAGCATGAAACACAACCTCCCTGTATGGTCTGAACTTGGGTGCTGGTCCAGGCACTGTACCAGAATGGGGCATGCACTGTGCTTTGTTCACTGGCAGCCTGAGAGCCACACTTACTGTACACACTCTCTGCTTTGCAGTATTCCTTCAAACTAGCGAAAAGAAACCCCCCCCAGAGGAGCAGAGATGCCCATGGGAAGAAGACAGATGGAAGAGGTTGACAAAATTTGTGTACAGCAAGGTTACATTAGGGCATCACATTGAAGAACCCTTCTACTTAATAAAGGTTCAACACCTACTATTTCTTTCCTTTTTTTTTTTTTTTTTTTTTTTTTTTTTTTTTTTTTTGTTCTCAGAGTTGATTTTGGACAGCAAGAAATAAAGTCAGACAAAGAGGGTGTTAAATTTATTTTTAATGGAATGCAATGACACCGATTTTTCCAAGTGAGGTGTGAAAGCTCTTAACCTTGAGTTCCCAGCAGTAGATAAAACATCACTCAGGGTTGCTATTTCCAACCCGTATGTTACACCTCACCTTCTCCTCTGTGCAGAACATTACTCCTCCTGAACGGAGCAGTATCCGCTTACAGGCAGCGCTGCTCCACGGGAAAAAAGAAAAGTTTTCCTCTCCCCTCAAAAAAAGCCATTTTGTTCAGCCAGATGTTCTACAAAATGGCACGGNATATAGCGCCCGGCAGCGGCGCCGTGCCGTCCGTCGGGCTGTCCGTGCCGAGCTGTGCCGAGCCCAGCCGTGCCAGGATGCCGGGCCGCACCGTGTGGCGGCTGGCGCTGCTCGCCCTCTGCCCGGG
>VXBC01002306.1:336898-411534 GCA_013399945.1 Ploceus nigricollis
TCGCCCGTAGCCGCCCCTCGGCTCGGCGGACCCGCACACGTGTGCGCCCCGCGCCCCTTCCCTCCCGGCTGCTGCCCTCGGTAACGCCGAACTTTGCATTCTTTTCCCCCTCTGCATCCCCATTCCTCCTCCTCTCCCCCCAGAGACCTGCTATGACAATGGACGGTACTATCAGATAAACCAACAGTGGGAGCGCACTTACCTGGGAAACACTCTGGTCTGTACCTGCTACGGTGGGAGCCGAGGGTTCAACTGCGAGAGCAAGCCCGAACGTAAGTTGGTGGCCCCTTTTGTCTGCGTCGAGACCCCAGCGCGGCTTTTGGTGCCGAGTGAGCCAAGCCTTGTACGAGTTAGGGCTGGCAGCCCAAGTTTTCCACTGAAGTTTGGTACTTGGGGTCAGTAATGGGATCTACACTCAATTACACTGAAGATCTGGCTTGGGATTTTAAGAAATGCTTTTCATTAGCGATGGGCCTGCCACCAGAACCCTGAGCCAAACATCACTCATCTCTCTGGAGGATTGGATCTAAACATTAATTTTGGAGCCAACCTCTTCTTTATAATGAACTGAACTGACTCCTGGACTCGCACGGGGAAGTTCAAATCTGGAGTCACTTTGCAGCTCTGGCTCTGCTCTGTTTGATTGCTTCACCCCAACTTTTCATAGCTGTGCAGTGTCGTCAGCTTGTTTAAAAATATTTCAACTTACAACTTTCCACAGCGTCCCGGCCGTGCTGTGAGCTTTCTATAATTGAGTGTAAAATGAGATTGTTTAGTCTGTGCAGAAAAAAGTTTAGGGAACAGAAAGAAGTTTAAATGCAAATGCAGGTCTGCTGGAGGATGCATATCTCCAGGATTTGGTGTAGTTCAGTTTATCAGATGCAATCTATCTCTATTTATTGGTCTGAAGCCACTGGTTTGCCATAATTCCTTTATGTTGCTCTGGAGATAGAAGAGATGAAAAACTGGTTGCTGGCTGACAGTGTTCATGTAAGACAGATGTGAGCATCTCGGCCATCTGTTCTGCAAGGTTTGTGGGCTGCCTGCCTCACGACTGGAGTATTTTAAGGAGTACTCAGTCCCCTTACCCCATAAAAGAGGGTTCAGTCTACTTTTCCTTCCCCTGCAGAGATTCCCAAGTTTTACAGTTTCGAAATCCAGTAGGAAATTTTCCTTATGACACAATGAACTTTATCTGCCCAGCAGTGAAGAAAGTTGTTCTGCTTCACATCTTGAGTTTGGTGGCAGCACTGATGTTCTGTAATCACTTACCGATGCATGAGTATGAGCAATACACAAGTAGTGAACTTTGCTGTTGACTTTGGTGGGACTGCTGCAGAATTTGGGATTAATCTACTCAGTTTTTGCTAAGTCAGAGCGAGGAGGATTAGCATGACAAAGCACACAGTTTCCAGGGGTTGTTTGTTCCCTCCTGTCTTCTCTGCTGTTGGCTTCGAACAGCTGGGATTGATGCTTTCAGGCATGCCTGCCATGTGCAACTTTTGATTCCCTGAGGGAGGGAAGAAGAGGTTATTGAGGTTGTTGAGTATCATGGGGGCCTTGAGGGGGCAAATTTCACCCAACTTCCTCTCTGCTGTTTTGTCCCATGAGGAAAGAGGAGACTGATAGGCATTCTTTCCCAGGAAAAAAGGAGTATCTGTGTGAGGAAGCAAGGAATGCGTTTCTGTTGACTGTACTTGTTACTGGTGTGGTTACATGAAGCTGATTATTAAATTTTTTTTTCTCCCTCACAGCTGAAGAGACCTGCTTTGACAAATACACTGGATCCACTTACCGGGTCGGGGAGACCTATGAGCGCCCCAAGGACTCCATGATCTGGGACTGTACTTGCATTGGAGCTGGACGTGGGAGAATCAGCTGCACCATTGCCAGTATGTAACCAAGAGCCTCTTCCTAGAGCTATTGTTCCTTAGTGTCATATTTTCCAGAGCAATTTACACACTATTCCCAGTGCCTGTTAGCTACAGTTGCATGGGGTTTAGTCCAAAGCCCACTAAAGCTTTGAAATTAAAAGTCCTTGCCCCATGTACATACATTTGCACAACCAAACTCCTCTTTTGTTTGAAAAGTCAAGTGCTATGTGAGAAAACATAGGCCAAAAATTACTGTTAGTGTCCAGCCATACAGGCTAGTAAGTTATTATGTGCAAGAGTGTGTTACATCTTCACAAGTGCAAATATAAAAGTAGTTTTTTGACTGGAGAAAAAGTCTGCTCTGCAGCTGATGGGTCAAAATAACACTGTCAGCACTAATGGGACTACTCAGAATAAATGATAATAAATGAATGCCACCTGAGAGCCAGTCCTTCATCCTCCAAAAACGTCATTGAACACTTGTCTCTGAGGGAGCTGGGATTTGATATCCAGACAGCAGCTTAACATGTTCCTGCAACACCTTTTTCACTAGCCTGACCCATACTTTCCTCTTGCTCTTCCCTCTCTTCCCTTGGTCCTTTCTCCCCAGCTCCTGTTTCACGTCTCAGTCTGGAAATCCTTTCCTTATTGAGTCACTGAATTGTTCACAATTTCCCCTTAGTTCATAATTGGACTTTCTGTGAGCACAGAGGAAGATTGCTGTGTGTCAGGATTTTTAGACTGAGATTTCAAAGTCTCTGAGGTACTTTTTGAGAAAAGTCTTGCTGTTAAAAGTATCTAGTGTCTTGCTTAAGACACACATGCAGACCCTGGTAGTGTTGCCACAGAGGACTCGGAAACCAGCCATCATTGTAGCATGGGAAAAAAATAATGCATTAAATCTAACAAGTAAAGCTGGAGCCCTTCTGAATTTAATGGCACTTTATTGGGCAGGGATGATAAGTGTTGTAAGAAAAAGAGTCAGTAAGGAAATTGCGAGTGTAAGAGCAGCCTTGTTTCCTCATCATCAGCCTGGTTTAGAGCTCACTGGAGAGTCTCACTGACTGCAACTGGCTTTGAATCAATCTTCAGAGCTCTGAGATTCCCTGCTTTCACAAATGAGCCCACAAAACATTTTACTGGCTCTTAATAAATGATGGGATGTAGGTGGTTTTTTTTATATTTTTTTTTCTTGGATTCTTCCAAAGAAACAAACCCTGTGTTTGCAAACTGCCCTGCACTGTGCTGCCCTCCCTCAGCCTGGGCTGCCGCAGAGCTGTGGGGCACTGAGGAATCTGTCTTTCCAGGGCAGGCTTTCCAAACCCCAAAAGAGGTCTGATTTCCCACTGGGCTGTCACACCAAGCACCTCTTTATCCCCCACGTGCTGTCCTGGCCACCATGCCCCTCATGAATGGCCACAGAGAAGCCCAAGTGGCGTTGCCTCAGACAAGATGGAGGCAAACCCTCTCTTGCCAGCCCTCACCCTGGGAGCAGCGTCTGAGGGAGAAACAGGGCCTCATCACTCCCTGGCATTCCCTTTTCACCAGCCAGACTTTGGCTGGGGTTTGGAACACAGAGAAGTTAGCTGAGGGATGAGGACAGGACCTGGGAAGTGCAGAAAAGGGTGGGTGCCAGTGGGAAATGGGCGCCATTTTGTAGAGTGATGTCCCCCCTCATTCTCCTCAATGTCCCCCCTCCTTCTTGCTGCCCCTTACCCCAGCTGACCCCCTTTGCCCCTGGCCAGATGGCCCTTACCTTCTTGCCACCATGCTGTCACTGGTGTGTCCCTCACCTCAGCTCCCCTGTCTGCCACCACAGATCGCTGCCATGAGGGCGGCCAGTCCTACAAGATCGGCGATACATGGCGCCGGCCCCACGAAACGGGCGGCTACATGCTGGAGTGTGTGTGCCTGGGCAACGGCAAGGGCGAGTGGACCTGCAAGCCTGTGGGTAAGTGGCTCCTTCTCCCTCAGCTCAGTCAGGGCGTGTGGGCCCTTTCTCCTCATCCTCCCTGAGGTGTCCCCCGTGTGGGAATGCCCTGAGTGGGCTCTGATCCACTTTCCCCTCACAGCCGAGCGATGCTACGACAACACGGCCGGGACATCCTACGTGGTGGGGGAGACCTGGGAGAAGCCCTACCAGGGCTGGATGATGGTGGACTGCACCTGCCTCGGTGAGGGCAGCGGCCGCATCACCTGCACCTCCAGAAGTAAGTGCCAGTCTGGCAGCTGCCGGCTGCTCTGCTTTATTTAGTTTACTGGTTTTTTTATTTTCTTACTTATTTTTCATCCTGCATGGGAAAGGAAAGTTATTTCTTCGTCTGCCCTGTGCAAGTAACAGTAGTTTGAGAGGGATGGCTGTCCCTTGAGAAGTGGCGGGAAGCAGAAGAGGGGAGAGAGGCCTGTGTGGTGCCCCAGTCACCATTTGCAGTCTGGGAACACTCCCCAGAGCTGGTCATCAGTGCTGGGGACAAGAGTGCCTGGATTACTTGGGGACTTAATCTCATGGAGAGAGGAAGGTTTAAGGAATCTGTATGTCAGCTGAGCAGCCACAGCCAGGCATCTCCCAGGAAGTCAGGGAAATGGCTTGGCCCACAAAATGGCAGAGCATTTAGCCTAGGACATCCATTTCTGTGCTTTTGAGGAGCCTTCTGAGGGACAACTGAGTGATTTTTAAGTTAAATACCCTTTCCAACAGCAGGATCTACAAGATTAAAATATTTTCTTACTTTTTTTCTCTCTATTACTGTTTAATTTATGTGCTAGCTAAACCAGGGTTTGTTTTGCCTGCTCTGCCATCTCGCCTATCACTTTTCCCATCCCATTTCCCGCTCCAGCAGCACGGGTGATTTTTTTAAAAAAGTTTTTGCATCATTGAGGGACATTACCGTAAATACTCAATTTTATTTGTATTTGCAGAGCAAACAGGACTTTTAAAGCCCAAAATCTTGCTTGTTTATTGACCTTCTTGTCCAGTCCTGTTAGCTCTATCACAGAGCTTGCTTCTGTCTCGGGTTTATATCAGTTACCTCAAGAAAATTTAACTTTGTACCTTACGCCTTGGTTATGCAAGGTTTGAGAAAATCTTCTGTAGCCTTTCAATTGCCTCATATTCAGTTGCCTTGGGGCACACAAATAATGGATTTTTGCTGATATAAACAGCAGACCTGATGATATAAACAGCAGTAAAGAGTAAGACACTAAGGAGGGTTGAGATTAAAATGGAAGATCTGGAGAGACTTGGTCAAGAAATAAGCTATAAAAATCAACCCAGCCTTGACAATATTAAGTCTGTTAAAGACATGTGGGGAAAAATCATTAGCTGTCAAATGGGAATGAATAAAACAGAATGTGTTGTTTGTGAATTTTGGAGGACTTGTTATTACTAATAAAATGCATTTGGCAGTAGCTTTCTTTCCATAACTCAGGTCTGTGCTGTTGTATCATGGGGGAAATTGCAATATAAGGAGCTGTTCATTTTTCATTTTGTTTTCCAATTACATTTGAATAGAGAAATTCAAATTTATGTATATAAAATGATACCTCTACCCCACAAAATGGCATTACACTTCAAGTGTGTGCTGCTCTTATATATCTTTTATGGCCAGCATTTCCCAGAATCACAGCTGGTTGCTTCAGTGACATTTCAGCTTTTCATTGAGAAGTGTGTCCGTTAGACACATTTTTTTCACATTTGCAGAATTGCATGATGAATACCTCACCAGTTTACCATACTTCTGGCAAATGCTCAATTTCTGGTCATTCTAGCAGTGTGAATCAGTAACATGTTTTCTACATTCACATTCTGTCCCATGTGCTCTCTCAGTGGCAATCTGGCTTAATGCATATGTCCTTCCACAGTTCTTCATAAATCCATGTTCATTGATCCGTGATTATATTTGAGCCACTGTATCAAGTTTCCCTTGAATAAGAAGATAAAATGTTGTAATGGAAGAAGAACTAGTTAATCCATGTGGATCTGGCATCCAGACAAAAGTAGTTTGTTGTGCTGTCCTTTGAACCCATTTGCTCAATTCATTGGGGGCTGTGGGTTATTAAAGAGATTTAGAAAGTCTGGTACTCCTGGTATTACTTGAGCAGCTTGTATTAACTTCACTGCAGCTTCATGCAGGCTTCTTTTGAAAAAAACGGGATTTTACTTGTTGCCCTCCAACAGGTTTTAGTCCCTTCCAGATGAGAGAGAGCCCTGAACTTGAACTGTGCCCTGTGTATAGTATGAAATGACCAAGCTGCAAAGACTCTCGGTTTTTTCTTAGAAGAAAAAAAAGGGTCATTAAAACAAGTTTAGCTTTAGAGGTGTGTGCTAGACAGAATACGGTTAGAATGGCTTTAAAAAGTAGCTCATTTTGACAATGGCTGCAAAGTGAAAGCACAGTTCTGGAAGTGAATGGAAATCTAAAGCACCAGGATTTTGGGATGCTCTCAGCCTGTGCAGTTTAGTGCAGGCTTTAGTGCATATATTTTTACTGCAATTTAGGAATTGCAGTATTGAGCTCCAGAGAATGAGATGGGCCTTTAAATTCAGACTTTGAAGGATGAGCTTGTTTTGAATGAGTTGGTGGTCGAGTGCTGGAAACTGCCCAGTGAAGGCACCCAGTGCAGACCCAGCTGAGAGTCACATTCCTCACACAGATCGCTGCAATGACCATGACACCAAGACTTCCTACAGGATTGGAGACACCTGGAGCAAGAAGGACAACCGTGGGAACTTGCTGCAGTGTGTCTGCACCGGGAACGGCAGGGGCGAATGGAAGTGTGAGAGGCACACGTCCCTTACCAGCACTGGTAAGTGAGACATGGTGGCATGGAACATAGGGAAGGGGAAGAGGAATGGCATGTTTTGACATGCTAGGACTTGGAGTTGAGTTGTTCCGTCCTAATTCAAGTATTTCAGAGTCTTGTCTGGGAAAGATCAGCAGCAAAGAGGGTCAGAGTTCAGAAGATGCTCCTTGTTTGTGCGTGTGGAGATAAGATTAATTGGTACCTTGTTTTCATGCACAAATGGGGCTGGCACATGCAGGTGGGATTGCCTGCACAATCACAGGGCAGTAAATCACAGCGAGGGCCCTCCATCCACAGGAGCTATCTTTGTCTTGGGAGCATGGCACTCCAAGTTAATGTTTGAACTTTATGTATTCGCCTCAGGGTAACTTTCTTGAAGTGTCCCTTATTTAAACCCCACTGAGACCATCTGGTTTCTTTGACATGATAAATACAGCTACTAATGGCTGAGCTTTAAAAACCCAAAAATGTCAAGGAATGTATACAATGCTGTTTAATATGTGTACATGACATAGCTTGTAATTTCAGTATGAAATATTGCCTAGTTTACGGGTAGCATATTTTTTGTGCCCAAGGTTGAAATCTTCAGCTCCTAAATTCTTTTTTTTTGTCATTTTAAGGATCTAGGTTTCTTATCAGTGAGTGCAATGTAGAACTTCTGTTTTCCTGCAGTGCCTGCACTAAATTTTTCTTGGTAAATGACCTTTAACTGTTTGGTGCCATCAGGTTAACTTAAAACTCTCAGAAGGTCTAAACTTCAAAATGAGTAACACTTTGAGGATGCCAGTATTTTCAAGGGTTTGCATTATTGCTTCCCCTGTTTTAGCAGAGCTGAATTTGTGGGGTTTCCTGTGGGAATCATTAGCAAAAATTTATATGATGTAGACAACAACAAGCCTCTTTGTCTCTCAGTATTATTCCAAATGAAAATGTGCTAAAAGCTTTGATTCAAAATTTAAAAATTGCTGAGTAAAAGAATACATTTTAAGTTTATTCTTCTTGTTTATCAATGAAAAATTCAAAATTAATCCTTTTTGCCTTATCTCCCTACTTCCTTGGTAATTTTTATTCTCTTGTCACTGATCTTGATTTTTCTATTCTACATTTCCTCCAACTAATTTTTTTCCCCAAAAAATTGTTTTCTAAACAATTGTATGAAAAAGAGTTTCTAAATGCTTTCTAAATCCACTCTACAGGGTTGGAAGCCAGAGGCTGTCATTAACAGAAAGGGGGAATCGTTCTTCTAATTTTGAAATTTGCTAAGTGCAATAATTAAGCCGCGTCTCGGGAAGCTTAAGAGCGTCCTGCCTTCTGTCTGATGGAGTGCCTGAGGTTTTATTATCTCAGCACTTAACAGCAGCCTTCTGTTGCTGAGCTTTGCGTGCCACATGTCCCTTCTGTCCCACGTTGTGCTGCAGGCCCTGGCTCCCCCAGCATCACGAACGTGCAGACGGCGCTGTACCAGCCCCAGCCGCAGCAGCCCCAGCCCCAGCCCTACGGGCAGTGCATCACTGACAACGGCGTCGTCTACTCGGTGGGCATGCAGTGGCTCAAGACACAGGGCAGCCAGCAAATGCTGTGCACCTGCCTGGGCAACGGAGTCAGCTGCCAGGAGATAGGTATGAGTTGGTGTGAGGTCTCTAGGACTGTCCTGTGGCTTAATTTCTAAGTAGAACCCTTCGTGTGCGTGTCAGAAATGACCTCTGAAGAAGACATACTGGAGAAAGGTGCAAGGTGGGGATGAAATGGTTTGATTATTTGAAACTTTGTTGTTTAGAGCAGGAATGTCTCCCAGTGAGCTATTTATAACCTGCTGAGGGGAAACAGTGCCCTTGGGGAGCAGCATTAATAACTTTATTCAAATGGAGCTGCAATAACATATGTTTGGAAAAGAATGTGAAAGAATGCCACAGCTATGGAGCTGTCTGTTGGTGTGTTTTGGCCCGGCTCCATGGCAGTCAGTGTGGGTTCCCAGCAGCCAGCGACTTGGCCCGGAGGGGCTGTTGCTGTTTTAGAGCCCTGAAATTTGGGGATTGCTTTAAACTGCAGTCTAATGCTGTGATTTTCTTTTTGAAGCCGTGACCCAAACGTATGGTGGCAATTCTGATGGAGAGCCCTGTGTCCTGCCTTTCACCTACGATGGAAGGACTTTCTATTCCTGCACCACCGAAGGCCGCACGGATGGGCACTTCTGGTGCAGCACCACTTCCAACTTCGAGCAGGACAGGAGATACTCCTTCTGTACCGAGCAGAACGGTGAGCTCTTCTCACAGGGTCTTCACATGCATGTGGCCCTGGTGGGGGGGTGGAGGAAGGAGCAGAGGACACAGGAACAGGCTGCCTGACGGATTCCAGCAGCCTGGAAGGACTCAAGGCAGCAAGGCAGTGCTGTGGATGGAGGGCTGCCTGATGACAGAGCGCTTGTATGCTCTTGGCATCTTTGGTGGGTGCTACAGATGTACCCTTTGAGTGCTGTTCTCTGAGCTGAACTTAGAATGGGAGTACCTGGTTATGGTGGAGGTTTGGCCCAAAGGATGCTTGCTTATCTTTGGCTTTGCTCGGGTGAGTTGCTTCAAGCAATACCCATATTAGGCTGCAAAGAGGAGGATGTCCATGGAGTACAGTTTGTGCAGTCCTGTCACTCCCTCCATCCTGGCTGTCTAGCCAGGCTGCCATATATAGCAGTGATCTTTATGTGATTTGTGGTCACTGATCAGGGGCTGGGGCATGACTAAGGCATCAGCATTCCCTCTTGTCTGTGGATGGTCAGTGTTCACAGCACAGATCTATCTACCTGTGTGGTTGCACTTCATGGAGTGCCTGTCAGACATCCATGGAGCAGTGTCCAGGCAGCTTCTTGGGATCTGACCTTGGAAAGAATATTTCATGTTCCCACATGAAAATACTGCTTCTTACACTGCATAGACACTTCCTTTAAAATTCTGTTCTACTTCGGTTGTTTTTTCCTGATAAAAGTCAAGCCTTTTTCTGCAGGGCATATAATAGTTTCTTTTTTAGAAAAACAAACCAACCCCCCAAAAAAACACCCAGACACTGTCCCTGTTCATGTAGATGTTCATGTTTAGAGAGGCTTCTTGTGATACACTGTGGAAAAGAGAAATGTGATATAGAGAAATCTCAGTAAATGTCTTGTTGTTCTCCAATATTTGTAAAGCAGAGTTGCTCAAGAGGTGATTAGTTCAGGTAGATTACAGCCCTCTTTCCACTGCTGCTTGCAAAACATGAAACTTCCAGCCTGCAGAGAGGTTTTGGCTTGTCCTGTTGCACATAACTGAGCTGTAACCCTTTCCTGAGGGTGAAGGCTTCCCTTAGAGCTGAAGGGCACCACTGGGAAATAGCTTCAGAGATAATACAGGTATGCTGAGAGCTGTGAGTTTATTTCATTCCTTAAGCCTTGGGAGAAGGCATCTGCAAAGCTGCTTGCCAAGCACAGTAAGCTTTGGTTTTCCCTGTTTCCTGGGAATTCCCATGGCTGGTTCTGCAGCTCATTCCAGAGCAAAGCTTGAACTGAACTGACCTCATGCAAAGCTAATGTTTCCACATCTGAATTAATTAAAGCCAAGAAAAGGGGCCTGTGGATTATATACAGGGCACACGTGGGAAAAAGCAGTGCTAGTGGTTTGTTTTCCTAGCTCTTCCATGCATGCTAAGAGAGAGTGCAGGCTGAATTTGCATCTGTTCTCTTTAATTTTTTGTACAGTTTTGGTCCAGACACGTGGTGGCAACTCCAATGGTGCTCTGTGCCACTTCCCCTTCCTGTACAACAACCGCAACTACACCGACTGTACTTCTGAGGGACGGAGGGACAACATGAAGTGGTGTGGAACCACTGAGAACTACGATGCTGACCAGAAGTTTGGGTTCTGCCCCATGGCTGGTAAGGCTGAGAGCCATAAAGGGGTTATGGAACACCTGTATGTGGTTCTTCGAGCTGGAAAGTGAAGACCTCTCTGTTGTTGGTCAGATACTGATGACTTCTAATGAGCTGAGTCTCAGCCCAAAGCCCTTTAAGGCATTTCTGAAGCTTTGTTTTGTCCTTTTTTCCCCCCATTGACTACCTCTAGCAGAGATCTAGGCAGTGCCACGAGAAGGCAATTTTCATTACTTCTTTGCTACAAGACAGTGGTAGGCATGCTCTTCAGCTGGTGCAAACTGGTGTGGGTCTGGTGGAGAACCTAAACTTGAGTGTGTGCCTAAAATTTCCTTGTTAAGATGCAGAAACCATTAGCTGGTATGAAGGGGCATTGCAAATGGTCTCAGCCCTCAAGATCTTGTCAATTCTGGCTTCATAAATAATCCTCTTGCTTTCTTCTCACCCAGCCCATGAAGAAATCTGCACAACCAATGATGGTGTCATGTACCGTGTTGGGGACCAGTGGGATAAGCAGCATGACATGGGCCACATGATGAGATGTACTTGTGTGGGAAATGGCCGTGGAGAATGGACCTGCATTGCCTATTCACAGCTCAGAGGTACTGATTTTCATGTTGATATCACCACTTCAGTCCAAGTGGGAGGTGGGAGAAATTGGTATTCTTTTCTGTCATTGTGGGCTTGAGCCCACACTTAAGAACTGCAGTTTACTCTTTGGAGTAGGAAGGGGATTAGAGGAGCTGTGAAGTTCTTGTCTTGTTTATGTACTGGAAAAGTATATTCCAGCCTTTACAGGCTCTGAAGCAGAAGCAAACCTTGATTGTCTTCATCGTGGTATCCCTCCCTCCTTTTGTCTACATTTAGGTATTGGCAGCACTGTGACTTCACATAGAGCTCAGTATAAGCACCTCCCCGCCTCAGGAACAGACAAAACTCCAGACTAGTCTGAAGTTTGAAAGCAGAGCTGTTATGCTTTATTGTTCTGCAGTGAAATTTTCAATTCCTCTGTGCTGGATTAGCCTTTTGCTGGCTAATCTATATGAAAAGCTGGCAGGAAAGCATGGAGATGACTCTTATTTATTTACTCATTTGTGTGAGTGGTCCAAGTGGAGAAGTACTTAAGCAACACCAAAAAAAGAAGACTTAAAAGCACAGACATTTGATCATCCTGCAGCTAGCTCACAGCATTGGCTTCATGTCTGGAAAAGGCAGGGGGGTTGCTGTCAAGAGGCCAAGAAAGGACTCTTTAACACCACTGCTGAAGTGGGATATAATTTATAGGGAAAGGCTCACTCAAGGGCTTTGGAAGGGGTTTTTTTATGTGTTCCCTTCAGCATGAAAGGCACTGCTCAAAGTTCTGGTCTGTGCAAGTCCTGTTTCCACTTACACAGCTAGTTCTCTGCAGTTCCATTCTGGAGCTGAAGTGGTCTTTCTTGCTGAGGAGAGGGTAGAGATACTTTGTTTTTTCAAAGGGCAAAGGTTATCTGAGTAGAGCTGTCTAAACACAGCAGCCAGACCTTGGCGCCTGCAGGAGAGTCTGAGCGCTCCTTGGTTTATCCAGATGCTGTGCCCATGGTGTGGGAAAATATGGGGAATAAAATCATGGGAATCATGGACTCACTTCCCCAAGGACAGCTGGTCCAGGATTGACTGTGGACCTGAACTTGGGTCTCTTGGGTGCCACTTAACAAAACAACTTGCTTCTGGGCTTGTTTTCATGTTTGTTTTGTCTTTCTGCTCCTTGCTGTGATTAGACTGGCTTTAGGAATTCTGGGCCAGTTCCCAGATGGACACTGAACCTAATAGAGTGATACCATTGTACTACAGCATGGAGTCTGGTTACTGTGTTATGAGGGAAGAGTAGACTGGTAGGCACCAGCAGCATCTTGTGTGTGTAAAAGGTTTGCCTCTGCCTTCAGATTACTACAGAGGGTAGCAGAGATACCCAGCAGAATAACATCACTAGGATGGCTGTACTTCTTCATTGTATCTTCATAAATTTGGAGCAGCCCTTTTCTCCTTGTGTAGTTGCAGTGATTTGAGGCTGAGGAGTTTCAGCCGAGATGTTCCTCAGAGGAGATTGTTGGAGAGTTAGTGTGGTGGTTTAGATTTTTGTTCACACGTGGAATCTGTCTGAAGGAACAACAAGGCAGTTCTGTAGCTGGATTGTGTCCTACAGACCTCTTTACTGCAAGTGTTGCTTATTTGTGCAGTGCTGACAGATGAACTAGGGAGCGGGGCTGTGTGTGCAGCACTGTGAGGGTCACAGATTACAGAAAGGAGGGCTCCTTTCTGGCTTGGATGGAGCTGGTCACAATCAGTCTGTGTGCTGATCTAGCAGAGGGAATGATGTTCCAGGCAGAGCTGTTCTGTCTCAATGCTTAGACCTATTGCTGATAAACTCTCCTCTCTCCCCCAGACCAGTGCATTGTGGATGGCATCACCTACGACGTGAACCAGACCTTCCACAAGCGCCATGATGAGGGGCACATGCTGAACTGCACCTGCTTTGGCCAGGGCCGGGGGAGATGGAAGTGTGATCCTGTTGGTGAGTCACTGGCTGTCCCCACTTGCCACACACCCTTTGTGACTCTCTACAAACTGGCTGTAGTATGGAGAAACTGGTGTGTGAGTTTGGGCCCAGTCTTTGTCCGCTTTCTGTCCTGAATTGTACAAAAGCAGAAATAGAAGCAGCACTGCATTTGCTGGAGGGTAAGTGAAAGGACATTTGTTAATTTAAGGACATATGCTTGGGTTATCACACCTGCCACAGAAGAACCACGACTGTGGCAAGCATATGTTGTAAAATGTAGCAGGTTGTGGTAGCAGGGCAGTTCACCTCAGGCTGTGGTGATTTGGCTGGATTCTGGTACCTCAGCTGTCAGCTTAGCAGGGCTCTCAGCCTGAACACTGACAAAACATGCAGCTGGGCCCTGATGCTAGGATCAGTTTTTGTGCCTTTCTCTATCCTAAAATCTTTGAGAGTTTTCTCCCTGAACTGAGGAAGGAGCACCAGCTTATATTAACTTACCTTGGACTGAATTGATTTTTTGGCTGCTCTTTGTTCTAGCAAAGAGAGAGCTCAGGATGAGAACACGTGTTAATAATGCTCTGGAGGTTAGCTAAAACCATCATAATTCTCTGCAGGAATGAGATTTCATGTCTTCTTCCTCCCCCCATTCCCTAGCAAACCTTGAATGGAAGATAAGACCTGGCTGTTTGGTTTGCAATTACTAAGTCCAAGAGAGCTTCAAACTATTGCCAGGAAAATCTATTAGAAATTGCTAGTTGTGAATCTCTGCTTTATTCACAGTAGTATCTGTACGTGTTTACTCAAGGAACACAGGTTGTAAAGCTCCTGAAAATTACTAGTTTGAAGGAAGGGGTGGGGGGTGATTTCAGCTATCTGTATAAATGCAATTAAAGTTTTAATTTTGTTTGCTCTCTCTAAACAAAGTTCTTATTTATCCAAGCAAACATAATGCTAGTTCTCACTGAAAATTTCCATGGAGCCAGGCATATATGCAGTTGTCAGAGTAGGAAGTGTGCTGAAGTGGTGTACTGTGCTGTATTTAACACTAGTTAAGCTGATTTCAGGATCTGATCTGTCCCCCTTTGGTTTATACAATGGAAAATCTGGAAAGATTCTGCTGAAAATAAAAGCATTCTGGGGACTATTAAAGCATAAACGAATTCTGAAGGCAGGAGGAATTTTTGCCTTTGATCTCTTTGAGAGCAGCATGGTTTAGCTTTGGATGAGAGATGAACTCAATTGGCCAGGGCAGAATTGAGCTCCAGGGTGGATGAAATTCTTTCTAGAAGGAACACCCTACTGAAATGCATCACAGCTGAATTAGCCCCCTAATATCCAACTTCATACATGCAGTGCTGTATTAAGAACCTTGAATTGAGACTCAAGTTCTGTTGCCACTTTGTGTACCTATATTTGCAAATAAACATTGGTGTTGCATTTCTTTGTGCCAAAGTCTTTTGGGACATTTTTGTAGATATTTCACTGTGGTTTCAGTAACACACAGTGGTGAACTGTCTCTCTTGTGCCTTCAGACCAGTGCCAGGACTCGGAAACCCGCACCTTCTACCAGATTGGAGACTCCTGGGAGAAGTATGTCCATGGGGTCAGATACCAGTGCTACTGCTATGGTCGTGGCATTGGAGAATGGCATTGCCAACCTCTGCAGACCTACCCAGGTAAGAAACCCAACAGAAAATGAACTCATCTGCTGAGTGAGACATGAGGAAGGCCAACTTTCCACCCCTCACCTGTTCAGGTTTCTGTACCGAACGCCGTTTGGTTTCCTTTTAAAACAGAGCAGATCCTCCTTGTCCCTTGGCAGACACAAGCAGGTGTCAGGGAGTTATAAAGAGGGGCTCAAGCTGTTTGCAGCTATTCCTGAGGCCAGGGTTAGTTCAGAGAACGACCCTCAGTGCACACAACAGCTTGGGTTTACATTGCCTGTTGGTATTTAGTGATATCACACGTGTAATCTTTAGCTTATATTTCCTGAAACTCAACACATGTAGTTCTTCCTTTTCCACTCATTACAGAAGCAAAAATCAGGGAACAAAATGTTTTTCCTGATCAGTGCCCCAAAGAAATTAAATATTTGGACTCTTGTTTGTCCAGGCAATTCCAGGAACTCTTTATAGGGATGGGCAATGCCTGTTTATTGGTTGTTCAGCTTCAGTTCCCCGAACAGAACATGAGGGGAACCTCTCTACTTTCCTGTTCAAGGTTGCAACTGCCACTGTCTTAATCTGAATAAGATGAAGTATTAAGGCTTGCTGAGCTTCATTTACTCCTGTTGGACTGCTTAAACAAACATCTCCCTGAGCTATGTGAAATATGCATGCCTCCAGCCTGGAGACCAGGGCTTGGGCCTGCTTTAGACACAAGAGTGACTGAATATGTGTAAATAAACCGAATCTAATGTTTCTGAATGTAGGTTTGGGGTTAGGTGAGCTTTGAAATTTTCTGCCTGTGGGCACAGGTTTGTTTTTCTAGAAATCCTGTTAAATGGGGAACAGGTATATATGTTACATGGTTGTCCAAATAAATTATTATTAGAAATGTTGGGAGTGGGTGAGGATGTGGGTATTTCATGGCTAAAACACTTTCCTGCAGATTCCAGGGATCTCTTTGCTGGGATTTTCTGAGAACAGATATGAGGACAGTGCTGCTGAGTGTTCGGTGACACCTCCTCAGCGGGGCCAGAAGGGACTGAAAGGAGAGCCATAGGATCATAAAACCTGTCCTTCTCTGTTGGAGAGCTTGTTGGAAGAAATAGGGCTGAGCCTGACCTAGCTGAATGCAATCAGTAGTCTTAAGCGTTAGAGTGCTGCAGAACTTGTGTTTTCATCAGTTCATGGGCCTGTTTTGTCTCAGGACTTCCATGTACCCTTCTGGTGGGATTTGTGTGCAGAAGAAAAGTCTCACTATCTGTGGAGCCCTCTGCAGAGTCATGAAAATTCAGTGTTTCAAATGAACTGATTAAGAAATTCAGTAAAATAGTAGAAGATTAGTGTCTATTTTCAGGGTGTATTCAGTGTCAGATCAGAAATTTTCCCTCACCATGCTGCACGATTAGACCTGGATTTGGCAGATGGTTTTTATTATCTTCCCTGCTGCCATTGCAGGAGATATTAATGAAGAAAACAGTTATTTGCTGAGAAGTTCCCCCCATCTCTTTGAACAGCAGGACTTTGCTTTGCAGACTTTTTCTCTACTAGACCTCTCCCATTTTCCTTTTCATGGGTAGCTTACAGGAAATGGACCCAAGCAGTGCATATTAACTTCCCCACAGAATTTATTCTTATTCACTGATTTTCTAGGTAGCAATGAAGGATTAAGGATAGAAAGACAATAGAACTGATTTCCCATCTATAGAAATACTATGTGAGCCATGCTGCTTTCTTGCTTTTTGATGACTCCACAACATCCCCAGTAGGTTAAAACCAGCAATTCTTTTTTTCAGGCTCATCTGGACCTGTTCAGGTGATCATCACAGAGAGTACAAATCAGCCAAACTCCCACCCCATCCAGTGGAATGCTCCCGAACGATCTCACATCACCCAGTACATCTTGCGCTGGAGACCTGTGAGTGCCACATTTGTCATCATTTGTTCCTCAAGAGTACTTTATTTGGCTTTTTGTGGTGTCTGAAAGAAGTGGCTGACACAGTTTCGGAAAACTTGAGTTGCTTATTCAGTGTCTTTGTCCTCTTGAGGTCAACAGCTACTCTTGAGCATGAAGGAGAGCCAGTGCTGTATAAACACTTGAAGTTTTCTTGCCCAAACTTCACTGGTTGCTGTGTTCATAAAGTATTTTATTAAACACAGCACTAGTACAGCAAGTAGACAAGTTTGTATCCTTCCTTACTGTAGGAATGTAAGTCGTTGTGGAAGCTTCTTCATCCAAAGAAATGCTGTTTTAGTAACATGTGCATATCCAGAAACTACTGGGATACATTTTATTCTATTAACGTGGAGGTAAAAATGACTAGGAGATGAAGTCATAAACAGCTTAGTCTAGGATTAAATAAACAGTCACTCCCCTCTTCTCCAAAGTCTAAACCAAAACTGGTTAACCACAGCTCCTTGGCTGGTTCCTCTTTGAGGAGTGATTTGGTTTAACCAATGCAGATGAGCTGTCTTCCAGCTCCCCTGAGTACAGCTTCACAAAAGACCACTTAATGATTAAGAGCATTAGTATCTCAGTGCTGCCTGTTATTAAGAGAACAATAAAGGCCCTGATCCAAAGCCATTCAAGGCACTCAAGAGTTTTTACTGATTTCAGTGTATCTTGGATGAAGGCCTGAATGAAATGGACTTTAAAGCACTGGAGTACAAACCTCAGAGGATGGAGCATTATTTTAAAGCTTCCCATAGAGTTCAAACACAGGGTAGAAGGGAAGAACCTTTCTGTATATTGTTTTCAGATGATGGCTTAGAGTGTTATTATGAACAAGCTTCAAAAGTATCTTTTCCAGCCACTGCTTCATGCCTTACTGTGCTTTTGGTGAAGGAATGAGTTGAATTTATAACAAATAATGCTCCTTCCAGTGGGCAAAGTTCACAGCTAGGTTGTTTTTAGTTTACCCCTGTAAAACCTAATAACTCAATGCCATTAGTCCTGCCTCTTGGCATACTTTTCTCATCTCCTCTGACTTGATTCTGTCTGTGCATTGAAGCCATTCAAATCATACCTATGTTTGAATATTACAGTGAGTAGTGACCACACAGCAGGTTAGGTCACTAAATGGCCCTGCTTGCAGCCTAGGGAGTCTCTCACTATCTGAATGTCCTTTTTCTTGCAGAAAAACTCAGGAAGGCAGTGGAAGGAAGCCACCATCCCTGGCCACCGGAACTCGTACACCATCTCAGGCCTGAAGCCTGGTGTGATTTATGAGGGACAGCTCATCAGTGTCCAGCAGTACGGCCACAAAGAAGTCACCCGCTTTGATTTTACCACAACCAGCACCACAGCAGTGACAAGTGAGCTGAGCAGGGGAGGGCATCCAGGAAAACCTGATCTCCTTCACCCACGCCCTTGCTTTGTGCATCCCAGTTAACACAAAAGTAGTGATGCTTAATGCAACCTCTCTTTCCTCCCTCTTGTAGGCAACACTGTTTCAGGAGAGACAACTCTTCTTCCTCCTGTGGTTGCTACTTCAGAATCTGTCACTGAAATCACATCCAACAGCTTTGTTGTCTCCTGGGTTTCTGCTTCTGACACCGTCTCTGGATTCCGTGTTGAGTACGAGCTGAGCGAGGAGGGTGATGAACCACAGTACCTTGGTGAGACAATACTGTGTGTGCCAGACCAAAGCATTGCTCACAGTCAGGGCATCACTGCTTCGTGGCAGTCAGTAGAGCTGGTGTGAACAGTGAGCACCTCCCTGTCTTTCAGTAGGATTCAATTAGGATATGAGAGTGGCAGGAGCAGCTCAGATTAAAAACTCACTTAGTTCATTGTCTTTTCTCCATTAGTAGCTGTAAGAGAACAAGGCAAGTAAATAGCAATATCCTCTCAGAATTCTGCAGAGGAAAATTGCCTGAGCCAGGAGTGGTGGATGAGTAATAGCTCTTGAGTAGATACAATTATTCCTTTCATCTCATGAATTTGCTCTTTTTTTTTCCTTTTACAATCACGTAAAGTTACTGGCTTCCGCAACATCCTGCAATGAGCAGCAGTGCAGATGAGAAGAGAACCAAATCTGTTTTTTTGAACCTACCTCCTGGCTAATTTCCTTTGGCATACCTTTGTTCTTCCATCAGAATGGACAGAGAGGAATCTTTCCCAAATGCCCTCTCTTGGCTGCTTGTTATCTCATGGATATCTCATGTTCCAGTCTGCTCTGTCAGTTTTGTTTGGATCAGATCTTTCTCATCTTTGATAATATGGCAATTTAGCTGAGCTGGGAAGCTGGTTAAAGGCACTGGACTCAGACACAGGAATTGAAACTGGTTTTCCAACATTTTCTGTAGAGTCCATGGCACCACTACATGTAATTTTAACTTATTTTTCCTAATTTCCTGTCTAAACAGTGGCAATAGCAATATCTCACCTTGAGCATTTGAAGTTACAATAGTTTTTGGGATATGAGTGTGGTAGAAGAACATGACAAAAAGAGCAGCAATCTCCTGACCTAATAATTCTCCATGGACTCTTGCTCCCCTGAGCTCACAGGCTTGCACACTGAGCAGCAGTGGCTCTTGTGGGGACTGCCAGCACTGTCACCACCTTTCTTTCTGCCCAGACAGCTGAGCTGTGCTGTGAAGCAGCTCCTGAGCTCATCTGTCTACAGACAGAGGTTTACAGGCAGATTGAAAGGCAATTCCCAGTTTCCCCTAAGATGCTTGGCTTCAGTCTGGTCAGCAAGGAGCTGCTTCTTGGGGAATTTTCTACATCTGGCACGTAGGTGGACATCTGGGAGAAGGGAAAGAAGTTCACCAGCCCTCATAATGTCATTCTTCTTCACTCATGAGTCAGTGTTTCCACATAACCTACTCATGTGAAAGTTTTTCCATATATTTCTGTACTGAAAGTTCAACAGTCAGGGTTTGAAATGAGTATTCAGCTGAGATGGCTACAGTGTGCAGGGGGCTGCTGCTCAAGCTGCCCTGCAATATCCCACATCAAGCCTTGCTGCCCTTGGTTGCTGGTCCCAGCTCTCCACACAGTTCTTCTGAGGTGAACCAAACACAATGCAGAGAAACTGTTGTTCTATTGCAGGAAGACTGTACTTCAGACCAGATTAGAACAGACTTCTCAATTATTTAATTTGGAGAGAAAGCAAAAAGATGGAATTGCTAAACCAATTTTTTCTCTCCTGCCTTCCTCAGATCTTCCAAGCACAGCCACTTCTGTCAACATCCCTGACTTGCTTCCTGGTCGCAAGTATATTGTTAATGTCTACCAGATCTCTGAAGAAGGAGAGCAGAATCTCATCCTATCTACTTCACAGACTACAGGTGTGTGTGGTTGGCTGTTGCTGCACTTTGAAAGCTGTTGTTGCTGTTTGCTCAAGAATTTTTTGTTACCTCTTATCCTCACCCTTGCTGTCCTCCTGTGTTTATTGTCTTAAACAGCTCCTGATGCACCACCCGACCACACAGTGGAAAGTGTGGATGACACATCCATTGTCATCAGCTGGAGCAGACCACAGGCTCCAATCACAGGTTTGTCCAGTTGGAGGGCGCTTATTCTGCATTATTGGTAGAATCTGAAATGTAGGTGAAAAAGAAAATGGAATATAACTCTGGGACAAAAATAGTGTAAAATTCTGTCTGGTCAGGGAGACCAGCTGGAAAGCACATGGGCAAGTTCAGCATTTCCTTGGCTTCAGTGGCTGAACCAAGCAATGCAGAAGGCTGGATGTAAAACAATTCCTTCTGGATTTGTGTTAAATAAAAACAAGCCCCAAGACCTTATATTTGTATCTGTCATCCAGACCATCCCATAGTGAGCATGAGAACAGTACAGGCCTAAATCCACATGTCAGACCTCAGAGATTCTAACCCAGGTCAGATTGTGCTTTGGAGGGTGGTGTGAGTGTGTGGTCTGTACATGGGACGTGAGCACAGGCAGGCCACAGGTCCTGCTGAAGTTCAGGACTATTTTTATCAAAGCTCAGTAGGGAGATCAGTTCAGCCCTCATTTCTAGCATTCTTTGTGCTTACTGTTTGTGCTGAGGATTACATATTTCTCTTGCTTCAGGCTACAGGATTGTCTACGTACCCTCTGTGGAAGGCAGCAGCACAGAGCTCAACCTGCCCGACACTGCCACCTCTGTGACACTCAGTGACCTGATGCCAGGGGTTCAGTACAACATCAGCATCTATGCTGTGGAAGAAAACCAGGAGAGCACTCCTGTCTTCATCCAGCAGGAAACCACTGGGGTCCCACGCACAGGTAATGCTCATCTTCTGGGTTCCTCAGTCACTGAGATTTCTGTTGCTACCTAAGGGAGTGCTTAAATGAACCCAGTTATGGTTTTGTGGGTTTGAATTGGAGGTTTCACTAGTATTGAAGTTCTGTAGTAAAATCATACTTATTGACACAGTCAAGACACCATTCTGCATTAAGAGGGTTGTAATTCCCAGGGATTGGACTGCAGGCAGGTCTTGCATTGTCTGCAGAAGAGAAATCAATTTCCCAATTTATCTTAGGGGGATTCTGCTAAGAAATCCTCTGAAGTGCCTGGTGTATCATTTTGACCCAGCACTTGGCTTGCAGATGTTCAGGGTTATGTACTCAGACACCACAACACATGTTCAAATAGTTCACCTGACTTTTCCCTCTCCCTTCCAGTCCTACCCATTATTTTCCTTTGCAGTGAGCGGGGATGGGAGATTGCTCAGCATTGACCTATGTGCCAAAACAGCACCGTAGGATCTAAACTTGAGGCACTCAGTATTTAAAAGACTTCTGGTTTCAGAGTTCTTTAAGTATCCAGTTGGACTAAATAACCAAACCAAAAGAAAGGCTAGTGAAAGAATTGGGATTTGATGTGGTAAGCAGTGGAATTTCATGGTCTTGCAAGTTGCAAGCACGTGTTCGCAAATGGGAATTTACCAGGAATGAACTCAGCTCAATGATTTTATGGTTTGGCTTCTGCGTCTTCCAAAAATGTGCACTGGTTAACCTTAGGGCACTATCAGTCCTAGTCTCAAGAAACTCAATTTAAACACAGGAATTCAAGGGTACAGTACTGTGGCCCAGCAATGAGGGAACTACATTTTGCATTTGACTATAGTAAGGCCAGATCAGCCCCTGTACTTGTTTAATTATAAAAGGTGGATTTGAAGTTAATCACAGACATTCAGAACATGCTGTGGGTTTTGAAAACCCTCTCTTTTAATTTTAGAAGGAGGTTACTGTTTCCAACCCCTGGAGTACTTTTTTTCCCCTCAGGCTTTGGTTCTGCATATACTTGAAATTCTGTAGCATATTACATCTGGTCTTTCAGTTCTTTCTGTCACAGCAAGATACCTTCTGAAGACACAGTATACTTTAAAGTAGATGATGATGTTTAGAATTGTAGTCTGCTTGAATATTGTCTGGGAATATGTGTAGGCATGTTTACAGTGGGGTTACCCTGACTTTTTAATTTGGTAAATATTCTTGGGCTAGCCATTGTTCAAGCAAAATTCACTGTTTTTTTTTCCTTCCACGGAAACCTGTAACTTCTCCTCCTGCTAAGGACTCCCTCTGACAGCTGTTGTACCCCTGTGCTTTCAGATGAAGTGCCTTCCCCCAGAGATCTGCAGTTTGTGGAGGTTTCTGACATCAAGATCACCATCATGTGGACCCCACCCCAGAGCCAAGTGTCCGGCTATCGGGTGGAGGTGATCCCTGTGAACCGCCCTGGCCAGCACGGCCAGAGACTGCCCATCACCAGGAGCTCTTTTGCTGAAGTCATTGACCTGATCCCAGGAACAACCTATCTCTTCAAGATCTTTGCTGTAAACCAGGGCAGGGAGAGCAGACCTTTGACTGGAGAGCAAACCACCAGTAAGTGTCTTTCCTCTGTGCTTTTTTCAGCCTTTTGAAGAGCGGATTTCTCTGTCGCTTGGAGAAATGTATAAACAGAGCACTTGAAGTGCAACAGCTCTAGCCCAGGAGGTATCCCATCAGTAGGATGACAGGGCTGGGAATTCATTCATTCTAACAATGATCTCTTCAGCAGATTTATCCTCCTCCAGGGCTTTCCAATGGGCGTTTAAGTCTCATGGTGCTTTAAAACAATTTTGTATGGCTGGAATTCAACTTTTTTATTACTGACTGAGAATTGATGGACCCTGCAGTTCTTTTACAGCACAGATCACAGCCTGTGATTTTTATTTTTTTTTTTCTTTTGCTGGTACCTTAGGGCAGATTTCAGTATGACTTAGAAGCCTTGCTGAGATTCCTCTGAAAAATCCCCATCTCCCTTCTGACAGCTGCATACCTATCTGGCTCCCCTGGCAGCAGCAGCAGTTGTGCCTGCACATGCAAGGGAAGGATCATGCAGGATCCCTCAGAACCTGATTGTTAATGATCCAGTGGCAGTGCAGCACCTCACCAGTGTGAGGAGAAATGCACTTCGTCAGGCATTGCTTTTTGCTTTGCAGCAGTGCAGAGAAGAGAGAGGAGCAGTGTCTGGGCAAGATGTAGGTTTTCAGATGGAAGAGTAAGTTTTATCTGGGTGATATATCTCCATTTTTGATTCGAGAGGAGCAGATCAGACAGAACATGGGACATAGTTTGTTTGATCAGGTCCTGTTTATTGGGCAATAGAACGGTGAGTGGGTATTTATGATGTTCTTTGGCTGGGTCACTTTATTTAAAGGGACAAAATTCAGCTATGTGCATCTGCTGCTCTTCTGATGCTTTTCAGTAAATAAGAGCAACTTCTGAAAACCCAGCCTGGCTCTTAGTAATATGAGAGGGAAGGAAAGGAAATGGGATAATCTGTGAATACAGCCATGCTGTTTGAGGAATATCCTTACTTCCATCCATGAAGTTAAGAGCAATGAATAGTGCTTGTCCCTTGACTGTGCAGGGAGAATGGGATCCTTATGTCCATCCTTTGCCATAGGTGTCTAATTTGAGCACGGCACAGATGGTGTGAGCACCCTCCCTCCTCTTTCAAGCAAGGCTTTCAAAAGCAAGGATGCGACTTAGGAATCCGAACTCTCTTGGAAGCATTTAGAACAAGAAGGGCTCAGTTCCCAGCTAGATCTGTAATTTTTTGTGGTTGTTTTGAGGAGCCTGGGCTAGGTGTAGGGTTCCTCTGAAACTCCACAGAGAGGTGTACATTGGAGTATAGACATTTAATTCAGACAGCACAGTGCCAGTCACAAATGTCTGGAATCGTTTTCCATAGGCTGTGATCATCCGCTTAACTGCTTTGCCTAAACCACATTGCAGAAACTATTCACATAAATTGCATCCTGTAATCGAAAGTCCTGGGAAACAGAAATCATCCAGGGTTCCCAAGGAAAACCCTGCAGCAAAAGTCTCTTCCCACGGTGTAAATGTGATTCTCTTTTTGGCCTTCCGTTAAAAAGCAGTCTACAAATAAACTCAGTCTGTGTGTGTGGCTTTTTAATCTTCCCCTTTTTCCTCTAGTATGGGGAGAGGAAGTGATAAAAGCCTAATAGAGCTGGCAAATTAAATTGTGCAGAAAGGAACTGACTTTAGGCTACACATTTTAGGAAGATAGAATCTTTGTTAGATGAGACTTAGCCCAGATCTAAGTACCAGCAAGGGATAAAGTTGACTTTCAGCCTGTAGGTTGGAGATGGGCTTAAGCAGGGTCACACTCACCCTTTTTCTTTTTCAGTTCTCCCCAGTTTTTTCCAGTGGTGGAAGAAGGAAGCTCACTTCCTTTTTCTTCCCTCCTCAAAAGTGGAGAGAACAACTGGGGAGAAAACAAAAAGGACAAAACCATCTTCCTGCTGAATCACTGGGAGAGTGATGAAACATTAAATTTTTTTTTGCCAAAAGATTACTTGTCCAGAAGGAGAAAAAAGCATTTGCCAGCAAAAAAGAGCATTGATGAAACCTCACTGCTTTTAATTTCAACATCTAGTTAGAACCTAGAAAAGGTGGGGAGATTTGCCATGTGAACACTGTGAAATCCTTGCTGCAGCCAGTGCTGCCCTGCCTGCTGTGGGGGCAGATTCTCCTCCAGAGCCTCACCTTGCCTCAGCCGAAGGCGGTGACATCTCCACCAGTCACTGTGGCTCCAGTGAAGGAGCTGTGCTGCCTCAGCCTCTTGTTTATGTAGTTATCTGGGTTATCAGCTTCAGCAGCTTCCCAGGGGCACTGATAAAAAGGGGAGGAAGCCTGGTAAGAGCTGTTCCCTGAGTCCCAGGGAAGAGATGAGCATGCTTGGAATTGTTGGATGGTCAGTTCCATGGTGTGAATATTTTTAAGTAGATCTAGGAACTGGTTTTCTGCAGAAACTCGCTGACTATTACTTATTTTGACATTCAAATGACAAAGTAGGGGTGGTTTATTTTGGGAAGGGATTTTGAGAGGACTGGGCAAGGATTTAAAAGAATAAATCTTTTTCATGGAGAAGGGCTAAAATTAGGTTTCCGTGCTTACATTGACAAGTCTAAACCGAGCTGGTTTTTAAAAAATGCTCAGTGCTCATGAGAAACTGTTGAAATTCCTGAGTGTGTTGGGGTCAACCTTTAGGCTGCCTTCCCCATGGGATGCAGAGATGGCAGCAACCCAAATCAGTGCAGCCTGGAGTGCTCAGGTCTGCCTGTCTTGGTGTATTAATTGATGGCACTGAGGCATGGATGTAGAAGTGAAATAATTTTCCAGCTCTCTCATGGTCCCACCTTCTCTCTTCTCTTCTGTTGCCCTCACACAATACATCAGAAACACAGGCCCAGTGTGCACCATGGTTTGGAAGTGGGGGTGATTCAGCTGGGAAGCTGATGGGTGTTCTGCTTTGCCTCCCCAGAGCTCGATGCCCCCACCAATCTGCGGTTCCTCAACACCACGGAGCACTCGGTGCTGGTGCTGTGGACGCGGCCCCGCGCCGTGATCACGGGCTACAAGCTGACAGCAGGGCCCACCAGAGGAGGGCAGCCCCGCACCTACAACGTGGGACCCTCTGCCACCAAGTACCTCCTGAGGAACCTGCAGCCTGGCACCGAGTACACCGTGTACCTCGTGGCCGTTAAAGGCGACCTGCAGAGCAACAGAGAGACCGGCGTCTTCACCACTTGTGAGTGAGACACACACACACATCACATTCTCCTTTTATACCCTGGCCCTTCTTCTGAACTTGTGCTGAAAGTGCCTATTGTGAGTTGATTTACAGGGGCAGCCTTTTGAAGTAGCATTCCAGCAGAACAGCTTGGGAAATGCTCCTTGTTGTTCCTTCTGAACTCGTTGGCAGGAAAAAGAGCTATTTGCATAAAAAAGCTTTTAGTAAAATAAATTTCAGCTTTCCTGATGATTAAGAACAAGAGGGAAAACTTACTACTGGTACCTCACTTTTTGCTTAACTGGATGTCAGAGAAATTTAATTTTACTTGATCTTCCTAATTGCTTGGTTTTGGCATGACAAATCAAGGAAAGAATACAATTCCCTTTAAAATAGGCAAGGAATAATTAGTCTGGTATTTACATAAAGCTGAAAGCAGTTGTTTCTCAAGCCCAGCCATACCATCTAAGGCAGCTCAACTGCAGTTCAGTTACCCAAACTGACACAAACATTGTATTCTATCGTTTTTTTTTTTTTTAATTTCAAGTCATCTATATTTGTGATGTTGGTTTGGAAGAAATATTAAGCGAATTTGGAAGTAAAGGGAGTTCTGTAACAGCCCCCACCTACTTCTAAAAAGAACAAATAGATCCAGTATTTAAATAATGATGATGCCATCACATAAACTAGCAAAACTCAAAGCCAGCCAAGCCCAGAACCACATCCTCTTTTCAAAAGAGAATGTGGTTTCTTTAGAACAATGTGAAACTAAAATAAGGGCTCAAACTTTTAATCAGAGTAACATTGTTGACATTGGCAAGGTGCTTTTTGCTGACAGTCTTATCTATAAATATTCCTCAATTAGAATGTGATTTGGTATCTTAGATTTAATGTTGCCTTCAAATTCTGGCTTGTCTGAGTGAAACCAGTCCAGTTTGAGACTACAGATTTGATTAACCAAGCCTCTTCATTAGTGACATTCCTAACAAGGCCACTTCAGATTTAACTCAGTGTTGTTATTTAGGCTGATTCTGGCATGCACAAAGGCTTTGGCTTCTGTGTGATGCTTCTAACAGATGTCAGTGAGAACAGATGCCTCAGACTGACGTTGGCTCCTTTCTGCTGACTTCACAAGATGTTGGTGAGGGATGAGATGGTCCTTGCTGGGACAGCTGGATGACAGACAAGGGCTGTGGTGTTCTGCTGGTTGGAAGGCATATGGTGGTGAATCAAAAAAACAGCTGAGTTTTGAGGAACACTTTAGATATCATGCCAAAAAACAGGATTCCCCAGATTCTTGGAGCTGGATGCATAGAGGATGCATACAGGATCATGCATCCACTCGGGTATTTTTGTTTGCCTCAGGAACAAAAACTCTGGCTATGATTAGACCACTTGCATACTGTGTCTGTCAAGCCCAGCAGCAGAAAAAAATAATCTGTCAGATCTCTCCCAAATCACTGGATTTTCAGAAGTGATCTAGTTCAGCACTCATTTCATACCTCTGGCTATTTGTGCTGCTGTAGGTCAGGTTTTCAAACTGTTTGGAGCCATCACAGCAGGTAGACTTGAACTCTGGTCAATTCACTCCACAGATCAGCCTGCTGGCTCTGTTCCTCCTTTTAACACAGAAGTGACTGAGACCTCTATTGTCATCACCTGGACACCTGCCCCAAGGATTGGTTTCAAGGTAGGAGGAGCTAAGTCCTGTCTTGGTTTTTCCTCTTGCTTCACTGTGGTGGGAGGGCAGATTAAAGCCATTTCCTGTGGACTGTGGGGAAGATGGCAGCACGAAGGGGAGAGGTGCAAATGGCCTGTTGCTCACAGGGAGCGGGTTTAGGTGACGGAGGTCAGTGCAGTTGTGGGGTTTCAAGTCAAGTGGGACATCTATACCACAAATTACAGGACTAACAGCTGGAGTTGAGCATGAGGGCCCATAGTGCTGCTGTTGGATGATCAGTCAGGGTGCTGACAGCTCACGACTGAAAAGCAAACCTCTCTCCCCTGCAGCTGGGAGTGCGCCCAAGCCAGGGCGGAGAGGCTCCCCGGGAGGTGATCTCCGACTCCGGCAGCATCGTCATCTCCGGGCTGACCCCCGGCGTGGAGTACACCTACAGCCTCACAGTGCTGATGGATGGCCAGGAGAGAGAGACCCCCATCGTCAGGAGAGTCACTACACGTATGGCACCTGCTTTTCCACCATCATTCCTTCTTCCACTCCCCACTGCCTTCTGGGAGGCAGTTCTGGTCTTTCTTCCCTGTCGTGGTTTGGTTTTTCTTTTTGATGCATAGGTGACAGTAGCACTGGCTCATGCAATGCAGGGTCACAGCTTCAGGGGAGTATTTTTGGCTAATTCCAGAGGTTGAGGATATTGTGGGGAGAGGGGTGCTGAGGCAGCCAGCATGATTCTCAGTGCCATCAGTGACCCATTTGTCTGAACACTTGCAGCACTGGCTCCACCAACCAGCCTGCGCCTGAAGTCCAATCCTGACACTGGCATCCTGATAGTCTCTTGGGAGAGGAGCACATCTCCAGGTAACCATGTGAACTCACTCTGTGCTCAAACCTCCTCTTGTAGCAGAATGCTAACTCACACTTCTTCTGTGGTGCCTTGCAGTTTGGTGGGAAATTAGCTGTTGATTAATTTAAAGAAAAATGTACATGTTTCTAGATATATTTAAGGATATAATTCACAGTTAACTACAACTTGCTGTAGGACTCTTAATGATTTACATTGTGTGTAAAATGCTGTTTTGGAACATGAATGTGTTAGAATATTTCAGCTGTTTTAAGGATTTGAAGGGTTTCTTCAAGTATCTCCAGTGGTTGAAAAATAGTCTGAGGGAAGGAAAGCAGAATGGACAACAAAGATTTCTGCAAGTGACAAATGAGTTTGTGCTATGGAAAGTGAACGTGGAAGTTCTGACAATGTTCAGGATAAAGTCTTCTCCCACAGTAGCTGATGGGAGCTGCACAATTGACTCCCACAAAAGGTGGATTGAAAGTTTTTGAAAACCTCTATTGGTAGCTGAACTTTTTCCTGGCAGAGTCCTGAGAGAAGTTCCTCTCAAAACTCCTGAGATTTTCAGTTTGGTGAGGTCTCAAAGGGAACAGAAATTCCATGAGGGTGGCATGGCTAGCTCCCGGAAGCTCAGTTAGGGGTTGCTTGACAAAGCAACCTCTTTCCTGCTGGGCCCAGAGTGACAAAATCATTTGTAAAATGTCACATGTTTGCTTCAGCTGTTGCACTGAGGACTGATGTAAGTGGATCCAGCAGGAGATTCCTGACACTGGCCTCTGTATTTCAGGCATCAGCGGGTACCGTGTGACCACTGCTCCCACGGATGGGCAGCAGGGCTCTACCCTGGAGGAGGTGGTGGGTGCAGATCAGACCACCTGCACCTTTGAGAACCTCAACCCTGGCGTGGAGTACAATGTCAGTGTCTACTCTGTCAAGGATGACCAGGAGAGTGTGCCCATCTCAGAAACCATCACACCAGGTAACGAAAGGATGAGCAGCAATTTCAGCTGTCCAAGCTCAAATGGCTGAGCCTGAGAGCTCTACAGTGCAGAACTTGTATTAGTCTGCTGGTAGAGGGCTTAGACTTCACATTTAGTCTCAAGAAGCAGAACAGCCACGTTCCATCCTGTGACAGAGCTTCTTACACTCGTGTACTTCTCTGCATGGGCAGCCTGTGTTGTGCTTCACAGGCTGGCAGTCAGCACATGGATCTGCTGTATCAGTACACCGAGCTGGGCAGCAGCAGCAGGGATTTGACTTAGCCCTGAAGTGCCCCAGCATCTGGAGCACAGCTGGTGGGAGCAGGAAGTAGGTGAACAGAGGTATGAGTGGGAAGCCAGCAGAGGAGAAATCCTGGCAGCACTAGTGGCAGAAGATCACTTGAGCACAATGGAGAGGAAAGCCAAGATGGAAAGGTCCATCACTGTAGCACTTGAGGCACAGTGTGGAGTGTGCCACCTCACATGACATCTGTGGGGACTGCAGAAACTGCCTTTGTAGCCACAGTAGCAAAATTAATGTGCATTTCCCCAAATGGTTGCATTTAATTTTCCTTTGTGAGGGCTTCGTTTGTTTTTGTTTCTGCTCTGAGATGATGCCAGCTACTGTGTTTGCTTGCTCTTGTAACACTGCTTTAAAATTTCTGTGCTTCACTGAAGTGCTGTGTGCTCCCTGGGGTGAACTAATACTGTGATGCTGCATAGTTATGCAGTAATAGCTTTAGCCCTTCACCATCTTCTGGTGGGGGAAAGCTAAGAATGTATGTGTCTGACTTTTACAACTCTTTAAAGGTGATATGGTACATGCATTCCATGTGGATAAACAATTATTTTACAGAAAACTGGCTTTTTTTTTTTTTTAGCTATTCTGTAAAATAAGTGTTTTCCAAGAAGGACATCAAAATAGAACAAAACCACTGTTATTAAAGCAATATTTCTGTCCCTTAATTTCTTTTCAAACTAACCTGTAATGAACAGAATGGATACAGAGTCCTGCATCTTTGACTCACTAATGTCTGATCCTGAGTGAGGAAGAGCATCCATTAGTTCCCACTGATTTCAGGATCACCCTGATAAAGTTACACAGCCAAATCTTGTGGCTTAAATCAATACCAGTTTATTGACTTGAGCAACTGAAGGTTTGGCCATTTCAATTAAAGATGCATCTAAAGTTACCCATTCCCTGCCCAGTTCTGCTGGTCCTAACATGCAGGAAATGAGCACCTTTGCTAATGGAATGATATCAGTAGGGAAAACAGTCACAGCTGTGCTTATTTTCCCTATAGAAATTTAGGCAACATCTAAAAGGTCATTAAAAGGCATTCTTATTTAGTGGCTAAAACTTGCTATTTTGAACAATTTTAGCCATGTATATCAGGCTCTTGGCCACATCATATGCTGGGCATAACCTCTGAATTCGGGGATGTTGTCACTCTTACAAAATTAATACCATCTAAAGGTCATTTTTAACCATTTCCATGTTTCCAAGGGAGTGCTGTGTTACTTAGTGTTTCATATCATCTGTTTTTAGCACATATATTGCAGCAGTTAGTTGGTAAGTAGAACCTGAGGAATTCTGGGCCAGATCCTCAAGCCTTTGCAAAGATTTGAGGCTTTTTTCCAAGTGCAGTGTAAATGGTTCAGACAGTGGATGATCTACCCTGGAACTTTGTGAAGGTTCTCACCAGCTGAGGGTCTGATTTAGCCCCTTCAAGTGAGTTGATATTTTTATGATCCCAGTGTTAGAAGTTAGATTCACCATTTGAACAAAACAAGAATTTTAGAGGGTCAATCAACAGAGCTGTTGTTTTATTTACACTTCAGTAAACTTTACTCTCTTACAATTTACCTGTAGAAAGAAAAAAGGGCTGTGTTTTTTCTGCTTCTGTTTTTGTCAGAAAATGATGGGTCTTTGTGGCCTATCATTGCTCAAATTTGTTGCAAGTTAAGTGCCTCTTGTAGGGCTCTTTTGAAAATTATATGTCTAAAGAGAACTGGTGTTTCGGCTTCTGAGGGGATCGGGGTTTCAGCTTCTGTCTGCCCAGGGAAGCAGCTGAAGATTGCATTGAAGGGTGAATCTAAGAAAACAAACTGAAAACAGCAAAAGCAAAACCACAACAAAAACCACCCCACCAAAATCCTTCCTTTCCCCCCAAACCCCAAGAGAAATTGTGCATATCACCGCAATTGCTTCCAAAGTTCTGTCGATGTTAATAGTGATGAACACTGCTTTTTTCTCCCTTGTCTTTCTTTTGCCTCCGTGTGTCTCTGCCTCTCCCGTTTGCTCTTTAACTCATTAGAGGTGCCCCAGCTCACTGACCTAAGCTTTGTTGACATAACTGACTCGAGCATCGGCCTGAGGTGGACCCCGTTAAATGCCTCCACCATTATTGGGTACCGCATCACAGTAGTTGCGGCAGGAGAAAGTGTCCCTATTTTTGAAGATTTTGTGGACTCCTCAGTAGGATACTACACAGTGACAGGCTTGGAGCCGGGCATTGATTACGACATCAGTGTAATCACACTCATTAATGGCGGAGAGAGCGCCCCTACCACTCTGACACAGCAAACGGGTGAATTTTGAAAACTTCTGTGTTTTGTGACATGGGCGGTGTCACTGGCTGTCACTGGCTGTTGGGGTGCTGGGGCTTTGTCCAAAGAGGAGTTGAGCCACTCGCTGTGGGGAAGCCAGGCAGACCCAGCTCGCTCCTTTCCCCAGATGGCAGCTGGGGATGGATATGGTGCTGCTCCTTTTTGAATTGGAGGCGTTTTAATACCATGAATGACTGCAGACTTGCCAGGCTCATTCACCTTCTGCTGTTCAGATTTCCAGGATCCAGCTGGAATCAAGAGCCTGAAATGTGAGCTGTGTGTTCGCCAGACTTTAAAACTGTGATTCCTCAAAATAGGAGTGCTAAAGGGCGGAGCAGATCAGTAGACACCCTCCAGCCTTGACAGCTGTTTGAGCTTCCAGCAGCCCATTTCCATGGTGGCCCCACTCTTTCCACAATGCCCCAAAGGATGCAGATGGACACCGCTCCCTGAGTACATGCCAGTGACAGCCATGCCACACCGTCAAGGGTCTCTATAGTGCATGAGCTGAAGGAGAGCTGGAAACTGGTTCTTGCATGAAATCCTGTTGTGTTTGAAAGTCCTGAGGCTGTAAATCCTTCGACATGAGTAGAAGTAGAGTCATAGGAAATTAGTGATATACCCTCTCCTCTCCTGTGTGTGCATGTATGGATTCTAGATGAGATTACTTTTCCATCTGTAAGCTGCTGTATGGCAACTTTAAACCTCTCTTGGCACCACATCTGTAATACAAAATCCAGCTGCTAGAAGCACATTAGTGAAACTTGCTACCTTGTTTTTAAATTAGCCCCGCGGGGTACATTTAACATATCAGGAATTGCCAGGAGGTTAAAGCAGCCTGACAGTGGTGCAGACACATTTTTCTTTTAACTGTAGTAGAACCAATGTAGTTTAGAAGTCTGTTTGCATGAGTCTGATGCTGTAGTCAGTTGTGCATGAGATACTTTCTCTGGTGATTGATTCCCTGAACAGACATCTTGATCAATATGAACCTGAGAACTGAGGTGGGTTTGTTCTTTGCTGTGTAGCTGTGCCTCCTCCCACTGACCTGCGCTTCACTAACGTGGGGCCTGACACCATGAGGGTGACTTGGACTGCCCCGACTTCCATCGTGCTGAGCGGTTTCCTGGTGCGCTACTCCCCCGCCAAGAAGGAGGATGATGTTGCAGAGGTGACAGTCTCACCCTCAGACAACATGGTCATCTTAACAAGTAAGTGGGTTACCTGCATAAGGCAAACAAACATGAGAAGCCCCTCATCATAAGATTACTAAGAAGAAAGACCTCAAAGGTCACTGAGTCATCAACCCAGCACCACTGTCCTCACCACCAAGCCATATACCCAGGTGCCAATCCACACACCACCTGAACACTTCCAGGGATGGTGGCTCCACACCTGACCAACCTTTCAGTGAAGAAGTTTTTCCTGATATACAACCTCAGCCTCCCCTAGTGCAGCTTGAGGTCTTGTCTTTTCACTTGTTACCTGGGAGAAAAGACTGACCCCCATCTTGCTACAGCCTCCTTTCAAGTAGTTGTAGAGGGTGAGAAGGTCCATGTGACACAAGATGAGGCAAAAAAAAAATTGTTTAAATGTGGCTGGCCAAATTCTCAGCTGATCTAAAGTTATGTTGCAAGTAGCCTCATGGAAACTCACACCAAATGGGATTTGGCCTCTGGCTTTACCTGAGTTAAAGCCAAACCACAGGCAAGTTTTTTTCCTATCAATCCAAGGACAGTGATGAATCAGGCTATGAGGCAATTGCATTGATTTGCAGCCTGGTTAGGTATTAACAGTAAATGCATGTTTTTCGCCTGGTTTGCCAATAATGTCAAGGACTTGCAGTGCAGAGGTTCAGGAGAGCATCAGAATATGCAAAAGGTCATTGCTCCTTTGACTTTGTATGCTCAGACCAAAAAGCACATCCTGTTTTGGAACCTTACAGGACATGGCAGCAAAATATGGGTGTTTTCCAAAAGCTGACATTAATTTTTGGGGCAAAAGCTGTGTTGTATTTATAGCTGGGTTTTTTTTCTTCTATCCGAGAATCTGGTTAAGTGAGAGACAAGACCTGTTTTCAGAATTAAAAACTAAGTCTAGAGTTTGTCTGAGTTAGAGCAGCTGTGTTAGAAATCCTCTGCCCTGTTTCAGCTCATATCAGCTAAAGCTTTGGCCTGGTGCATAGCTAAACTAGTAGATAACTAGAATGGACCCTATAAAAAGGTAATTGCTTCTAGTCAATCTCCACAAACTAGTGAAGCAATGACACAGGATATCATGCTCGTTCAGGATAAAGCACTGCAAAGAACCATAATGCCACAAAAATAACTGATTTAAACTTTTGATTGTCCTGGAGGCTCAGATCTTCCATCAGGCAAAACCTGATTGTCTCCTAAGAAACGCAGTTAAAATTGTGTAGGTTGATTAACTTCTTGATGTTAGCAAAGAAACATTAGCCCAGATTCCTGTTCTTCAACTCCACAGACCTGCTCCCTGGCACTGAATATCTGGTGAGAGTCTACAGCGTTTCTGAGCAGCATGAGAGTGCACCTTTGTACGGAATCCAGAAAACAGGTACTTGATGCACGTGTGGCTAATGCCATCCTTTAAGAATTCATTAATGGGACTCTCTTACTTTTTTTTTTCCTGTGATGATGCCGAGCAGTTTGGTTGAGCTCAGCCTTGTGTCTCTTGAAACACCCAGGTCTTGATTCCCCCACTGGCCTGGACTTCTCGGATATAACGGCGAACTCCTTCACCGTGCACTGGATCGCTCCTCGTGCCACCATCACGGGCTACAGGATCCGCTACCAGCCTGAGCAGGGCGGGGGCCGGCCCAAGGAGGACCGTGTGCCCCCCTCCAGGAACTCCATCACCCTCACCAACCTGCTGCCAGGCACCGAGTACGTGGTCAGCATCATCGCCGTCAATGGCAGGGAGGAGAGCCTGCCCCTGGTTGGCCAGCAGACAACAGGTGAGCTTGGAGGGAATGCTGGATTTGGAGTGTCCTCTAGCAAAGTCGTTGATGTTAAACCACATCTCCCCTACCAGCTTCACTCATGAGGAAGTGCCTGTGTACTGAGGTAGGGCTTGATTTAGGAAAAGGTGGGAGGACGCATGCTGCTTTCAGATGTTTCTAGGGCCAGCAGAACTATTTTCATTAAATCCAGTCCAATGCCATATGGTTTTTAATCGGATACATCTCTTTGGAGAGGAGTGTGCCCTGAGCCAAAGGACAGACAGATGAGTAGCAGAGGAGCAGGGTATAAGTGGAGTTTGTAGCTGATGTACAACTGTGTTTAAATTGTTTCTCAATTTTCTGTATTTCTAGTGTCTGATGTTCCAAGGGACCTGGAAGTCACCCCTACCAGCCCAACCAGCCTCAAGATTTCCTGGGATGCTCCTGCAGTGACAGTCCGATACTACCGGATCACTTACGGTGAAACAGGTGAGGGCAGGCTGCTACAGCTGGTCACAGACCAGAAACTCTATTCTGAGGCCATGAGAAAGCAAGCAGCAAAGGCACCTTGGGCTGTAGCAGACACATAGGTGCCTTTTTGAAAAAAAGAGCAAATCATATTTTGTCTACCCAAAAGAAAGAGCATCTAGAGCATTCCAGTAATTTTAGAAGTGGTTCTGTGTACATGTTTCATTCTTTCCTCAAAACAATTCTGACCCAACAGCCACTGAAATCAACAGGGTCCTGTCTTCAGCTTGATGCATGTAGGACTGTCGTGGTTTTTGTAGAGATTTTAAATGTATGCTTTACAGGTCCATCACATTTCTTTCTTAACCTACTCTTGCTAGGTGGAAGCAGCCCAGTACAGGAGTTCACAGTGCCTGGCACCGTGTCTACTGCCACCATCACTGGCATCAAGCCTGGTGTTGAGTACACCATCACTGTGTATGCTGTAACTGGCCGTGGAGACAGCCCTGCCAGCAGCAAGCCAGTCACTGTCACCTACAGGACAGGTGAGACCTGATTAAACCAAACAAGGCAAAAACCCCCACAGCTTTTTGTTGGCTTTTCCCCATAAACGTGTATCGCTGATCCCTGGTTTCTTTTAGAAGCCATGGGCTGTAGGGCCATCAGTTTGTGGAGCTGTGTATCTTGGTGGCCCAGCATGGTGACTGATGTGGCACAGAAGGGGTCTGTGGACTTGGACAAGGGAAATTCTGTGGAGTCCAGATGGGGATAAAAGCAGTGCTCTACTGCTCGTGGCAGAGTGGAAATCCTGTTGGGCTCTCATAATGTGGGGTCACTGCTGGCTTAACACCGGTGCTTCACTGTCAGATTATGTGATCCTGAGGAGACCTAACTTTCTAATGCCAAGACTGTTGTCTCACTCCTGATTTGGATATAGCCAAATCCCACTCCTGCTGTCGCTGCAGATAAAGACATTAAGTAGCCTTTAAAACAACAAAAATCCTCAACTAACATTGATATGAGATCACTCACCCACACATCATGGTTAAGGCTTTTTTGCTCTGGGCTAGCATGACAGAAAAATAAATAGCAACATGTGTCTTCTCTTCCAAGCAGTGCAAAATAAAATTCAGCCAGGACACAACAGGGGGAGGGTTTCCTGTACCAACATACTCAGAAAAATTCTTTTTGTTGCCCAGAAATAGACACACCATCCCAGATGCAAGTCACCGATGTGCAGGACAACAGTATCAGCATCAGATGGCTCCCTTCAACATCCCCAGTCACAGGGTATCGGGTGACTGCTGTCCCTAAGAATGGACATGGGCCCTCAAAAACGAAAAATGTCCCTGCAGGTAAGAGTCATGTCATCCTCCACTGGATCTGTAAAGAATGCAAGATGTGACCACTAAAATCCTGCTGCTGCTTGTACCTTTTTTGCCATCCTGCTGATTTTCAGTTCTGTCTCATCCAGGACAGATGAGCTCAGGCAGATTTTTGCCCCAAAAGCTTCATACTTCCTTAACACCACTGTACTGCAAAAGTTTGTTCTTGGCAGCCTCAGTGTGCATGAAAAGCACCTGCATTTCAAAGAAATACCATTGGATTTTCTAGCATCCAGAAAAACTTGCTCTGAAATCCTTCTGGAAGTCACGTAACGTGACCCTTGATCACAGCATGGGTTCAGTCACATACACTACAGGTTTGTAATGTAGTACCTGTGGAACCTGCCATGTCAGCTCTCAGGAACACTGCACATTGTGGGATCAGCAGAGCACTTGGGGATGCTTGTGATGCAGCTGGGTTGATGGTCAGTCTTATCCTAAAAAATGGTGAAAGCTGGTCTCCCTGTAGCTTGTTCTACCCACTCTGCTAACCTGCCCTTTCAGCTGTGGAGCCTTGGAGCAGGTACAAATGGCAGTTGTGCACTGCCAGAGAAGCATGGTGCAATTTAAAGGCAAATTTAATTTGTCAGTCCCACCTTGTTTTAATAACATTTATTCGTGGTATGGCTTAGACAGGCCATTCATTCAAGGCTACTTTGAGGCCAGCTCTCTGCAGCTTTGTGCTGTTCTTTCTGACTGATGGTGTTCTTTTCCTGCCAGATCAAACTCAAGTCACTATTGAAGGTCTGCAGCCCACAGTGGAGTACCTGGTCAGTGTCTTTGCTCAGAATCAGAACGGGGAGAGCCAGCCCTTGGTTCAGACAGCTGTCACCAGTACGTATTTCACTTCATGGGAGCAAACACATGTTTTCTACTGATCTCTGAACCTACCATCACATTCCCAGGGAAAGCAAAAGCCAGGGGCCTGGTCTCCAGGAGAGTGTGAGATGGTCTGCCCTGTGAGAGTACCATGCACCTAAACTGCAGATGCTGGCAAAAATGCAGTCCCTCTGCCTCAAACACTGCCAAAATGCAATTTCCTGCCCCCTCAAAGTGCTGCGCTTCTTATTTTCTTTCACTAAAGCTACAAAGTCTTTTGGGGTTTTGTTTGCCATCAGCCAATCAGTGGATAAAATGTGCCAAGATCTTCTTTGTGTTGGAGCTAGGTGGCAAAGGTGATTGCTGTTAAGGGACTGGACTGGGCTTGGGAGCACTTGCCCTGTGTGAGGGAGTAAGGGAAACCACATGGGTTATACCAAGCACTTGGGATGAAGCATTGAAAAACAAAGAATAATTCCAGGACTGAGGGGCTGTGTACAAAACAGCAGTCCTGCTCAGGTCACAGAGGGGACACAAGAGGGACCTTGTAACTCAGGGATATGTTTGAGGTAAAGTGCTTTTGAGGGATACCTCTGGGGTAGGGATTTGTGTGGTTCTTACTTCCCTGCTCAAGCTTGTATTCAAAACCATGACTCAGCCCCAAACACTGCAGACAACAGCTTCTCCAGAGCTTTGCAGAGATGAGTGAAGAGTCCACATTCAAACCAACCAATTCCTGGACAAAAATCACCTTTGCCAACTAGAAGATGTAGAAAAATGAGGACTAATACAACATGGCAAATGAAAAAGATGAAACAATTCTAGAAAAGCATGGTTTTGATCCAATATAACAATTACATGCTAGATCCTCCCATTTTGTGTAGCAGATGGGTGTATTTCTGTGATAGCCACTCCAGACTTCTGAGGAACAAGGCTCACTTCCACTGCTCTGAGCTCCCACCTTTGCCAGGAAATCCTGTGAACTGGTTTAATTGGGAGGTGTGCATATCACCCAGTGGCACCTGTGGACATTCCCTGTGCACTCAATACAAAGCTGAGAAGTTTGTTTCTAACTGATTTTGCAATATAATATGCTGAGTAATTTTGCTTTCTTGATGAGTGTGTTAATTGGATATTAATTTATGAAAGAAAATAGCGGGATGGATTCTCCTTGGACTGGCACTTAGCACAGCAGCTCCCAAAAGTGAACAGCAAGTGCAGCATGAACCCAAACTTACAGAGCCAGCTGGGTTCTCTGGCTGCCTTTGGCACCAGCAACCATTTACATGGGAGAAATGGGTCTTGACATTCCCATTTCTTTTTTTTCTCTTCTCCAGTTCTAAGGTAGCTTAATGCTACTAGAGTTGTGTGAAAGGGGTTTTGCTGCCAAGGGGACTCAAAAATAGGTGAGAATTGGTGCTCTGGCTGCTTTGAAGGTGGCAATGCCGATCTTTTTGGTTTCAACAAAGCCAAGATTGCCTTCCTGCTGCCTGGTATCTGCAAACTCAGGCTTAGGGATGTAAGCATGTGTGCAAGGTGCAGCACAGAGGAGAATCCAGTGTCCCCCTTGCTACACCAAACTGAAAACTGCTTTGCATGTAATCGAAATGCTTTTTATTTTCCTCACCCACAACCTGCTTTTTATCACTTAACCTCTTACCGTTAATTTGCCTAACAGACATTGACCGCCCTAAAGGACTAACATTCACTGAGGTGGATGTTGATTCCATCAAAATTGCTTGGGAAAGCCCTCAGGGGCAAGTCACCAGGTACAGGGTGACCTACTCAAGCCCTGAGGATGGAATCCATGAGCTATTGCCGGCCCCAGGTGGCGAAGAAGACACTGCTGAGCTGCATGGCCTCAGGCCAGGTTCTGAGTACACTATCAATATCGTTGCCATTTACGATGACATGGAGAGCCTGCCCCTCACTGGGACCCAGTCCACAGGTACAGCTCCCACCACCCCCAGCAGGCCATGGCAGCAGCGGGTTCTGCCCCGAGGGGTAAAGTGTGCTTCCATGTGCAGCTGCTGCTCCGTGCGGGACAGCCCTAGGGGCAGCCCAGGGGATGGGATTGCTCCTGAGGGATGGCTTAGCTGGGGCCAGAGAGCTGCCTGGAGCAGAGTCAGCCTGCATACACATCAGGGAAGGCAGGCAAGAGAGCAGGATTGCAGGAACAGATCCTAGAGAAAGGAGGGAGGAGTGTCCAGTGGTGTCCTGGTCACAGAGCCTGATCTATGGTGAGCGCTCTCACAACGCTCTTGTCTTGCCTTCAAGGTATGGAACACCTCAAAGCACAGGTAGTGACCAACAAGAGAGGTGAGGGCAGCTTTCATGCCCCAGGGGCCTTGCTGTTGGAGCCAAAGATCAGCAGGAAGGGCTGGCAGATTGCTGAAGCCTCAGGTCTCACAGAGCCTGCAGATCCCTCACTGGCACTGCCCTAGGGACCGTAGCCCGCTGCATGCCCACACCCTGCACCCTCATCACCTCCACAGGAGAGTCCCTTCTGTGCCAGGCTGATCCAGCTACAATTCCATGCATTGAAAATTCCTTGATGAAAAAGGAAAATTATTGCAAGGAATTAGCTTAATGTTGCTTCCAGCAATATGGAATCCATTGCAAGCTTCCATCATTACCAGATGTGACTTTATTACAGAGACAGGTAGCACCTGTGTAATAAAGGTCTCCCATTCATTTGTGGCTGAAAAGTTGGCACTTTAATTCCAGGGGTGGAATGAATTCAGTGGGTCCTAGTATACAGATCTGCTGTGCTAAACTGAAGCAAAGTGATGTAATGATGGAACAGCTGGCTGCTACCTGCCAGAAATGCAAATATAATAGTTGTTCAAACACACCCTTTGTGGTTTACATTTTGAGGGCTGTTCAAAAGTGGATTTGAAGTCATTCAAGACTTTCCATTGACTCTCGTGGGCTTTAGATTGAGCTCTCAGCTAAGCCAGAAGGGTTACCCTGTATTTCCACTTTGTAAAACTGGAAAGCATTGATAGCAATGTACCATAGTGGGCACTGTGCTAAGGTGTATCTTTGCTCTGTTTACAGCCCCAGGTTTACCAACAGTAAGGCAAGAGAATATTTCAATGGACATTCCTTTTTTTAGGCAAGCATTTGTTTGTAAGGATAGTGGATGTGTTAGCTCCTGAACAGGCTCTTGTGTGATGAGCCTTATGGCCACCACAGCTCTGCTTTTCCATTGCCTTGCTCGCTGTGTAAGTGGCTGTAAAATGCTTCCCCTCTCCATTTGCAGTATTTTTATATCTTCTCTGCAATTCCTGAGCTTCCTTCCTACTTACTTTTGTAAATCATCCATCGTATTTTGGAAATCGGGGCAAGTGGAGCAGGACTAAACCGTGAGCTGTGTGATGAAAAGCAGAGACTGGTAGAAAAATGAAAACAGGCTGGCTTACTAGAGATTTAAGCACCTTCCCAAGCCTTTTCCTTATATCACAGCAAATGTCATTGCTCACTTCAGGGTTGGAGCAGTGATATCTCCTTATTTCTGCTGAAAAGTGTTTCTGTAGATTTGAGAATCTCCTCCTGAACAGCACATCCCCTCCCACGGTGCTTTATGCCTGTGTTTGCACAAGGCACTCCACTTTCCTGGCCTAAACCTGTCTTGTGTTCAGGAGAGAGTATTGTCTTATCCAGCTGTCTTTTTTTAAAGTAACCATGTGCCTGTCTGGATTTTTGCAGCAATTCCACCTCCAACAAACCTGAAGTTTACTCAGGTAACTCCCACCAGTCTCACCATCAACTGGAATGCACCCAACGTTCGCCTCACTGGCTACAGAGTCAGAGTGAACCCCAAAGAAAAGACTGGTCCTATGAAAGAAATCAACCTTTCTCCAGACAGCACATCTGCAGTCGTGTCTGGCTTGATGGTAACTTTTTTCTTTGTGTTGTGGGAAGGAGATTTTGGAAGAAATTTCAGATTCCTGTGTCAGGAGCTTCAGTTGGAGTAGATCATTACAGCTTCTAAGGGTCTGGCTCTGAAGCTCATGGCAAGTCAGCCTGCAGCTACTCAGCACTGTCGTTTTTTTAAGAGGCAAGTAAGTGGCCTCCAGAAGCTGCATTCTACCCCCTTCCTCATCTAGCACAGAGAGACTGGATGCCTAATCAAATGCAAATTACCAGGTTCACAATCAAAAGTAACCCAGCAAAATGCTTTTACTCATCTTTCACAAAAGAGGTCAGATAAAGTGATCTAACGCAGAGATTTCAAGCTGTGATATGGGAGCTCTGGCAGTCTATTGCCTATTTTTAAGACATCTGCAAAATATAAGTTAAAAATACAAGTCTTTTGTGAGTAGGCTTAAATTTGCTATATAGCTATCTTCTCCACTGGAAGCATTTCAGGAGTTCCTGAACTGGAGAAGGCTGAAAATAACTGCTTTTATGGTTCCTGAGATCTTAAAAAGCTACTGATCTGTTTTTAAGAAGTTTTATGAATAATTTTCAAAAATGAGCCTTAAAAAACATTCTAATCTAAGTGGACCCATGGTTTGATGCAGCCAAGGACAAAACTCCCCATGCTGTTACATTCACAATTCTATTTTATTCACATCATTTTTATTCTTTATCATAGCAAATAGCATCCATTAACCCTGGGAAAAATAGGAGGGAAATTAGAGTTTCTCTGAAGAATCAGCTTTGAAGCACAGATTCTAAAATGAGGGGTGATAAGTAAGCTTCTTCCAGGATTTCTTCTGCTCCTGAGTGTGCACATGTGCACAGTGTGTCAGGGTCTGTGCCTACTCTTTTATTCCAGCTGGAAATAATTAGAATTATCCCATCAGTCCTTCCCCAATTTATTTTAAGGTTTCATGTTTCAGTTAAGTGGTGACTGAGAAACGTGGCTCCACCAAACACTGACTGAAGGCAGGAATATTTCCCCCCGTGCTGGGTCCTTCTCTTAACATGGTACAACTCTGTCCATTCCAGGTAGCAACCAAGTATGAAGTGAGTGTGTATGCCCTGAAGGACTCCCTGACCAGCAGACCAGCCCAAGGGGTGGTCACAACCCTTGAAAGTAAGTGGTGGCCCTCCCCAAATGACCACTTAGTGCTGTGTGGGTGCAGAGGCCAGGAGCTATGTCCAAAATGGGGCTCTGTCCAAAGCTCCATCCCAGGCTGCTTGGGTGGTGAGATTGCCAGTCCCCACTGTACTGACAGGACCCCTTTGCCTTGTGTGCAGATGTGAGTCCCCCTCGCAGGCCCCGGGTGACAGATGTCACCGAGACAACCATCACCATTACCTGGAGGACCAAGACTGAGACCATCACTGGCTTCCTGGTGGAAGCTGTCCCTGCAGGTGGTCAGAACCCCATTCAGAGGACCATCAGCCCTGAGCTCAGGAGTTACACTATCACTGGTGAGTGAGGGCTTCTGCAGCTCCAGGGTCATATCAGAAAGTACACTGGGTTCTTCTTTTGAATTGAATATTCCCGATGAGAAATACTACAGGAACAAAAGGTGGGAAAAAATATGAGGCATCAAGATTAGGCTCCAAGAAGAGGTTATTGAAAGACCACCTGATGGCCATCTTAGGTGGCTTCCTCTCCTTAGCTAACATTTGTGTTTCAACTTCATTTTAGGCTTGCAGCCTGGCACTGACTACAAGATCTACCTGTATACTCTGAATGAGAATGCACGCAGCTCCCCGGTGGTACTGGATGCCTCCACTGGTAATGATCTTGTCTGACCTTTTTGCTCATGTTAACACGCAGTAATCACATATGGCCAGTTGGGAGTTGTCTATATCTGATGACATTTCATATTCCCTGTGACTTACAGCAATAGGTTTGAGGAGGGTGTCAAGCTCAGGTGAAGAATATGCTGGTCTTTTCTGCATTTGACTTGTTAAACCCTTTTGTTTCCACCCAGCTATCGATGCTCCTTCTAACCTGCGCTTCCTCACAACCACGAGCAACTCCCTGCTGGTCACCTGGCAGCCTCCCAGAGCCAAGATCACGGGCTACATCATCAGATATGAGAAACCTGGCTCACCAGTCAAGGAGGTCTTGCCCCGGCCCCGGCCCGGCACCACCGAGGCCACCATTACTGGTAACACTGTTTTGTCTGGGAGCTCTTCACCTGAAACACTTGAATTTCCAGAGAGAGGGTGGGGGAAAGGCTAATTATAAAATGCATTGATGATTAGATAATAGACAGAGAAAATTGTGTTCCTTTATTGTGGTTTCCAGTACTAGAGAGTGGCCCTATAAGCACACCTGTCCTACAAACACATTGCACTTCACTGATCAGAGCAACGACCACATTTGAACAGTCTGGTGCTTGTTTCCACTGTCACCACAACTGTTGTCCTTTCAAGGAAGAAAAGCCCTTGATTCTGGCACCCACCAGTCACATGTGCTAAAGATCCCTTATGTTTGGATCCATGATCCAAGCTGACGTGGTCAGACTACAAACTTGCTCTGAGGAACAGGAGGCTGAACTCTCTGCACTGTCCTGAAAACCTCAGGTGTGAAAATCACATACCTGATACTGGAACCATACCCACCTCTCATTCTGCCTTAGCTCTCACACATAAACATAAAAGAAAAGCAACTCATAAGTCTAAAATTGTTCTGTGTCCTTCCTCCCTCCCTAGGTTTGGAACCTGGCACTGAATACATCATCTACATCATTGCTGTGAAGAACAGTCAGAAGAGTGAACCACTGGTTGGCAGAAAAAGGACAGGTAAAACAAAGCTCTGGATTGTTGTGTGCCAACAGGAGATAGCTTCTGCTTGGGGAATACAGTGTGAAAGCCATTGAAGGACACTTGTGGAGGACTGAAACAATAATGCTTTTAAAAATGTCCTGTTCACACCACTCAGCCATACCTTTCCTTTGAGTCAAATAGGCTTTGTAAGGAGGTTTTCCTTTCTAAGGATGCAGGAGGTACACATCTAAATTTATATTAATAACACTTACCTGTGTTTGAACACTGTTGAAACAGAACAGTGTGCTTGATGCTGGATTCTTGCTTGGGTACCTAGTGGATAATGAAATCAGGGTTAACATGACTGTCTAACACTTGATGGTGTCAAACGCAGAATCCATTCCATTTGTTGCCTGTTGCATTCCTCTTGCTTAGCAACTTTCACAGTACAAGACTGAGATACCTATAGCAAGCAAAATACCAGCTGGACATCCAGATATGACCAAGGAGCAAGTTTCTTCCTGCTCACCAATAATTCCTCTTAAAATGATAACCTGCAACTATCTCTTGTAATCATTTCTTCTCAGTTTGAGCAGTGGTGGTGGCTTCTTTGGGTTGCAGCGTTCAAAAGTGTCACTCAGCTGTATGAAAATTTCATGCCAGCACACTTCTTATGCCTATGTGTAAAAGAGGCAGAGAGGGAAATTACCTTTACAATCAGTGCAAGGTCATAAAAAGTGTATTGCATCTTGGGGTAATTGCTAGTATTTGATGCCTGGAGTGGTGTGATGCAGCTGTTTGATTTGCCATTTTTGCTTTGGCACGCTTTGCTTGATGGCCTCTAACCTTTCTTTGGCCAGATGAGCTCCCCACGTTGATTAGCAGACCACACCCCAACCAGCCCGACATCCTGGATGTGCCTTCCATTGACGAGGGGACCCCTTACCTCACGAACAATAGGTACGACAATGGCAACGGGATCCAACTCCCAGGCTCCTCTGGGCACCCTCAGACAGTGGGACACCAGGGGCAGCAAGTCTTCTTCGAGGAGCACGGCTACAGGCGGCCTGGACCCACCACAGCCACGCCCCTGAGGCCGGGATCCAGGCAGCCGCTGCCCAGCGTGGACGAAGCCATCGAGATCCCGGGGTACCAGGTGCCCATCGTGGTGGAGCCCCTGTACCCACACTCGCGCGGGCCCCGGCGCAACGACAGCGCGGGGCAGGAAGCCCTGTCCCAGACCACCATCTCCTGGAGACCGCTGCTGGAGAGCTCTGAGTACATCATCTCCTGCCAGCCCGTCAGCCAGGATGAGGACACTCTGCAGGTAACGGGCTGTCTCAGCAGAGGGATGGTGTAGCCTCACCGGAGTCTCTCGGGGCCCCAGTGCCTTTGCTGTGCTAAGGGAGTGGCAGGAATTAGCCTTAAGAGTCTGTTTAACACGTAGCTGAGACCAGGATGGATGAAAGCCTCCCTTATCTCCTTTATGGAAAAGGCTACAGGATAAAACTACAAAACCAGAAGAGTTTGAAATGCTGTCAGCAGTGATGTTTCACCAGGGAAGGGGGCAGCAAGCTGAGTGGGAGTTTCAAAGATTGAGGTGCTGCTTCTCCAAGCTACAGCACTCTTCCTATGAAGTCTCCCTTGTTTTCCTTGAAATGGCAAAACTAACCCCTCGTGATCCATAGTGCAGAGCAGCCAAGTCTGACTTGGTATTGTTTGAAATTCTCAGAGTATCTAAGGGGAGTGGTCTGGCTCCATCATGGTACAGAGCATAGGGGTCATCTTAAACACCCTGTCTTTCCTATGAGAGAGGTAACAGCTAAAGGGTATTCCCTCCCACCTTTCTGGTGACCTGGCATTGTCTCTTGTTGCAGTTCAGGGTTCCTGGCACTTCCTCTAGTGCCACACTCAAGGGTCTCACAAGAGGGGCCACCTACAACATCATAGTGGAAGCCCTGAAGGACCACCGGAGACAGAAGGTGCTGGAGGAGGTGGTCACAGTTGGCAATACTGGTAAGGAACAGCCTCAGGGAGCCTGGCTGAACCTCTGCAGCCCCTGCCTCATTCCCCTTACTCAAGGTCACCTACCTGGTGCCCAAGCTTGACAAAAGTTCAGAAAGGAAACTTCTGACAAGGACAGTTCATAGCAGGACACTGGGACAAGTGATTTGTGAGGTGCTCTGGTTTTGGATAACTGACACACACTGATGGTGGGATGGGAGCTGTCCTGAGCTGCTGTGCAAGCACAGAGAGTGTGCTTTGAGGCTGCAGACACACCCAAAGGCCCAAGAGAAATCTGGTATTTGCTGTGCTTAGAGGGAGTCTTGTATCTGTCATAGACTGGACCATCAGCTCTTGACCCTGATCATCATCACACCCTGAACTGGTGGTTGTAAAGCACCCACCAGCCAAGGCACACACCTAAGGTGACCAATCACTCTGCCCACAGGGTCTGCTCTCCTTCTCCCATCCCCCTGCCATGACACAGAACCTGCAGCACCCCAAAAAGGTGCACGTGCAGCTACCAACCCCCTGCTGCTCCCCAGCATCTTAGAGCACATTTTCTCCTAAAAACAGGCAAGAGTCAGGTTGTTGCTCACCAGCAGCAAATGCAAAAACTCACACTTGCTTCAAACTTGGCAAATCAAAATGAAAATAGCCTTCAAGTCAGTTATATCATTCAACTGCTCTGACACATGCAAATGGAAAATGAATCACAGGGAGCTGGGCTGCTGACAACCATCAAGTATATGCCCATGGGGTAACTCCATTACTGCCAGGATATTACAAGAAGAAAAACGTGTGTATTCACTGAAAATCAGTCTGTCTTGCTGTGTGTGATGCCTGTTTCTTCTGTTTCTGTTCCAGTGTCTGAAGGATTAAACCAGCCAGCTGACGACACCTGCTTTGATACTTACACTGGCTCCTTCTATTCCATTGGCGAGGAATGGGAGCGCTTATCTGAAACTGGCTTTAAGCTCTGGTGCCAGTGTTTAGGTTTTGGCAGTGGCCATTTCAGATGTGACTCTTCTAGTGAGTAGCTTGCTGTTAACCATCCCCATCCCCACTCTCCCCCAGCACCAGTGCCATGTTTGACAGACTCAGCCTGATCCAAACATGAGGCAAATGAAGGCAGGATCTGAAGTCCTTAAACCAAAGCGGTGTTTTGCATCCTGAGAAGTGATGGAAAACTTTGGTAACCTCTGAGCTTTGCAGCTAATCTAGAATTGCCATCAGCAACAATCAATATTGTATTGATAAGAGACTTTTTTACCTTGCCAGACATGTCTAGGTAATATGGGAAAGTGTGGATTTCAGTGGGTATTACAGCCAGTGCTAGTATTGCAATAAATCTGGAAAATAAACATTGCAGGCAGCCTTTGCAAAGCAGCTTGCAAAACCAGTCTTCTAATTTTCCTAACACTTCTGCCCAGGGCATTAAGTTTTATTCTTTGCAGAACTGTGTGGTTTACATGGAAAAATATCCAACTTGACACAAGGGAATGGAACAAAAGTCTGTGATTGAGCAGTTTAACACAACACAGACCCAGCTAATTGAAATTAGGCTTTTAAATTGTGGAATAAGCTCAGCAAAGAGAGTATTTCTGCAATTTGCATAGATTCAGAGGAGTCTATGTAAAGACACTTAATTTTACAGGAAAAGATGCTTATTTTACAGGATTAATATTTGCATTTCATTATTTGATACTCATGGCTTACCTTGTGAGATTGTGGTAAATTTTATGCTGGGTATTTGTACAAAAAAGAGCATTTAAATATTTCTCTCTCCTTTCCTGCCTCACATCTATTAAATTCCTTTTCATTTCTTTTCATCTCCTATGAACCAAACCTCCTCTCCCCACTCTTTGTCACATCCTACTTTTCCCCCAAGAGCCTCTACACATTTTCCAGAGCTGAAACAGCCTTCAGCAGTTAAAAACTGCAGGAGCTGAACCCATTTCCTCCTTGGGACTTAGATGAGCTGAGAAGATTCTTTCTCCTGCCTTTCCTGAGACAATGCCAAGCTCTTTTCCTCCTGCTGTATGTGGGATAACTCCTGATTCTTGTTCCCCTGCCTTCTGCAGAGTGGTGCCATGACAATGGAGTTAACTACAAGATTGGGGAGAAGTGGGACAGGCAAGGGGAGAATGGCCAGATGATGAGCTGCACCTGCCTTGGGAATGGAAAAGGAGAATTCAAGTGTGAACCTCGTAAGTGTCTTTGTGCTCTCAGTCTGAGCTCTCATTCAGCAAGTCTCAGCATCTCAGCTCTGTCCTGCCAGGGGGACAAGCAGATTATCAGTGTCTGGTTCAGGCTGAACTGGTGACAGCTTCATTCTGTTCTCACATGAGATGAAGGCATAAATCTCACATTCCTGAGCTTGAAAAAAGAAAACCTTTTTTGTTAGCTCAGGTCACAGCACACTGAGCACCTGTCTGCCTCTGGTCCTGGAGCTGCACACCAGGGATATGTCACTGTCTCAGAGGGGTGGATTGCCCCAGCTGGACTTCCCTGCAGGGCCTGTTGCCTCAAGCTCCTCTGGCCTTCACACTGTGACTTGAACTGCATTGCTCTTGTCAAGAAAATCCCCCCCTGCTGTAGGTTAAAGTGTCTGGAGAGCTGTGAACACGTCTGATGTTCCCCTGCCAGTCAGGGAGCCTCTGGTCAGACAAGGGGAGCACGCTTCCCCAGGGGCTCCCCTTCTGATCCCCAGGCTGCTTTGAGAATGCTTAAAGCCAAGCCCAGGCCCTGCACTGAGCTCTGCCTGTGCCTCCACAGATGAGACCACGTGCTATGACGATGGCAAGATGTACCACGTTGGGGAGCAGTGGCAGAAGGAGTACTTTGGGGCCATCTGCTCCTGCACTTGTTACGGAGGACAGCAGGTAAGCAGGAGGGAGGTGTTATGCTGGACACAGGGGAGGCTGTGCTGGGCTGCACTTGTCAGACTGCTGGGTCTGAGGTCATGGAAGGGGCCAAAACAGGCCCATATAGGGAGAGAAGTGATTAGGAGAGCTGCAGTACTTGCATCTGTGCCTGTCTGGTGTAACACCGGAGCAGCCTCATTGGTGCTGGTGGCTCTAGCCTCATGTATGAATGATCATGAATTAATGGCTTTAAGCTGAAGGAGAGTAGATTTAAATTGGATATCAGGAAGAAATTCTTCCCTGTGGGTGTGGTGAGGCCCTGGCACAGATTTCCCAGAGCAGCTGTGGCTGCCCCTGGATCCCTGGAAGTGCCCAAGGCCAGGCTGGGTGGTGCTTGGAGCAGCCTGGGATAGTGGAAGGTGTCTCTGCCCACAGCAGGGGAGTGGAAAATGGATGAGCTTTAGGCTCCCTCCCAGCCCAACCCAGTCTGGGATTCTGTGAGCCCTGGCAGCTCCTTGGCCACGGCACTGACAGGCCCGTTGTGTCCCCGCAGGGCTGGCGCTGTGACAACTGCCGCAGGCCCAGCGTGGAGGTGGCCCCCGAAGGCTCTGCTGGCAACACCTACACAAGGTTCACACAGAGGTACCACCAGGCCACCAACACTGTGAGTACAGCTTTCCTTCTCTGCCCTGTCCTGAGTCTGGCACAGGTGGTGGGGTCGCTGCAGGGCTCGAGGGCGAGAGCAGCTGCGGGTTCGTGCTCCCCCAGCAGTGCATGGCAGCCCCCAGTACACACACACCTGCTTGAGCTCACCCTCCACACACACGGGCAGTGCCACAGTCCCACCAGGGCCTCATGCATGCTCTGAGGCAGTAGTGCATGGAGTGATTTCCAGCTGTGTGCTTTGTGCTGGGCAACAGCCCCAGGCGCTGCCAACGGCTCCCAGCACAAACCGCACCCAGGACGGAGCTCTAACTGATTTCCTTCCCTCCCGACAGAACGTCAACTGCCCCATTGAGTGTTTCATGCCCCTAGATGTACAGGCAGACACACAACATCCACGGGGAAAGTAACATCGAGCAAGACTCCTTGCGGCCATGGCAACAGACAAACCAAAGTATAAATCCCTATGTGCCACGATTACCATCCAAACTGGAGTGATGCTAGCAAAACTGCATCTAGTGAGAATGGCCACCTGCTCTGGAGCCATTTTCCCAGCTTAAGCTCAACTCACAGCTTCTCCAAGCGCCACTCTTGGAGTGTTTCAGACTTTTCTCATGATTGATAGCGATTGTCTTGGTTTTGCTCAAAGGGTGGAATTCCAGTCAATACTTTCAAATTTAAAGAGGGCAAATAAAATAAAAAAGGGGAGGAGGGCGAGAGGTTGTAAATCACAAATTTGGTGGGGGATCAAAATACTGATGGGGAGGGAGGGTGTAGAAATTCAAGGTTCCTGTGCTATGCAAGAACATTTGAGTACAACAATACTGAGGTTTAGGGATAGGAAAGTCCACCAAACACTTCTGCTTTCACATAAGCGTGCAGCCAGCAATAAGATAGGAACAGCAAATCCAATCACTGTGATATTTAAAATATGCACAGTCCTAATTCTTTCTTGATGATCCTAGTATTTTTCTAGCTGTATCTTTATATCTCATACTGTTATTTATCAGTTTTGTTCCCCTGACCTTCAAGTGTTTTTATACGGGAATAAAATGTATGGAAGACACTTAGTATGCAGTTGACAAAAGAGGAATTTGGTGTAATTATGATCAGTGATTATTTTTATACTGTAAGTGCCAAAGCTTTACTACTGTGGAAAAGAAAAAAAAACCAACTCTTTTAATAAAAAGATTTACAAACCAGACATATAGTTTAAGTGATTCTCTTTGCTGCTGTGGAATTTAGGATGAAGATGATTATTCTCAGCTGGATTATTCTGAGGTGGATAATTCTGAGCGGGATGATTCAGAGCTGGAGTAACATTGCCTTGACACGAGATGGAACAAACATCCCCAAGAAGAGTGAAGTAAACCTGGAGAGCATACTGGTAGAGCAGTTTGTTAATTAGAGGCTTCCAGCTGCACCCCTGCCCCCGTAGAGCGCAGACAGTGGGTAGGTATGGCACGGGCAGGAGGCACAGGCTTGCTTTGGGGCAACAGGGCAAGGGAGGGAAAGGCAGACAGCCTCTGCTTTGCACACAAACTAAGCTAGAGCTAGAGTTCAATAAGCTGGGAGTAGCTGAGGTGCCAGAATTAGTGAGACAGTCCAAACCTGTGAAGTTGAATGTGTTCAAAGCTTCAAAACCCAGCAGGAGACAGGCACCAGCTGGGTCTAAGGCTGGGTGTTACAGGCACAGGCCCCTTTCTTGTCTCCTGTGCTTCTACCTCATGGTGGGGAGGGAGGTAAACAAAATGCTCCTCACAACCCTTTTGATGAGAGTGAACCAAGCCAGCAGTGAGTCCCTTTGCTTGCTCTGCCAGGACCTGTCCAGCCTTTGGAAATGCAGAACAGGACAGGTCCTGCCAGGATTGCTGAGCCCCCTCCCCTCCCCTCGGCTGCACACGCACTGTACTGCTCCAGTCACTGGCATTCTCTGCACCCAATAAAGCATCACATGAAAACACCTTTTGCCTTCTTGACATGTGGCAGCTGCCATCAGGGATTGCTGTCTACAGAGCACCCAAAACCTCTGCAAAGAGTAGGATGATTGCAGCAGCAGTCAGTTCTACCCCACCAGTGTTGAAAAGCCAAACGTGTCCCTAAAAAAACCTGAGAACTAAAACTGGCCTAGACAGAGACACAGAGGAGTAATTTCCCATTAAACTAGATTGGTTTTCCCAAGTGAGGGCTACATATTTTGGACCAGAGAACAACTCTGCAATGATCCTTTCATAGTCACTTTGTCACTAAATAATTCACCAACACACTGAAGAGGAGTCAGAGCCCACCTCCTCTCCTCTGTCATATCTCTTGTACCAGGAGCAAACACCTCCCCTGCCCACAGGGAACATTTCAAGATAAAATCATTTAAACAGCACTTTTCCCCAAGCTCCCTGTAGAGGTTTGTCTGTGCCTCAAAGCACATGCTGCTCACAGCTATGCCAAGCCCTGCAGAATTTAAGCCACTGGCAGCTCTTTTCCAGAACAGGAGGCACATCTCCACAGGGCTTGTCTGCTCAGCTTTGGGTAGAGCCCAGGAACAACCAGAGTCAGGGCTCTCTACTCCAGGGAAAAGTCCCTTGGTGGCTGAAGAAGAAAATAAAACCCCTCTGTTACTGGCTGCCAAGGCCCTGAATGATTCCTCCCTGCTTACATCCATATTTTGGAGCTGTTGTCCTGCCAGCACAGGACCTGCCAGGGGCAAGGGGCCACACGGTGACAGTGCAAATCCCAGCCTGGCATCAGCTGCTCCTCAGAACACATCAGCTGAAGGGACATTCCCTACATTCCCTTCCTTCTGGGAAATGACACCAAGCAGAGCTCACAGTCTGCTTTTAATCCCTGCAAACATCCAAGGCAGAAGCAGATCAGCACCCTTCAGGAGGGAGAAGTTGAGACCACCACAGCCCTTTCCTACCACCACTCCCACAGCTTCAGGGGAAGCTTCCTTCAGGGGGAAGGTGCCAGGCTAATTGAAATTGTCACTGCAGCCTAGGGGACAAGCCATTCCCAGAGACATTCCTGTGAAGTCACCTCACACCTGGAACCAGAGCAGAGATTTTTATCAACCTTTATCCACTCAAGTGAGGCAGGAGCGTCAAGAGCTCTTTGGGACATTAAACAATCCAATTTTCCCCCTCTGACAACCCCCGCTTGTCCTTTAACCTTACCACAGGCACAGCAGGAGGCAAAACCATCCCTCTGCAGGTGCTGAGATGTTGTGTACAAGTCATGCAGCACAAGTGAGACAGCAGGCAGGTCCTAGATAGAGGTATCAGCTGAGGTAGGCATTTCCTATCTCATGCAGATCTCACCTGGAAGATCAGTACCTATTAACTGCCTTCAGTAAAACAAACAGTGCCCCAAGGACAAGAAACCAAGGATCAGGGGAATACACAGAACAGGAGCTGCCAGATTCTTACTGCCAGTCTCTGTTTTAGCCAATGCTGTAGAAGATGCAGGTAAAGAATGGAGGGATTCCCCAGAGAATCTCACAGCAGGGTCTGTGCCAGCTACAGCCACAACAGCAGGACAGAGAAGAGACATAAGGAACATTGTGGACTCTCCTCTGTGGAAGAGTCCCAAACCCCAACTTTTCAAGTGAAACTCCAAGCAATGACAATTCACTGGAAGCAACAGCACAGAAACCAGTCAGAGGCCAGGGTCAGAGTTAGCACAGCAAAGGGAACAGACAGCCAGGAAGAAATGGACAATTTTTATTTTGGATTGCTGTCTTAATCCGTACCAAAAAAGTAGAATGCTCTCTACCCTGTCCTGTCTCTTCCAGTCACTTGGAAATAATCCATTGTAGAGATCAGAAAAGACAAAATGATCCATTGTAGAGATCAGAAGAGAGAGGAGTCTGCTCCCTTTGAGGCTGGAGCAGGGGCAGATGGAATGACAGTGTTAGAGGAAAACCAGTGTGTGGATTATGGTACCTTAAATGACTCACCTAGGAAGTGTCTCTTTGCTTTGCTCCATTTGAACCAGTCTGGATCAAACAGACAGTCAGGTAAAACAAAAGGCATGGCCACAGTCACAGCAAGTCAGCAGCACACCCCAAATTTCCCCTCTCCCAGGTCCATCTCCCACCTGGGCAGCCCTGCTTGAGCCAAGGGCACACGTGCAAACTCCCTGCTCTGCACCAGCTGAGAGCCGAGCCCACAGAAGTGTTTATTAAAAACTCTGGGCTGCTCCTGGGCAAAACTGAACAGATTTTATAAAATGGAACCAAAAAGACAAAATCCCTTTGGAACAGGCAGAGTGATTGCCAGCAAAAATGTGTCTGGGCTCATCCTGCACTTCCCTCACTGTGCTCCAGATTTTCACTTTGCTTTTGCTCAAACTTAAGTTCAAATCTGCTTAATGCAAACTGCAGACAGCAGAGAAGGGAAGTGGCTCCAGACACTTCCCCCATTCCAGCCTGTGAACTCTGCTCCCAGTATGGGGACAGGCCTGTCAATGGCTCTTCTACCTTGGAGAAAGCAACATAGCACTGCCAAAGCAGAGTGCAGGGCAGGATTCAGAGCACCAAACCCAGGAGTGCCTCATGCAAAGGACCTGCTCCCTTCTCCTCCCAGGGAAGAGGATAATGGATTAGAAGTACCTGCTGACCCAAAAAAACCCTACCAACCCAACTTACTTCAGGACAATGCAGATCCTTATCAGTTCCACCAGGCTTTCACACCATTCCACAGGCCATCTATTGAATTAGTAGAGTCTGGACCATAAAACCTACCTCAAAAATAAACGTTTTTCCTGAGGACACAGAATTTGGGTGACAGGGACCACACAGACAGCACGTAGCTAACAACTGTATGTTTATTTGCAAAAGACACTGATTTTCTACACTGGAAGCCAACTTGTACCTCTTCCTTCTCCCTGAACACGGGGAAAGGCCTCTTCACAGAGTGACCAACTCTTGCTGAGCACAGGCTGCAGGAGCCCCCCAGTTACAGCAGTGACACTGGCTGCTGGTGAGGCTGTGCCCAGAGAGGGCTCAGTGGTGGAACAGACGGAGGTTGGTGTGGATGAGGGTGATCCCCAGCTCGTTGCAGGCCTCGATCACGACGTCGTCGGCAGCCGAGCCCGAAGGGGCAGCGATGAACTGCACTCCACTCTGCACAGACAGGGAGGAGTCAGAGGATGGAAACCCAAAATCCCCCTCAGTAGGAGCTGGCAGTCCCAGTCTTTCATCCACATCCCACTGAACAAAGGCTTCCAGCCCCAAAGATGCTCCTTAAGGGAGTAGGAAGTTCTGCTGTTCAGAAATAACCCTAAAATGGTTCCTTTGGAAGCAACAGGCCTTGGCTTGATATTCCTAAATGGTTTAATAAACTTAATCCTCTATTCATCCCTAATCAACAAAATGAGCAATGACTGGATAATTACTGTCCATGTGAGAGCTGTAACCACCAGGAACATCCTTCCCAGGATCTGCTATCCTAGTGCAGGGATTTTGCTCAGCAGTGCACAGCCATTCCCCTGGAGCCACCCCAGCCTCCTGGCCCTGCCACGGCCTTACCCGCTTGGCTCTGTCGACGTTATCCCTAAAAGGGAAGAAGGCATCGGAGCTGAGGGACACATCAGAGAGCTTGGCAATCCACTGCTTCTTCTCTGCTTCTGTCAGCTGCTTGGGCACCTCTTCAAACATGGCCTGCCACTTCACCAGGTCCTCATCCTGCAGGCACGAGAAGCCAGCTCAGCCCCAGAGCACACAGCTCCCCCAGTTCCTGCCAGGGGGATGAGTGATGGCCTCTCTCTGATCCCAGGATTTCTGCTCCATGACTCTGCTGCTGGGAACCTCATACCAGGGGGGTTAAAACACACCACCACCATCAACTCTTTCTGCAGCCTTTTAATTCCTTCCCTCTCCTCACCGCAGGACCTGAGGGATTCCTTCTCCCCCTCCTGAATTCCAAGATGCTCTGCCTGCAGTGTGCTGCTCCATAAATGCCAGCAGGCATCTGGTAGATGACTTAACCCATGACCAACGGCAGCTCAGTTTATGATTCACCTTTTGAAACAGCAACTGATCCAGTTCTTACCCCTTTAAACAAGCAACTGCTCACAAAGTGATTCACAAGGTCCCTAATCCAGCCCTTGGCTTTTGATACTTAAAAAGGACATACTATTTTGTTGTCTCACTATGGCCTGTAACGGGGACGCCAGAGGGATTCTGAGAATCCAAAGTGCCACAGAAACAAACAGCTCTGTGTGAGAAGGAGCCACTGACAGGGCAGGGAGAACTGGAACATCAGCTGGAGCTTTAACCCATCCTCACTGCTGGGAAGAACCAGGAGCTGAAGCCAAGCTGCTCACTGAGGCACAGGGCAGGCTCCAGCTCCCAGGGCTGTGAGTGCAGTACGGGAGGGGCACATGAGGACACTTGGCCACGGGGCCAGGAAATGACCTTGGGGAATGGATCACCATCCTGGGCCCAGGATGGCCCAGCTCTGGAGTCACCACTAGAACACACACCAGGTGTAACTTGCACAAAGAGCTGGTCTGGCAGGAGCTGTGCTGCAGGGGAAGCCGTGGCAGCCCTCACCTCTCCGATGGTGTCGGTGACGTACTGATCGATGGCGTTGGAGATCTCGGCCCTCTTCACGCCCGCCTTGAACTTCATGGCCAGCACGCGCGGGTGGTGCCGCAGCCACCAGTTGTTGGCCTTGTCCCCGGCCAGGCGCGTGCAGTGGATCCGGGACTGCTGCCCCGCGCCGATCCCGATCACCTGGAGCGCAGGGGGACAGCACACAGCGATCAGAGCCACGGCTGCACCCCAGGCAGGCTGCCAGGAACGACCTCCCCCAGTTTAGCTGCTCCTCACCCAAGCACAGGAGGTGTAGGTGGTTAGTGGGGGAATGGCTGCATTCCTGATCCTGGAAATTGGTTACAGGGCCAGCTGTCTGCGCCGCTAACTTCTACAGCTCTTTGGAGCTGACAGTCACGCTCAAAACACTCATGTTCTTTCACCCTTCTAAGCAACACAGCCCCAGCCATCAGAGTCAAAGCCTTAACCTCAGGAGAGTGACACAAGTATGGCTTCCTGCCTCTTCTGGAAAGGGGCACTTCAGTCAGAGTGTTAATGCCTGAGCCCAGGTCACCCAAACACCGTCATCTCTTCGCTGAGTCAGGCACACACAGCTTAACCACATCAGCTGAGAGGTGCAGTGGATGAGGGGCAGTTTGTCTGGCAAGGCTGATAAGGAAGTAAACCCACTGCTCACTCAGGAATGCTGGTCAGTGGCACTGTTACATCCATGAATTGTCAAGGCCCTGGAGCTACCACACATCTCCTATGCTGCCATCTGCCAGAATCCAGGCTTTTTGAAACAGCTGCTGCTAACCCTATTTAATAGCACTTGTGCTTGATCTCTAACAGAAAAGCAAAATCCACACAGTGGTTTTATCTCAAGGAAGCTGCTATGAAAATAGAGCACTGGCTCAGCTTCTGCAGCCAGACCCAGCCACCAGGGATGTCAGGTTTGGGCTGGTAACTTTTGTGCATCCTGTGGGTCTCGCTTCCTATGGACAGCTCCTGCCGTTCCAGTCTGGAGATCTGACAGGAAACAAGTCTCTCCCATCATTTCCTGCTCAGCCACAGCTGAGCTGTTCCCCAGACTCTCTTCAGGGACACAGTGCTGAGGCTTGAGGTGCTGGCCAGTGCCTCAGAGTTCCCAGCTCAGACTGGGACAGATGGTAAAGCCATAAGTTGCAGGCTGCCCTCAAAGGAATGACTCATTTGTCTTCCCATTCATCAAGACACGGTGACTTCACCTCTTACCAGAACCATAAAACATTCTGCTGGATCCTGTTCCCCCAAGGAGCAAATGAAAGGCTTGGGAGGCTTGGGCTGCTATCAGATACAATCTGCTCAGCCATAACTGCAGTCACCAGTGTGTAATAAACCCACGGGGATATTGGTGGTACCACAAACACTGAACAGACACAAAGTTTTTTACAGTTTAGTGGCACCTTGCCCCTGACAAACGCTGCTGATGTCCAACCTCTGCTCTCAACCCACCCACTTACACTTCCAAGGGACCCTGGACCCAAAGGAGCTCGACAGCAGCTGCACACTGGTGTGTTACCACTTCCACAGAGGTTTATCCTCCCTCCCTGCACCAAGGAGAAGGCTGGCTGTGTCCCACAGCACAGGAACTGCCACCCAGCTCTTCAGAGTGGGACTAGCAAGGCTAGGCTAAGGCAGGAATTTTTAGCTGGGGATGCAGATGTTGGAAATACCCCAGACTGACTCCTGCTAGCAGGGGCCAAAATACCATGAAACATTCCCTAGTTTCTAATATTTGGGATGTCCTGTGTGCTTTCCCAGCCAGAATGGTGTCTCAGTCTTCCTCACATCCTTGTGAGCTGTGGCCTGGCACTCCTGTGATGGAATAGGGTGCTCTGCTACCTCTCAGCATCCAAGAACCTTTCTAAAAGAGCTTTTTCCTTTACTCTGTGAACCACTCAAAGTATTTCACTTTTTTTGTGACATAAATTTTGTCAAGAGATGAGTAACTAAATTTTGGCTTGTATTCAACAGCTCCAAAATGGCAGGGACTTTGTACTTCAGTTGATCAAAGTGATGCAGCCTGTAAATTCTTCACAAGCATCCCCACATCTGCAGAGGTTTATCTGTAACACTGGTTCAAGCCATTGTTTTGCCTTTTTTAAAAGCACAGGTTTTGATGGAACACTGCTGGGGAAGATTTCCTCAATCCAGGCTGGAATTTCTGGTTTAAAGAAGAGAAATCAGTAGGCTGAGCTTCTGCTTAATAAAGCAACCTCTAGACTTGTACCTGCATCTCCTCTCATACTGGCCTGTACCTATTCCCTGCCTTTTTCACTTTATAAAATCCTTCTTCCTACACCTCATCACTCCCTGCCCCACATGGTGCCCTTCCCCCACACAAAACCACAGCCAAACCTTCAAAATCCTCCACAAAGGAGGCATTGCCCCCCTTTCCTACACAAAAAATAATTGTGTTTCTTTCAGAGCCTAATCTCCTGGGAATCCAAAAGTGTTTAAGCAGAGCCTATTAAGTGTGAGCAGTGAAAGGAGACAGCAGCATAGGGTGAGTAGAAAAAAAAACCAAACAACAAACTATCACTTAATAGAAAAAAGATTGGGTGAAAATTAAGAATTACTTGACTAAAACCACTTTGGTTCACAGGAGAGTCAAACACACTCCATAGCTGGAATGCTGTGCAACAGCACAGAGTGGATGAGATGGATAATGCCCAAAGGATTCTTGCAAAATGATCCAGACTGGTCTGGGTTTACTCAGATTTACCCTGGATAATGAATGAAAACAAAAGCCCTAAAGACACTTGGAAATATAAAAATCTAATAAAGGACTTGACCATTGGGAAGACAAACAAAACAGTGAAGTCACTGGGAAAGCATAAGGTAAATTAACAGGTTTGTTTTATGCTACCGTACAGAGAATAAAGAAAGAATAATTTTAAATTGCTAATTTAAAACATGATGGTGTCATTAAAGCAAGTGTAAATCAACATGGTACAAGCTGAAAGTCAGCCAGAACAAGTGGAAGTGTTTATTGCAATTAGTGGCAGCTGGCTTCCTGCAAATGAAGTGACACTCAGGTCCAGAAATGCTTCCCACTCCACACTTTCCTGGAATGTACTAACACAGCTGCCTTGCTGGAGGGGCTGAGCCACTCCTGAACCCAGTGGTGCCATTGTGGATGTCTCATACAGCAGAGCTTTCCTAGGCATCCCCATTTCTCAGGGATGCTGTGAGGCTGAAATAACCCCTGGAAAGCAAGCTGGACTTCCCAGGCTTGGCTCATGTAACCCAATCCAGGTCAGCTCCTGGAAGAGCAGATGAAGAGTAGCAATGTGGAAGGTGCTTTCCACATGAAAATCTGCAGGCCACCTCTGCAGCCCAGCCAGCTGAATCCCTGCCTGCCCAGGCTGCTTCTCCCTGCTCCCTCCTGCCCTCTCCCTTCCATATGGTGCATCCATTACCACACACACTCTGGAAACATCTGCAGCACCACGCTCAGCCCAGACTTGCAAAAGCTCCGAGGAAATGGGAAATTGCTGTTGTGATGAGGGGAAAGGAGCAAAGACAGAGACACCTTTGTTCTGGGGCTATGAGATCTAACACTGCTGAGTGCAGAGAATCATTTAAAAGCAAAAAAAAACCAAAAAAAAACCCAACATAAAGCAGAATAAAAGACAAATGCTGGATCTCCAGAGACATCACCTGAGGAACCACAGAGCACACGAGCCCAGAAGTCCTGTGAGACAACACTGCAGCATTTTCAGGCTGTACCAACAACCTCACAAACACGTATCAGTGCCAATGCAGGGAGAGCACTGCAGCTCAGTCTCAGCCTCTACCTGTAGGATTCACTCTTTGATCCATTTCGCTGATTTATGATGTACCAAAGCTCAAGAACATTCTCTGTATTTTTCTTCTGTATTAATCCAGGTCTACTGAAAAACTTCCATGGAAAGCAAAGAGCCAGCTAAATGGCTCCGTTACAAGAATGATCTCCTGGGCAACAATACAACTTTCAATACCTTTACACCAACTTCTAGATAAATTATTTAGGCTGAACACCTGGTGATGACTTGGAAACAACAGACTCTCTTAAAATTCAAGATTCAAACTGAAAGAGGGGAAGTTTAGGTTAGATATTAGAAAGAAATTCTTCCCTTTGAGGGTGGTGAGGCCCTGGCACAGGTTGACCAGAGAAGTTGTGGCTGCCCCTGGATCCCTGGAATTGTTCCAGGCCAGGCAGGACGGGACTTGGGATAGTGGAAGGTGTCCCTGCCCATGGCAGGGGGTGGAATGAGATGGGCTTTAAGGCCCTTTCTAGCCCAAAACCACTGTGTGACCAAATGATTCATAATCTCAATTACACATTTGCTAATGCCCCTATAAATTCCAACATCCATCATCAGCTTTTTAAAAAAATATAATCAGGGAGAACAGAAGATTTTTATTGCCCTGGAGGAGTGGAACAAAAGAAACCATATCCCATCTTTCTAAGGAAAAAGTGAAAATAAAGAAGCATTTGGACAGTCAGAATCCAGCTGAGAAACCTACTGTAATTTCCTAAGGCTCTACGCTGACTGCAACACTCCCTTAGAGAAATTATGTGAAAGAACAGAGTAGTTAGAAAGAAATGACTCAAGGCCATAGTGCAGAAGCACGTAAGAGCTTTTCCAACCCCACCAACGAAAGAGCCAGCCCTGCCATTACCATGAAAAAATGGCAGCAAAGTTTTGAAGCAGCCTCTTGAGAAGCAGCTGTTCTGCACTATTTACAAATATCCAGCTCCTCTGGCCCTGTTCAGCAGCTCCCCATGTGCTGGAGGGTTTTCCAGGCCTGCCTGTGAGCAGTGGGGTGGGGAAGCCCTGCTGCAGCTCCCTACCTGCCCGTCCTTGGCGTAGCAGACCGAGTTGGACTGGGTGTACTTGACAGCGATGCTGGCCACGATCAGGTCCCGGACAGCAGCCTCGGGCAGCTGGAACAGAGCACCACAGTCAACACCACCCTGACACCCATGCTGCACCCCCAGCCATCACAGTCACTGAATCACACACAGGGAAAACAAGGCAGCTAAAAATACCCTCACTTGGTCAACCAGCATGTTTTGTTTAGATTAAAACCCGTGAATGATTGGTTTGGCAGCTGATCTCCCAGCTCTCAGGGGTAAGACTCAGTCTCAGTGGGTTCCATCACTGGCCTTCAGCCTGAAAACTCCTCTGCATTTACTGTCATCAGATGTGCTCACAGGCAAAAACCAGGACCACAACAATTAGAACAGCTCCCAAAATCTGTATTATTTTTAAGTTCCATTCCTAATTTAGGAAAATGATTTTTATTACCTCAATATCTGAACTTGCTTCTGAGCCCATGACTAATCATGTGCTCATTAATGTCTGGTTTTTTTAATGAGAATGAGATCAGAGACAAAGAAATCACTGAAAACTTTCTGGTGATGTGGGCTCTAATTGCTGAGCAATAGCAGCCAGGCCAGAGTTTATACAACACCATGCACACAAAAGGGTGAGGTAAACAATGAGTCAGGAGATGTGATGGATCCTTAGCACATGGCTGTCTTACCATAAAAAATTGCACATGGTAGCTTCTTGTTTACAGAGTATTTACAAATATCATGGTAGTCTGAGATAATGGGAAAGGTCCAGCTCTTCTTATTTATCCAAGGAATCAAAACAAAGGAAAGCTATCTTGATTTACCCAAGTATATTAGGTCTAGAAAGTCCACTGCATTGTTTACTAAGAGCCAGTTAAACCTCATTAAAATATTTCAGGAGCTCTTGAAATTGCCTAGTGGTAAATTCCTTGATGAAGGCACAGCAGTTCACGCATTCATTGTGTCTTTAAGCTCATTTATCTGCCACACTCACGTTTTTGTTCTTGGTGACAATGTTCTTGAACAGCGAGCGGTCGATGACCGCGTTGTTCCTCTTCTGCATCAGGTTCAGGCCATAGAGGGTTCGGACCTCCAGGTCATCAGGCTCATAGTGGGGATCCATCTGAAAGCCACAGACAGCCCAATGAAGCACTTTTAGGTCAAAGCCTACAGTCTCCCAGTTTTCACACAAAGGGGAAAAACATGCACACACACACAGAGCCTTCCAGAGGAAGGCAGGAATATTTGGAGCTGCTTCCTACGTGCCTCAAGCTACAACTCCCAGCCCTCTGTGACACCCAAGGAACAGTGAATGTGATTCTTTCCAGAGCTGCACTCTGGGGGCACATCTCCATCCCAGCTGGAAGCACAATTAATTTACACCAGCCCAGGGATCAGGTTAACTGGAACTGTGACACTGCACTCCATGCACGGCCTTATTCAGAATTTTGGGAGCCCTAGCTGAGGTTTCAGACAGGAAACAACCCAGACTAAGGTGACCAGCTCTAAATAGGAGCGTGCACACGCTTTATGTGCTTCTCCTAATCCACTGAAATGTTTTAAACCAACTTTCCTTAGCACTGCTCTGCATTCAGCCCTGAAGATACAGGCTTCACCAACATGACCTCATCCTTGCGAAGTTAATTGAATTCCAGGAGGTAATCAGCTGCCAAGACTGTCTGCAATTTCATTCTTTCTTTGCCTGAAGCTCCTGAGCCATCTTCTCCAGCTCCCCTGGCAGCTACACTACAATTGCAACTTCAGCTAAGCCTTGGATTTTCTTTTTGTGATGCTATAGTGAAGTTCTCTGCTCATTTGTCTCTCAGAGGCAGCAGAAATAGGACCTGACAGCAATCTGTGATCCGTGAGTCATGTTCACCAAAACTGGGTGATTTTGGAGTCCCAAAAATCACTGCAGGAACTAGGAAGGCAACCTGACACTGACTTGACCACACAATATTAATACTGCTTGACAAGCATGCTGGCTGCAGCATGTGAAGGTGCATCATCTCAGGTCCAAAGAGGCTGTGCTTCCAGCTTCATCCCTGACTGGAGCAGGGGTACAAACCTGGAGGACACAGTAAGCACCATTCTTCTTTTTGGAAAGGATTTTGAGAGCTTCTTCCTCATAGCCAGGAGCCACCACACCATCAGACACCTGCAACACACAGAGACTTCAGCTTCCACAGGAGAAAAATGAAACAGGGGCTAAGCCTGAAAGCTGCACCAGCCATTTCCTGCACTGAAGACACACCTCTCTTGGGGTCTGTCTGTATCCTACAACAGCAAAAGCACTGTTACAGTATGGGTTTCATAGGTTTCAGTCCTGGAAACAAACACCAGCAGAGCATTGTGAGCTCTTGGCAGAAGTTAGTAAAAAGCACTCCACATGCCTCTAATCAGAATGGAACTAATAACTAATATCCTCCTCCGGGGGAAACAGCTTGACCATGACATCCCCACTTCTCAGCCCTAACAGTAAATGTGGCTTAAAATCCAATAAATCCTTATTTCAACAGTGACACTCCTGAGGAGGCAAAAACCCTGGAAAAAGAGCTGTTAAGAGCATGGAGACAGAGTTTACATTCACCAGTGCCGTGAAGCAATACACAACTTCCACATTCGTGCCTTACAGTGTGGGTGAGGTTTTTTTCATTTTCAGCAGCACTGCACCAGAAGTTACCCTCACAAAGCAGCTGAATATGCTCTTTCATTTGTTTGGCATCACAAAATCACAGAATGGTTTGGTTTGGAAAAGGCCACCTCGCTCCATCCTCCTGTTGTGGACAAGGACACCTCCCACTAGCCCAGGCTGCTCCAAACCTAAAAGATTCTGTGATTCTAAGGAAAAAGCACAGCCTGGGAAGTGGCTGAGCCTACATGTAAGTGGCAGGTAGCAACCTATTTCCAAATCCCTGCCTTGGGCAAGGGGCTGGCCATCAGCATTCCAAGTCTTTCACTTCTCCCATGACAGCTGCTCAACCAGACACTCATGACAGCCTAACCAGGGCTCCTTTCCAGAGATTTGCAATCATCTCATGGAAAGCAGCATTGCCAGCTCTGCTGTTTCACAGGCTCCAGCACACAGCCAGGTGATAATTGGTAGGGGAAAAAAAAGAATCAAAAGACTGGTGTGAATTCTGCACTCCAGATCAGAGGATTACATAAATGGCCCAGTAAAAGTCTTCCTGGTAAAATGGGTCAATTTCCAACAAAAAGGCTGTTACAGACCAGTGGCTGCATCTGAAATGATTCTCCTTGATACCCTGGAATGATCTGCTGCTGTCACTGACCTCTCTGGAGATGATCTTGGCAGTAGCCACGTCGCAGACATCAGACAGGGCAATGAAGTCACCAAAAGAGGACATCCGATCAGCACCTGAAAAATCCTGACTTTACTCACATATCAAACATCAGACAAAGAAACCTCTTCACTCCTACAGTCCAGCCAATTGCTGTGAGAGCTAAGAATTTAATCCCACTGCAAAAATAACCAAAAAAGTGGCCATAAAAGCAACAAGGATGAAAAATCCTACCTCAAACACATGGACCTTTATATATTCCCATAGTTCAGATATTCTTCCTTCTTCACTGCCTCTGTCAAAGCTCTAACTCTGTAATGACTACCTCCAGCACTGCAAGCAGCCCAGCTGTACCCTTGGTGGCAGGAGGACAAGGAGAGGCAAGGATCACACAGAAAGATTTTAGATGGGAGACAGTTGGAAAAAGAGGAAAGCTTTTAGATGGCTATGCTCCCACCTGGCTTTTCCTGCAAGAAAGCAGATCCAGAAATGTGGCAATTTTTTTCTTGTTTTAAAATAAGTATTTTCTATTTAATGGCATAGCTAAGGTGAAATCAATTCCCATCACAAATGTTCCACTACTCAGGAAGGTCAATTCTTCTGTCCCTGCCATTCTAAGGGTTTATTTTTCTAGCAATCATGCAATGGTTTTGTGAGAGCAACATTCAAAGGTGGTCTGTGAAAAATGAACCCAAGCCAACATGCTCCTTATCAAGTCTGCCTTGTTTTTGCAATCTGTGCAGATTTTCTAGGAATGCCATGGAAAATGAGAGATGTAGCAAAGTATCTCAGCTAAGCAGAAGAAGCTGGTTTTGTTTACTTTTTTTAGCTTTTTTTTTGTGAGCTCTGCAGTACAAAAGCATTAAAAAACCCCCATCAAATACAAGACAGAAACAGCTCTACTCAAGTTAAATATTCCTGAGCACCCCAATGCTGAGTGTGCTACCAGCACTGCTGTTTATCCAGGTCCTTTAGTCAAAGCCTCATATATATGTGTGTGTGTGTGTGTGTATGTACAAATTTAAATATAAAAATATATCATCTTACAGGTCTTCTATATTCACCAAGGAACAGAATCCAAAGTGGTTTTAGTTCTTTGAAACCGTATACAAGGGCTGCTCTCTTGGAAAGCAACTTCCAATAGGCAGTCAGGAAGATCCTTACAGAGAATACCCCTCTGGAGGAGGAGTGTGATGCAAAGGGAAGCGCAGGGCAAGGGCTGAGGATGCTGCTCAGGCGCTGAGCCCCGAGCTCAGCTCTTTGGACAGGCTGGTTTGCTGTGGTTATTTGGAGCCCTCACCTCTGCTCCGGGCATAGGCAGAGGCCAAGGGTGTCAGGGTCTTGTGGAAGTCGTGCACCATGCACACTTGGGCCTCCTCCTCGCTGAGCGGAACTCCAACAGCAGCACCTAGTGGGAAACACGAGCCAGGGCACTGCAGCTGCCGGTGCCTGCCCCAGGACCTGCCCACACAGCCGGGGGCGGGGAGCAGGGCCCAGCCTACCTGCGGGACTGACGTGCTTGAAGGAGGCTGCGGCCGGAATGCCCAGCGCCTGCTTGAGCTCCTTCACCAGCTGCCAGGCGTTGAGGGCATCGCAGAGGTTGATGAACCCGGGAGAGCCGTTCACCACTGCAAACACAGCACATGGACACGTTAAAGCAGGCAAACCCCTCTTCCCAGAGCCTGGAGAGCCAGCACAAAGGATTTCCCCAGAGAGCATTCAAATCACTACAAACTGTTCTTGTTCAATGACCCTGGTTCCTCAGCAACTGGTGGAGTGCCCAGAAATCCACACCAAGAGTAAAGGCCATTTAAAAGTCTGCTCTCAAAACGTTTTGCTCTGGCCCTGAAAGAACTGCTCATACTGACATGGCAGCACTGTGAGCATTTGAGGAGACTGGAGGAGAAAAGATCATTTCAACAATAATCCACATCCAGGAAGAGTGAGCACAGCACTGTTCTGCTGCCATGCTGGGAGGCAGACTTGCAAGCAAATCAACCTCCAGTGCAGGAATGGAAATGCTTCCTAAGAGGTCCCAGAGTTGAAATGGGGAAAATGCTGCAACACAAAGCTTCACTGCTTATTCAGCAGGACAATGCCCACACACATTGAAAGCAGTCTCAAGAACAAGAGCAGCCAGACTTTCCCTCCAAAACAGGGGTTTCCCTCACTACAACAACGCTGTGGCAAGTGGCACAACCTTGTAAAATGGCACAGAGACACACCAGACCTGTCCCAAATTTGCAAGTGGAACTAGTATCCCTTCCTGCTGCCACCATCAGCAGAAGCAGCACTCTACAAACCCAAGGTAATAAAACCCTGCTCAAATCCATCAAAGAAAGAAAGATCAAAAAAAGAACAAAACCAATTCAAATCTAGAGAAAACCAGCTTGGTTTCTAGGCAGAGTAAAAAGTGACACAAAAAAAACGGGGAAGATACTAAACAAAGAAACTTGCAAGTAGAAAAGTATCTTAAAAGGATGATGAGGTTTTCCTTTGCAAAATCTGGATCTAATGTCATGCAGAAAGTACACTACATAAATCTGTTCAAGGCATCTTGGACACACAATCCTACAGCAACAGAGAACATGGAACTGCAATTGGTCTTGTGGGGCTCAACAGAGCAAGCAGCCTTCCTGTCTCATACAGCTCAACTTTTAACTGTGAAGTCAGTGCCACTCAGTAATAAAGCAGCTGTGAAGACACTGCTGGCCATCCCCTGGACTGAGGTACAAGATGGTCCTTCAGTTTCAAAGAGCTGTCCAAGCACCTCCATTCCCAGCTATCCCAGAGCTCCCTCTAGGCCAGCCCAGCCGAGGTCTCACCTGTCAGGGGCAGTTTGGGGCTCGTGGTGTAGAGCTGCGCAGGACTCTGGTGAGGGTTCATGCCGTACCTCAGGGGCAGCTGCGACACTCCCTTGCTGTACTCCTTCCTGAAGTAGTCAGAGATGGCTGCGTCGTACTGAGCAGTGTGGGTGAAGGCCTGGCGACACAACGGGGGACACTTGTCAACTTAGAATCATCAACTTACAGAGGATTTGGTCTTTACAGAGGTAAAGAACCTCTTTGAACACGAGTCTGGCCTAGCCCTTCACGGCAGGAAAATGTGACCAACCTTGAGTGCCAGCAGCCGCCGGGTTTCCATGGCAGTGTCTTTGTCCCTTGATGCTGCCATCTCTTTAGCTACTGCAGCATAGTCTGCAGGGTCACACAGGACTGTCACACGGGCGTGGTTCTTGGCAGCTGCCCGCAGCAAGGCCACTCCCCCTGCAAGAGAGGGGCACAGGTGTGGAGCACTTCCCTCCTGGACACAGCACAATCAGGAGGCATGCCTGAGGCCAGGAAGGGATGAGCACCATTGCTCCCTTGTGCCACATGAATGTGTGCCCTCCCTCCAGCACAGAGAGGGGTGAGAGTGCTCTTCAAAATGCTCAGGGCTCATGGGTTTGACTCAATTTGCTGGTGAAGGTGCACACTGACAGGGCTTGGCAGACCCAGGCAGAGCTGCAGGGGCAAGGGAATGGAATGTGATGAGCAGGGGCAAGGGAACAGGATGTGAAGTGTCTTGGTTTGAAACTTCCAACCTAAGACACTTGGGCAAGAATGTCTTCCAACAGCACACCCACATCCCCAAAGAAGATGGCTGTCCCCACACATGGCTTAACCACCATCCTCTGCACACTGGGTCTGCAGAAAGATCTGCTCTCACATTGCCACACAACAAAGGTTCCCAAATGTCTCTGCAAATAATAATGAATCTTGCCCAGGTCCTCTGTGTGAGATAAAATGCCACACTTCTCCCTTCAGTCTGACTGCACTGCTATCGCAACTCCTTAAATCATATAAGATACTAGGCTGCTGCAAAGGAAAAGTAGAGGCTGGCATTGCTTCATGCAGAGCAAGTATTACTCCATAAAACATTTAATGGAGAGCTCTGCTGGGCATCATTTGGACTAAACTAGTGCAAGAAAATCCAATCCCAGTCCAACCACATGGCACAGAACTGTGCCTGTGCTGTTCACAGGCTGCCAAGCAGAGATGCTGCAGCGAAGGCACAGCAAGCTTTTGGGGTTAATAACTAGCAGCAAGAGAAAACATGCTAATGCAGGTGTCCATGCTTCCCAGCTCAGGTCCTGAGTACTCTCCCACATATTCACACCAACCCCTTCCCTTCTAATGGCTTCCTGCAGTGAAGTTCTCACTCATCCTCAGAGCCCTTTCAGTGGCTCAGCTCTGCTCTCCAAAGCTCATGTTTTTTTTAATTTCTATTACACTGTCAGGCTGCAAAAGAGGTTTAGTCTGCTCTCCATGTTTCAGCAGGAAGCATGGTCCACCTGGCCTTTCCTAGCACAGCCCTCAGGCTCCTTCTTTAGGGCAGTGCATGACTTGCCCCCCATGCAGCATGCCTTGCCAGCCTGTTATTGTTATTGACACTTTAATTGCTTAAAAGCAACAAGGCTTACCCAACTATGCCTTCAGCCTGCTCCCTGCAGCTCCTGAACAGACTTCCTTTACAGGTGTGCAAAGACCACCAAACAAAAAGAGAAGAGCTGAGACCACTCAGAGTTCAGAAGCACAGAGTCTGGAAAGCAGATTTGCTCTCCCCTTCAACTTACCAATATCAATCTTTTCCACTGCATCCTGTACAGTCACACCGGGAGAAGACACGGTCTTCACAAAGGGGTACAGGTTGCACACTACAACTCTGAAAATTGAGGGGGAAAACTGGGTTATTCAGCAAGAAATAAAAGTGCCAAACTGGGCTTGGCAAGCACAATCACCAGTGATTTTATGATCTTGTCTCTCAGATCAGGGACCAGCATAAAATCCTGTGGCCAAGAGTGGTGCTCAGCCCAAGGGCAAGTGATGATACAGTGCATTGTAATGTTCAACTGAACTCTGTGCATCAAACAATGTCAGAGGCACAGCTTACAGCAACCAGACTGAAGGAAGAGCTTCTTTAAATATATGTGCCTGAATATAAATGTTTAGTGATTTTGGTGCACAACCTGAGCCATTTCAAAGGACTTCAAAATGGGCTCTCAGCAATACTGAAAATGGGCATCCACCAATTCTCAAAAGGGTGTAAGCACCCAAGAAAGGTCCATTACAAATGAAGTACAATCAATCTAATTTTCCACAACTTTTACAAGAGCAGAAAATGACCTACATGTCACCTTCTGGACTTTTAAAATACCAACAATATATGAAACCTGAGTGTGCAGCCCAAATGCCATAAAGATTCTGTAGCACATGAAAGTGGGGGAGAAAATCGACTTTTCCCTCTCAAGCTAAGACCAGACCTTACTGGAATTAGTTTTTCCATCTGATCTAGAAGCAGGTCTGTATTCCAGCAAGCATGATGTAATAACTTGCCTGTCCCATCCTACCAGAGCCACAGGAACTGCAGTGAAAAGAAGGATTTGTTCTGACCTTCACAAACAGGGTTTTTTTAATCCAAGAGAAATAATTTACTCTCTTGATCTGAGTACATGAAGGTATTGAACTCCAAGGCATGCCCAGTGTGGCACAGAACCGCTGTGATGAGTACCCTTGTGTCCAACTTACAATATTCCTTTGTTCCCACTCCATGTGAACTCCAGCAGAAGGGATGATAAGCTTCCACTATGGCTTTCAGAAACCCCCCTGTCTCTAAATTTCCTACAATGTCTTTTATTGTCTCTTCTGTTTCTAATGCCCCCTTCCCTCCAATCCATTCATGCTCCTGACCTGTTGCAAACCATCAGGAACCTGTGGACTTTAACACTGCTAATGCTTTTACCTGTGCAAACCAAGACAATCAATATCAGGCTTTCCTTCACTGACTTGGATATGCAAATTTTATGCAACTATGCAAGGCAGTCCTGCTGAGGATCAGCTACTTCTGCTTTTTGTAAGAGAAACTGAATCCAAATTACCAGTCTGGATGCAAGTGCACCATAGGTCACTGATGTAAGGGCATGTTATTCCCCCTGCAATTCAGCAGAGCCTGCTTTAATATGCAGCATGCTCTGAAGAGCCACCACTGCTGAGCCATCTAAGAGGATTCCTGTGGTTTTAAATTTCAGGTTTTCAAATTCAGCCCAGAAATCCATCCATCAGTTTCTGAAAGTAATTTTAAAACTCCAGATGCATTCTGGCCCACAGTCATACTGTACCTCCCACCCTGGCTACACCTACAATTTGCTATGTCCAGCTCAGCCATTTGTTTCTGAACCCTGATGTACAACTGGTTATTCACAAGCAGTTGTTGGATGTTAACACCAGTTAGTTACATACAGCCCCCAACTGCCCTGTGTGACTGAACTAAATAAACACATTCTAACAAAAACTGAAAAAACCCCGTAACTTTGGTACATTAGTGCACAAAGTTTGTTACTCCAGCTTCTGGATGCAGCTCACTTGCTCCCAAGACGGCTCTCAAAGTTGAAGTTTGCTGTCTCTTATCTGTGTGTTTTCTGTCTGAACAAACGCAGTGTTCCTGACCCATTTTCCACGTCTATTCTTTATTTATGTGTTGAAACTCAGTAAACATTATGCAAATATCAAAGGGTATATTTACTAAGCAAGCATTTCAAAATCGGGAATTGCCATCTGATCAGACACGTGGAACCAACCTGAGGGGAGATGAGCCAGCTTCAAAAGTACTGAACTCAACTCTGCAACACGTGTAACGTGGCCCTGCACTGACTGTGTGTAACGTGTCAGATTTCCCAGGGAACCAGCAGAAATTCAGACCTCTGAGTTCCCTGTGGAAACCACAACATCATTTTCTTCTTTGACTTTTCTCTTACAAGTGGAGAAGAGGCACCCGTAGAAAATGATGTTTTTAAATACATAGTATGTCCTGCCAGGGCAAAGAAAGGAGACTGCAGATCTGCTGGTGTGCAGAGGTTACAGTTCCTACTGCTCCCCTTCCTTGGTGTTGACTGAGCTCTACTGTTGTTTTTGATTACTGATGGATTGCATCACATCCCCCAACATTTACCTTACAAGGCTGAAATCCTGTTTCTTCATATCAGCATTATCCTCTGGAATATTGCGAGCCAAGATGCCTAGTTACAAAAAAACAGTGCATTTTCATTAAAAAAGAACTACATCACCAAAAGGTTTTTAATTCAACATCTCCCTTCACACTGTGCTTTTGTCCTCAGAGCCCTTCTATCTTAACTTATTCATTTTAGTTCAGACAGCACCCTCAGCCCCTGCTCCTTTATTCCACTTTACAGTCTTTGGCTGTTCAAATTCCACGCTAATAGGTGTTCTTCCCCAGTGATAAATCCTAGAGTATTACAAACTCTGACCANTTGATTACTGATGGATTGCATCACATCCCCCAACATTTACCTTACAAGGCTGAAATCCTGTTTCTTCATATCAGCATTATCCTCTGGAATATTGCGAGCCAAGATGCCTAGTTACAAAAAAACAGTGCATTTTCATTAAAAAAGAACTACATCACCAAAAGGTTTTTAATTCAACATCTCCCTTCACAGTGTTTTGTCCTCAGAGCCTTTCTATCTTAACTTATTCATTTTAGTTCAGACAGCACCCTCAGCCCCTGCTCCTTTATTCCACTTTACAGTCTTTGGCTGTTCAAATTCCACGCTAACAGGTGTTCTTCCCCCAGTGATAAATCCTAGAGTATTACAAACTCTGACCAGCAACCTCAACAATGTACTTCCTAAGCACTTAGTTGCTACCCTTAAAACACTGAAACCATCATCAAGGACTTCAGGTGAAAGAAAAAGGGCACCTGCCCTATGAGACAAGGGAAGCAAGAGAGAATGAGCAGTGCAGGTGGCTGGTGGGGTCGAGGAACTCAGAGAAACATGAGGGTCACAGGCTGGCACAGTGTGAGGAGCAGCACTGTCCTGGGTTCAGGGTCTCCAGCCCTCACATACGATGGGCAACAGGTTCCACTTGAGGTACCTCAAGCACAGCAACAGGAGATGAAAGAGCAGATGGATTAATGTGCAGGCAGACCAGTTATTAGAGAGCCTCCCTGCTGAACAGGAGTCAGAGAACATCAGAGCATGCAGAAATCACCCCTCAAGCCACGCTGGTGTGCTGCACACCAGACCCACCCACAGGTTAAACTCCGTGCAGCTGACTCTGCAAAGGCATTTACAGAGAAGCTCTGTTACTTATAGCCCCGGGCAGAGAGCTCTGCTAACTGCAGAGATGCCAGCATAGCAACAAGGAGGTAATTCAGCCACCCTGCACTTCTCCACCCTGTGGCTTTTCACCTCTCCTTCCGTTCCTGGAGCAAATCTGTTCTCATTACTCGGTTCTTTCACACAAGCCTTAAAAAAGGCATCTGTCAACTCCTCCTTCCCACCCTCCCTGCCCTCTTTGAGAGTGAAAGATGTGCTAGCAGAAACATACCAGCATGGACTGCAGGATGAAGGGTTTTCACACGCCCACCCAGCATCTCAGGGAAGCCTGTAAGGTCCGAGACATCTCTGCCCAAGAAGAAAACAGCACAGAAACAGATGTGCCATGCTGACTTTATCTAGAGGCTGAATGACCCAAACCAAAGAAAATGTATAGATTTCACAACAAAACCCCCCTATGCCAAAGGGGCAACATCTGCTTTTCCCATGGATGGAAATAGAGTTCATGGGTCACACCCAACTGAGCAGTACAGCTATTTCTTGAACACACTGCAATAATCAAGATAAGCAAACCCCAAATCAAAATGGTTTACACAGAGAGTGGAAGGCCATGTGGAGGTGCTCTTTCTCCCAGCTTAGTTTCACCACTCCTTGTGACTGTTTAGGGTGGTAATAACAATAATGAGGGGAGGGGAAATGTGAGCATCCTTTGCTTCAGGCTTCACTGACAGCACAGCCAAGGAAATAAGTTGGAGAGACACAACCAAGGGCTGGGTAACAGTGAGCTCTGGAGGTGATGTAGATTCCCGCTGATGTGTCCCAGGGGCCAACCACTGTACTCACAGGGAGCACAAACGGACTCACAGTCACCTATCCTGCCAGATAATTGATATTTTTTTAATCACTGCACTGGAACCCATTTTTATTTGGCCAGAGCTGGTTTTTTTTTAATCACAGCATGGAAGAAACCAGAACAAAATTCCCCAGAATCATGGGCTAAAATAGCCAGTGACTGTACATGACCTTTTTCCAACAGTGGATGCACAACACTTAAAGGCTCCTTCTGCATTAAGTGATTGTGCTGGGAAAATTATTTGTGATCAGTGAACTCCAGCGAGCTTCAACACGTCCCTGTCCCAGGACCAGGCAAAGATCAGCTTTCACCTGGCTGTGAGGAGCAGCACTCAGGATAGATTATGAACATCAAGGTAACAGACTGTCCCATGGAAATAAAACTCAAGGCAGACAAGGAATCCCAACAAAAAGCTCCTCACAGTAATGCTCCTCAGCCAACAGATATGTAGACAAAAAGGTTCTGAAGTTTGCTTTGGGGCAGGATTTTCTTTTTTTTGTTGTTGTTGTTTTTGAAGGGAAGACTTCTTTCAGATCAGTTTTCACTCCTTTTTGTTCACAGAGAAAACAATTTAAGCAACCTCAGGGCCCAAAAGAGCATTTTTAGTAGTGATGTACAGGGGAGTGTGTGTACCTGACCGGCAAGCCAGCATCCCTCAGGGACTTGGCTGTTCCTCCGGAGGCAATTAAACCCAGGCCAAGCGCATTCAGGCTCTTCGCAAATTCCACCAGGTTGGTCTTGTCAGAGACGCTGAGTAAAGCTGGCAGGCGGGAAAGAGCACGAGTGTTTGGGTTTTAACGGCGGAACAGAGAAAACGACAGGATTAAGCGAGTAAAGCTTTCATAAGTTGCGTAGTTTAGGGGTTTATGCGGTGCCTGGGGAGGGGAAGGGAAGCAGCACCAGAGCCCCGCGGTTCTCCTCAGGGGAAGCCGCCCCTCAGGCGAGGCCACGGCCTGAGGGCGGGCGCCTCAGGGCGCGGGCCCGATCGCTTCAGCGCCTTCCCGCCCGCCGAGCCCTGCACCGGGAACGAAGGACAGCCGGCCCGGGCGACACGAACAGCGCCCGCCCGCCCTCGGCACCCCGCGCGGGAACAGCGCTGAGGCGCCTTCCGGGGCCGCCCTGCCGAGGCGAACCGGCGGCCATTGCGGGGCACTGCGGCGGCGGGCGCACCCCCCCCCACCC